>JADRCH010000010.1:21764354-21836188 GCA_019843965.1 Rhynchomys soricoides
AGAAGAAGAAGAAGAAGAAGAAGAAGAAGAAGAAGAAGAAGAAGAAGGAGAAGAAGCTCTTCCCTGTGTAAGACTATTACTCTCAGCCTCATATTCCTTAATTTCCTGTATTTTTTTAATTGGAATTAGGCCTTGCCTTTGCTTTTTAGCCTTTCACATTAGCATTTGCATTAGTCGACTAAAAATCATGGCTGAATTTGCCACTGGCATTTAAAATATATATTTAAGATTACATGACCAGAAACTATCCAACAACGTACTCTCACCGTGTGAGTAAAATAGAACTATTATAATTGAGTGATAAAATTATCTGATGATATAATTGTATATATTTAAAATGTATGGAAAATGTTGTTCTCATGTGTTTGTACAAACAATTCCCTCTTTCCAAATGCAGGATCTTCCAGGGTCCTATCCTCATCTTACTAGGGTTATGATTGATTTTCAGATGTCATATATAAATGTCACATTACAGTATTGCAGGCATACTATAATTATGCACTTTGTAAAGATTGCTCTTGTATTATTCAAATGCTAACTTCCCTGCCACCATATCTGGTTGCAATCAAGACAGAGCATTGTAATGTTTATTATAATTATCCTAAGTATCTCTTGTTTCTTTTAATTTTATATTTTCTTTTTAAAAATCATTTATTTATTTATTTATTTATTTATTTATTTATTTATTTTTACACTCCATATTTTATTCCTTTTCCGGTCCACCCTTCAACTGTTCTACATCCCATACTTCCTTCCTGCCCTCCTGTCTCCACGAGGATGTCCCCATCCCCCACCCTCCACCCCACCAGATCCCTAAACTCTGTAAGACCTCCAGTCTCTTGAGGATTAGGTGCATCTTCACTGACTAAACCCAGACCCTGCAGTTCTCTGCTGTATATGTGTTGGGGGCCTCCTATCAGTTAGTGTATGCTGCCAGGTTGGTGGTCCAGTGTTTGAGAGATCTAGGGGTTCAGGTTAATTGATACTGCTGGTCGTTCTACAGGTAATCCTTCCTCCTCAACTTCTTTGAGCTTTTCCCTAATTCAACCACAGGGGTCAGCAGCTTCTGTCCGTTGGTTGGCTGCACTTGGATCCCTTTCCAATGGGATGGCTGCTTTAACCTCATTAGAAGAAGAAGCATCTGATCTTACTGTAAGTTGATCTGTCAAGGCTGGTTGATATCCATGGGAGACCTTCCCTTTTCTGAGGAGAAAGAAATGAGGAGCTGATGGGGGGAGGGGAGGAGAGAGGGAGGAACTGGGACGGACGAGAGAATGGAGGGGAAGCTGCAATCTGAGTGTAAATAAGTAACTTAATAAAAGTAGAAGGAAAGAAAAGCTACTTGGTGAGGAAAGGTTTTATTTCATTTTATGACTTTTAGTTCAAGCTCCTTAACTGAGATCTCTAAGCAACCCAGACTGATGCTTGGAAAGAGGGTTGTTCTCTTAAAATTGACAGCAGTGCCACATTCTGGGGACAATGTCCACACAGCTCAGGATGTAGAGAGGCCACGCTGGTGCTGGGATGGAGCCTTCCTCACTACATTCTAATCTGTTTGGTATGAACAGTACTCTCAGGAGAAAAAAAGAGAAACTTGGACACTAATTGCCACAAAACCTTTGACTTATAGTCTGTCCTGCCTGTAAACTATGTTCACAGTGGCAAAAAATTTGTGGGAATGGCCAAACAATATCTTGTTTAACTTGAGGTACATACCATGTGAGGAAGCCCATGTCCCCACTGCCTTCATGGACAGGTACCAAAGACTGGATAGGCCATAGATCTAGGGTATAACCAAAACAATTGGCAGTATGGGAGGGGGAATTGGGGGTAGCCACTAGAAAATCCCAGATACCAGGGACCCAAGAGGTTCCCAGGACCCAGTGGGGATGACATTAGCTGAAATACCCAACAAAGGGGAGAGAAAATCTGTAGAGACCATCTCCAGTGGTTAAGCATGCCCACACTTGAAGAATAGGGCCATCTACCCACCTTAAAAATATTAATCCAAAATTTCTCCTGTCAAAAGGAAATGCAGGGTCAAAGAGTGGAGCAGAGACTGAAGGAAAGACCATCCAGAGACTACCCAACCAGGGATCTATCCCACCTGCAGAAACCAAATCTAGACACTTTTGCTGATGCCACAAAGTGCTTACTGACAGGAGACTGGTATAGCTGACCCTGAGAGGCTCTGCCAGAGCCAGCCTATACAGATGCATATGCTTAAAGCCAACCATTGGACTGAGCATGAGGACCCCAATGGACAAGTTAGGGCAAGGACTATAGGAGCTGAAGGGGTTTACAACCTCATAGGAAGAGCAACAATATCAACCAACCAGACCCTCCAAATTTCCCAGGGACTAAGCCACCAACCAGAGAGTACACATGGTGGAATCCATGGCTTAGATATGAGGCAGAGGATTGCCTTATCTGGCATCACTGGGAGGGGAGCCCCTTGGTACTCTGGAGGCTGGATGACTCAGGGTAAGGGAAAGCTAGGGTACTGAGGCAGGAGAGAGTGGGTGGGTGGGGAAGCACCCTCATAGAGGCAGCTGGAGGAGGAGAGGATAAGAGGCTTGTAGAAACTGGGAAAGGGGGTAACATTTGAAATGTCAATATGTAAAGTAACCAATAAAATTTTTTTTCAAAAAAGAATGATATCATTCTTTTTTCATAAATCATACTCTGTTCTACTTATAGTCTAGAACTTAGCATAATTGTTGCCAGAGAGGCTTTATACAGCAAGTATAGGAGCAGACACTGAAACCCACAGCCAAACACTAGGTGAAGCTTGGGGAATCTAGAAAAAGAGGTAGGAGCCAGAGGGTTCAAGTACACCATAAGAAAACAGCCCACAGAATCAACTACCTAACCAGAACTTAGACTAAACTGACAATCAGGAAGCCTGTATGGATCTGGCATACATTCTCTGTACATACCTTAGGATTTATAATCAATGAAATGATTCCAAATGATATTCTTTAATACTTAAAGGTTGGTAACTTGCCAAGTCATATCAGAGAGGTTTCCTCAGGCACCGCTTTCCAACTAGCCATAGACACACAGACAGGACAATAAGTAGGAAGGAAGTCTAAATTGGAAACCTTAATCAGGTTCCTCCCTTCAGAGATACCATAATACCATGGAAGGTGTGGAAGAAGAATTGCAAGGACCAGAGGGAACAGTGGATACCAGGAAGACATGGCCCACTGAGTAAACACAGCTGGGCTTATATGAATTCACAGAGACAGAAGCACCATTGCTGGGCCTGCAAGGGTCTGTACCAGAGTCTCTGGGAACATGCTATGACTGTTAGCTTGATGTTTCTGAGGACTTCTACGAGTATTGCGCTGAGGAGAAGCTTGGAGAAACTTGGAGAAGCTTGGAGAAAGGCTCTAAGGGAAGGTTTGAGAGTAGTGAAAACTCAAAGTCAAATCATGGTTACAAACTCAAGGCCTAAGTTCTGCTTGAGACAGGTTTCCAGACTGCTTTCTTTCTGTTTTGCTTTCTCTAGAGATGTCTGGAGAGAGCTTTGATTATCTCCTTTGATTATCCCATGAATTGTCATCTTGAGTTCTCAGGACCTTGGAGAAAAATCTATACTTTAACATTACAAAAGAATTAAGAAATCTGTCCGAATCTGTTAAGCATAGATGGTAAGATAGCTGGGTGGAACCCTGTCCTGAAATGACTATTTCTACCACACCTAGGCCTACCCTTGCCCTGTCCCAAGCCAACCACGAACTCAGGTATTTGTCTGCCCCTGTCAGCCCAAATGTAATACAGCTGGATGGGATCTCCTGTGATTACCACAACCCTAAACCTCTTTATCTCAATCCTTAGTACTTTTCTGACTAGTGGCTCACAGCACAGCAGCCTTTGTTCCTTTAGATTCCTGTATACCCTAATAAAATTCATATTGCATTCTTATATTTCGCATAGTTGTAAAATTATATATTTTTGCACTCCTATTTTTAGAGTTCTTTTTCACAGCCTTAAGGGCTGCCGTGAAGGTCCCAGTGTTTACTATTTTGTTGAAACATTAGTCACACCTTCACCTCCTAGACTTTGCTATCTCTGATTATCATGGGATCATTAACTTTATCAAGGAAGATATCTTTCAAAGAAGGAATGTTAAAATATGTACATTATTATACAAAGAAGCCTTATGCCTACAACAGCAATTGACACTCATGGAGTATCAAGGATCAAAACTATTTCATTCCAATCCTACCAAGGTCATGCCAGACCTGGCAGTGGAGCTGGTATGTCTCTGACTCTTTTACTCAATTCTGGGACGATTTTTCTCCTAGCCTTGATATGAGAGTTTTGCCTTGTCTTATTGCATCTTGTTTTATAGTGTTTGGTTGGTATCTCTTGATGATTTGATCATTTTTGAAAGAAATCTGATGGGAAGTGATCTGGGAAAGAGAAGATAGAGTTGGAGCTGGGAGAAATTTATTATATAACAGAAGAATCTAGTTTTAATAAAAAAGGAAAAGAAAAAGCTCATGAAATAAAACTGGCTCAATAATGTTAATGAACTTTGAGAAATGCAGTGTACTATATTTATCATGAAATCTAAAATTTCAGAAAAAATATGAAATAACTTTACATTGCAAAAACAGTTGTAATTCAAGTTTTACAGAAAAAGCCTCATTTATTAAAGTTACCATTGGACATGGCATATCACATCCTGCTGGATTTACAGCAAACAGAACTACAGGGTGGGTAAGAGCATAATTAATAGTTCAAGCAGCATATGCTTCTGAGCATGGAAAATCTTAACTTATTTACTTTTTAATAATTTCTTTTAAAAATTTTATTGGTGTTTCATAGGTAAGTATATCTAAATACCAGTGTATGCAATAGAGACCTAAAGCAGATTTCAGGATTTCCTAGAAGCAGAGTTACAGAACATCCATAGCTAATACGTGGGTGATAGAAATTAAACATAGGTATTCTCTAAGACCTGTAATTGTTCTTATTCACTGAGCCATTCCTTCAGGCCCTGAATATTAGGGACAGTACTTAGAATTTTTGTAAGGACCATTTGCTTTTTATTGTTTTAAAAACACTTCTGTTTGGCAAAATTATCTCTTCTAATATTCAAACTAAATTTTTTTAAACAAGTTAACTTTGTGTTATTTGTTTCCATTAATATAGAAACAATCTGAGGATGAAATGGTGGACATACTGGTACAAGATGTGGCACCTGATGATATCCAAGGTCAAAAATAATGTAAACAATGTCCATGTGGTCCTTACAAGGCATACAATAATGACAAAAATAACACTTCAACTTTTCACTGATAGAGGTACCTAATTTAGTACACAGTACCATAATAAATAGTCCTAAGACATATTTTGTACTTCTACCCTTAGTATTTTATGAAAGGTCAATCTACTGTTCTTAAGTTACACAGCCTCGAAATAATAGTTAATGAATTCCTGGTTTGCAAATGAGACATGCTCAGGTTTTCACTCAAGTTTGTATCTATTGTTCCCCTGTTCTCTTGCTAACCAACAGTTTCAGCTTCAATTTTTTTGTTCACCACTCCATTTTTCTGATCTGTGAAAGAGCTGCCCTGGAGTTTACCCTAGACAGAATCATAAAAATGAATGAGAAAGATGTCAGCTATATTTTCAAACTTGATACTATCAGTGTTCCTACATTTAATTAGTTCAATGGCATTATATGTATACATAATTTTAATATTGGCTTGAGTTAAACAAAATAAATGAATGGGTTACACCTGAACTATACAACTATTAGAAATCCAAGAGTAAAATTAGTCTATGAATATTTACTTAAACAGTGTATTTATCTATATTTATCCCTTTTTTTGCAAGGCTATTTAAGTTTCAACACTGTACATTTAACAGTGCTTTACAGCCATCTTATTTTGTCTTTCCTGTTTCCTTTCTTACTCCTTCTTTTCAATTTTTAATGTATGTATGTTTCGTGTGTGTGTGTGTGTGTGTGTGTGTGTGTGTGTACATGGAGAAAGACACACCTACTTGAGCATGCATATGTGGAGGACAAAAAACATATTTGGGTATTGCCCTAAATCACTTTCCATCATTTTTATGGAAACAAGGTATATTATTAAATCTATTTTGGTTAACGTAGCTGCCAGCTGACTTTATATGTGTGTTGAGTATCTAACCTCATATCTTCATGTTCAGGAAGCACTTTACACTGAGCCAATTACCCTGCTCCTATTGTCTTATTTTCTAAAAAAATAAAAATATTTACTTTCACAAGAATACTATAAGAAAAGTCAATGAGGATAAAATACATTATTTATGCGCACAGTAGTAACATAATAAAATCCATTAATTTTATACTCTAATAAAAAAAGAAGATATTTACTACCCAAATACAAAACTTGGATTGGGTTGTCTCCTGTGTAAGGATATGCATGATCCATGACTCAATTATAATAATGCTAAATTACTTGAAGAGATTTTCTTCAAGTTTATATATAACTAGGAAAGAAAAATGACATTTGCCAAGACACAAAACATTATAGGATGGCATTAAAGGGCAAAGTTGATATGATTGTTCGTGTCTGATATAGTACGTAAGTATCCCCTTACAGACCCATCAGTGAATGGAATAGCACTGTCATGATTTAACAGGTAAAAGAAGGTATTTTAAATGGCTAAGAGCTGTGGTTGAGAGATCCATACCAGACTGTGTGGAGTAAGAGGTCTCCTAGTGTTCTATTTGTTGTAGGGTAGGAAAAGTTCCTGAAAATTTAAAATGATGCTTTAGAACAGTATACATATATTACTTTCTTTACCAAAATCATAGTAGGTAAGAAATCAAACCCGTGTTTATACCTGTCAAATTTTCTCTTAAAGTGACAGTAGGTAGAATTGGACACATTCTACACAAAATATGATAATAAATCATATATTTTAAAAGACATATGCATTTTGTCTTCCAAACACTATCAAAGAAAATATCTAAATACTACTGTAAAGATTCTGGGGAGCCTTTAGGTTTCCGGAGATTCCCTCTCCACCCCCCAAATGAACACCAAGGAGTCGGGGATTGATGCAATCAGCAAGAGGATTTTAATATTTGGAGCTCTACCACACCCAAAGGAGAGGTCACGAACCCTAGTGATCCATTTGTTGAGCCTTTTTACAGTTTTTAGAGCAACAGCCACTAGGTGCAATGTGATTGGCATAACAGTGTGACTTTTAAACTGATTGGTCCTTAGGGAATGAGGTGGTCAGGACTCCCCTTGTCTGTAGGTGACCTTAAGCTGGTCTGCCCTGAAGACTCTGTTTACATGCTCTGGGTGCCTCCCCTACCTGCAAGTGGCCAGGTAGTTGTCCCTAACCTGTGGTCTGAGAAATGTAATTAGCCTCTCTCTTTCAAAACGGAGAAGTACCTACCTACTGTGACTTTTCTCTTCTAGGAGGGGAAGGGTCTAGTGGAATATTCCAAAGTTACTGAGCTGATTTCTTCACTACTACTTCTCTACCCTTATTTTAACTTGATAATGGAAAAGTAGGATTATTTTGCAACTCAAAACTTCAAGAGTTGCAAGAAGACACTAATTGTGGTCAATCACCTCACAAAGTAAAGGAACAATGGTGTTTCATTATCTCAGAACAGTAACTGGAAGAATATTGTGGCATCCATATAGATTATTAAATAATAATATATTGTATAAAGTATTTTACTTATTCAATTAAAATATAAATCAGTGCTATAACTTATAGCATTTATGTCAAGTATATATAGAAATTTTTAAAAAGAATATCAATTAAACAGGAAACATATGGACATTAATGTATATTTTATTTGTAAAAGAAAACACTTGCTCCTTTTGAGATTCTGTGACTTCATACAACAGGCTGACATCCGATTACATCTGTAGGTGAACTGTGATCACTTTACTGTTTTATCATTTATTATATTCTTTTATATTTTATCATTGTTTTCAAGGATCCCCTCTAGTGTATTTGTGTGTGTGTGTGTGTGTGTGTATACTCATATATGCCTCTATATGAGTCTGTGTATCTGGGTCTACTTCTTATATTCACAAATATTCATAAATTTACTTAAAATCCGACAAGAGTCTTATGAAAAGAAATAAAAATTGAGTTTTTTTGTTTATTAAGAGTTGAAATGGAGCTTGTGGCTACTAGTATGAAAAGTAATAACAAATGACTGGTCTTAGGAATTTAACTACAGTAGAACTGAAATAAATGAAGAGCAGAGAGACTGAATAGCTTGGCTTTGGTTACAGAGTTAGGTAATTGAAATTCTATACAGAGTGATGTAAAAGATCCTGAGCTATCATCAGTGGCAGGGAGAATCCTGTCTCTGCTTCTTTCTCATTAAGAAAAATAATGTATCACTATAGGTTTCCATGATCCAGGTCACAATCCCTAAACTTCTTCTCATCTATCCTGACAATTAATCAATTGTATAAAAAAATACAAAAATATGTTGAGCATTATGAATTGATACTAAGGTCATATCATTTTAGTAACAACTTGCAAACAATTACTACCAGTTATTATTATTTCCTGTCACCTTTCCTTTCTCCAGAATTCCTGTGTTAGTAGTTCTTCTTTGTCCATTGTAACAAGACACATTATGCTACAAACTTTGTGTCAAGAATCTCTACTTGTCATTAGAAGGTGTGAGATTGGATAGAACAGGCACTTACAAATATCCACTATGAGAGAATCAGAAAACATTGTGGCTCTTCTAATTATATTTTATTTTTAATATAGCAGATTGGTAACAACAGCAACAACAAAAACAACAGCAACAGCAGCAACAACAACAACAACGGTGGTACTACCAACTTACCCAAAGCAGCTGTCAGTTGATCTATGCTATGAAACACAATTTACAGCTGTTTTGTCTATTCATTATCTCAACAGCAGAAGTAAACACTATTATGTATTTTGTTTATTATCAAGAATCACAAGACATTGTTCAAAATCACAAGTGGGTATGCATCAGAATTATGAGAATATTCTAACTACTATAGCTACCAAATCCTGTATCGTATCCCCATTGCTCCATGGTTGTTAATTTTATTGTTTTCTTATTATTTATTACATTTGCACATTTTAGCAAATGAGTTAATGAAATTTGTAGAAGTTAAACAACTGCTTAAATTAGTTTTTTGTTAGAGCTTAAATTTAATTCTCCTTGAGAGACAGGTTTTTATAAGTGATATGGTACAATTGCTCAGAGATATAAAACAAAGGACAGATATTTAGTTAATTCTCTCTTAAAAGTTAGTAGCCAGCCACTTTGCTAAAGTTGTTTATCAGCTGTAGCAGATCTCTGGTGGAGTTTTTCAGGTCACTTAACTATTCCATCATATCATCTTCAAATAGTGATATTTTGATTTCTTCCTTTCCAATTTGTATCCATTTGATTTCCTTTTGTTGCCTGATTGCTATAGCTAGAACTTCAAGTACTATGTTGAATAGATAGGGAGAGAGAGGGCAGCCTTGTCTAGTCCCTGATTTTAGTGGGATTGCTTCAAGTTTCTCTCCATTTAGTTTGATGTTGGCCACTGGTTTGCTGTATATTGTTTTTACTAAGTTTAGGTATGCTCCTTGAATTTCTGACCTTTCCAAGACTTTTATTATGAAGGTATGTTGAATTTTGTCAAATGCTTTTTCAGCATCTAACGAGATGACCATGTGATTTTTTTCTTTGAGTTTGTTTATGTAGTGGATTACATTAATGGATTTCCAGATATTGAACCATCCCTGCATCCTTGAGATGGAGCCTACATGATCATGGTGAATGATTGTCTTGATGTGTTCTTGGATTCGATTTGCAAGAATTTTATTGAGTATTTTTGCATCGATATTCATAAGGGAAATTGGTCTGAAGTTTTCTTTTATTGTTGGGTCTTTACCTCAAGCAAATCAGTAGCCTTCCTATACTCGAAGGATAAACAGGCTGAGAAAGAAATTAGGGAAATGACACCCTTCACAATAGTCACAAACAATATAAAATATCTTGGTGTGACTCTAACCAAACAAGTGAAAGATCTGTATGACAGGAACTTCAAGTCTCTGAAGAGAGAAATTGAAGAAGACCTCAGAAGATGGAAAGATCTCCCATGCTCATGGATCGGCAGGATTAACATAGTTAAAATGGCCATCCTGTTGAAAGCAATATACAGATTCAATGCTATCCCCA
The DNA here is from genome assembly GCA_019843965.1 of Rhynchomys soricoides. Taxonomy (NCBI): domain Eukaryota; kingdom Metazoa; phylum Chordata; class Mammalia; order Rodentia; family Muridae; genus Rhynchomys; species Rhynchomys soricoides. The sequence goes on from JADRCH010000010.1 coordinate 21,774,559, forward strand.
TCAAAAACCCAACTCAATTCTTTGTAGACCAGAAAGAACAATTCATATGGAATAACAAAAAACCCAGGATAGCAAAAATTATCCTCAACAATAAAAGGTCTTCTGGGGGAATCAGCCTCCCTGACCTCAAGCTGTACTACAGAGCAGTAGTGATAAAAACTGCATGGTATTGGTACAGTGACAGGCAGGTTGATCAATGGAATAGAATCGAAGACCCAGAAATGAATCCACACACATATGGTCACTTGAACTTTGACAAAGGAGCTAAAACCATACAGTGGAATGGTTTCAACAAATGGTGCTGGATCAACTGGCGGTCTACATGTAGAAGATTGTGAATTGATCCATTCCAATCTCCCTGCACAAAGCGCAAGTCCATGTGGATCAGGGACCTTCAGATAAAACCAGATATACTGAATCTAATAGAAGAGAAAGTAGGGAAGAGTCTCGACACTTGTGCACAGGGGAAATGTTCTTGAACAGAACACCAATGGCTTGTGCTCTAAGGTCAAGAATTGACAGATGGGACCTCATAAAGTTACAAAGCTTCTGTAAGGCAAAGGACACTGTAATTAGGGTGAAACGGCAACCTACAGATTGGGAAAAGATCTTTACCAATCCTACATCTGATAGAGGGCTAATATCCAATGTATACAAAGAACTCAAGAAGCTAGACTCCAGAGATACAAATAACCCTATCAAAAAAAGGGGAAGTGAGCTAAACAGAGAATTCTCAACTGAGGAAACTTGAATGGCCAAGAAGCCCCTAAAGAAATGTTCAACATCCTTAGTCATCAGGGAAATGCAAATCAAAACAACCCTGAGATTCCACCTCACACCAGTCAGAGTGGCTAAGATCAAATACTCAGGTGACAGCAGATGTTGGTGAGGATGTGGAGAAAGAGGAACACTCCTCCATTGGTGGGAATGCAAGCTGATACAACCTCTCTGTAAATCAGTTTGGCGAACCCTCAGAAAATTGGACATAATACTACCTGAGGACACAGCTATTCCACTCCTGGGCATATACCCAGAAGATGCTCCAACATTTAATAAAAACACATGTTCTTCTATGTTCATAGCAGCCATATTTATAATAGCCAAAAGCTGTAAACAACCCAGATGTCTCTCCACAGAGGAATGGATACAGAAAATGTGGTACATTTACACAATGGAATACTACTCAGCTATTAAAAACAATGACTTCATGAAATTCGTAGACAAATGGATGGATCTTGAAAACATCATTCTGAGCCAGGTAACAGAGTCACAAAAGAATGAACATGGCATGTACTCACTGTTAAGTGGTTATTAGCCTAAAAGTTTGAAATACCCAAGTGTCACTTCGCAGGAACAGTAGTACTGAGTACGAGTTCCCAGATGGAGGGCTTGGAGAAAGGACTGAAGGAGCTGAGGGAGTGTGCAGCCCCAGGGAGGTAGCAACACTGGCAACTGGCCTGATCCCCATACTTCTGGAGACTGATCCACCAACTAAAGAATACACATGGAGGGACCCATAGTGCTGGCCACAAAGACTGCAGAGGAGGGTCTTGTTACCCGTCAGGGGGAGGAGAGGCCCTTGGGCCTGAGGGTGTTATATCCCCCAGTATAGGAGAATGTCAAGGAGGGAAGACGAGAATGGGTGGGGGGTGGAGTGCAGAGGTGGGTTGGAGAATATCCCCATAGAGGCAGGGGGAGGGCTGAGGGAATGGAGAGGTTCCAAAGGGGAGATCTGGAAAAGGGGAAACATTTGAAATGTAAATAAAATATGAAAAAAAAAAGTTGCCATAAGGTAATTTTAAAAAACAACAAAAATGATATATAATTATTTTGGAAATGAGACAATGCACTAGTATAATATGACACTACTTTGATAGATCTTTAGGGATGCTATAGAATGTGAAGTGAACAAATCCCCTTGATATAATGTGTATTTTCCAAGTATTACATGCTGTGTATTTGTATAACTGGCTTATTTCTCTGGAGATAATGTTTTTTATTCCATCTATGGTACTATAAATTTCAATCTTATTTTTGTTGTTGTTGTGGAATAGTACTCCAATATTTATATGTATTGCATTTTTTTATCCATTTATTTTCTGATAGACAAAAAGTCTCCTTTCCTTAGTAATTTTGCATAGTGTTGCAGTGACCAGGAGTTCATATATGGAAGTTCACAGAAAGAAGTAGTGATCTGACATGAATATTTAATTTCAAAATTGTCAAAAATGCTGATAATTCTCTACACAGTACATTAGATGCACATAGGTTTGAAACTCAGTCATGTATCAAAAATGAATGCAAATGTGTTATCTGGAAGTTTGGTGTGAAAAGTTAGCATAAGGTCACATAACTTGCAAACCTCCAAATCTTCCATTCCTCTTTAACTTTGTCAAACATATATACTTGTTTACCCATCAGGAATATTCAAGCATACATGTTTTCTTCAAATGATTCTAGGGATCAATATAAACATGTAATAAAGCCAATGATTTTAAAACATAATATCTTATGGAGATAAACCAAAACATTACATTAAGCATATATTTATTAGAGATAAAAGAAGGATGCTAAATATTCACCCAATGAAAGGTAAAGCTACAATAAAATACATTCAAACAAATCTGGTGTATAATATTTTCCCAGTTGATTTCTGAATACTCCTTTCATTAGATTCGTGTATAGAAATGAAGCAAATAGCTCAAATAATCAATTATGTGTAGGATTACCATGTAATTACTGAATTTTAAAAGTTCATTAATATTTTCCTGTATGTTTCAATAAAGAAGAAATTTTTGGATGATTGAAAATTTACAAGATGGTAGAATAGCTATAATGGCATGTGTGTAAGAGGGAAATAATATTTTGAAACATTTTCTATTTACTATGTAAAACTGTCAACAATAAAAGCTATCATAGAAGCACAGTATTAAAAAGCAATTAAAATGTGACAAGTTACATAAACACAATCTTTCATGAGAATGTCAAATTTAATTTTTATATAGTATGTCAGTTGAAAACAGATTGCTAATATGTTATATCCACTTGTTTTTTCAAGGAAAAAATACTGTGTATTAGTTAGAATAATTTATATATAGATGATCTATATATCTTTATTTTTTAGGTTTAAATCAAATTATTTACAGATCATCACACAAATCTCTCATAATCAAAACATGTTGGTACTAGCATAAAAATAGAGATCCATGGAATATTATAGATAGCACAGAAACAAACTCACACATCAACAATCAACAAATATTGGATAAAAATGACCAAAATATACAATAGGGTTAGTTTAGTATATTTAACAAGTATAATTGTGAGAAGTGTGTAAATTACTTGTAAAGTGATGAAATTTGAGGGCAGCTATGCTTATCATTATGCATTCAAAATTGAAAAAGTTGCTGTTTATCTCATACCATACTGGTCAATCATAATAGTTAGAAACTTATGTGTAGGGAATAAAGCTGTAAAACTAGAATAACACATAGAGGTAACTCTCTTCTTTATAATATTTTAGATAGGTTAGCAATATGAAAATAAACAAAAGAGTCTAAAATCACTTTTTAAATCATACCCTTCAGTTACAAACAAGAATATTTCATAAAGATCGTTCACTGCTCTCTGTTCATCCAATTAATTCCTTGTCTGAATCATAGATCTGTTTTCTTGCTGTTCAAGTGTTAGTTTTCACAGTGTTTATCCTATTTAAAGAATGAATTTGAAATTTGCCTTTGAACAAGTGAATGGGTTTTATATTAATAGGCGTGATGGTCTCTGATAGATTCCAAAATAAGTTTTGAATACAATATATCTATTCTTTTTATCTTCTTCTATTGAAAGTATATTTTTTCTCACATAGTATATCTAGATCAATATTTCTCATCCCTTTATTCCTCTAAATTCCTTCCTACTTCCCATCGCACCCTGGTCCACTCCCTTTAAGAACACTTCTTAATTAACACACCAAGGTCAACTTATGTGTACATGAGGAATGAAACCAGACTGGTTAGAGGGTCAATAACAAAACGTTTAAGCTGTGCTAGTACTATTGAGAACAATCAGACTCTTTATACCTTCTTCAAAAACAGAATAAAATGGCAATTCCCAGGCTTAACACATTTATAGTTTTTATCATACAATGAAACTTGAAAGCTATCCAAGGTACACAGGATTAATGTCTAAGACAAATTGTCCTTTCAAGCCTCCATGCTTCCTTGACATCTGAGGGATCATACAAAGAAATACAAAGAGGCCTGAGCACTTCATTGGCTAAGGCCATTCATACCCCAGGGTCCATGAACTCCAAACTGAAAAACCTACATGCTTCTCATGGCAGCTAGTCCAGGACAACTTCATGCACCCAGTTTACCACTCTTTGGTATATACCCAAAAGATGTTCCAAACTACCTCAAGAATACTTGCTCAACTATGTTCATTGTGTCTTTATTCATAATATCCAGAAAGAAAAATCAACTCAGATGTTCCTTAAGTAAAGAATAGTTAAATAAAATGTGGTATATTTACAGTTGAATATTATTGCTCAACTGTTAAAAAATGACATCCTGAAATTTGCTGGCAAATTAATGAAACTAGAAAAAAAATATCTTGAGTGATATAACCCAGATCCCAAAGGACAAATCTTTGCAAAACACAAGTATTTACTACTAATTAGGTATTAACTGCTACGTAAATGATAATCAAACTACAATCCATACACTCAGATGGGTTAGGTAAAGAAAGGGGTCTTAGCAGAGGTGCCTTGATCTCCCTAGGAATGGGAAACCACATTTAGTTATACCAAGCATTCAAATGACTGAGTTATTAGTGCCATATTCATACAAAGTATAGAAGGAGTAGCTAGTAAGTATGCATCTCTAGTTTAGGAAGGTTTGAGTTCTTACAATAGAGAAGGATCAGTACTCTAAGATTGTACAAAATACTGAAGGATCCATCCTGTACTGAGGTCAATGCCTGGTTTCAAAATGTGGAACAATTTTCAAATGAATGCGAGGATTCAGGAACATTGATGAAAAATGGATCTAAGCTTTATAGGTCTAGTATGTTTATATACATATGTAGGAAATCTGTGTCATAAAGAGTAAAGAAATATCAGTTGTCTAAACTTTGTCAATAGTGAGATCAAACTTTGAGACAATAAAGATGCTGACAACACTCTGAGGACAAACCACCTCTCCTCTTGCACTTTCTTTTTCTCTACTTTTTCTCCTTTTCTTCTCTTTTCTGTTTCTTCTGCAAGTTAAAATTAAGTAATCCTTTGTGTCAATGCTGAATAAAGACAGCATCACCCCACTAAAGTTTTCTCAAATGCTATTTATTTTTAATTAATATTAAATTTTTAATATTAAATTTATTTATTATTCATTTATCTATCCATTTCTGAGATAAAGTCTCATGTATCTCTGACTTGTTTTGAACTCACTATGCAGATGAGGTTAGTCCTAAAATTCTGATGCTCCAGCCTCCACCTCTACAGATTGGCATTATGGGAGTGTATTATCCTGTGCAGAACTTTGCTCAAATTCTATGGGCAATGCTTCATTATCCAAAAACTAAAAATATATTTTTTATTAGCAATGTAAGGAGGCATTTTCATATTGTATTTCAAAATTATGAATATGCTATAAGTAATGGCAATTTAACAACTTGTAACTCTTTCAAATCAATTTTGGATATTTAAATAAAATTGATATTGCCTTCACAGTTTTCTTTCTCATTAACATGTAAACATGGTACTTGAGTGGGAACTGTGTGCTCAGCATTTCTGTACTTTAATGGAAATGCTGATGTGCAGCAATATTTCTAGCTAAACTTCATTTTTGCTCTAAGGTCACTGAGGTTTCAATGATTAAAAATGCTCAAGGATGCACTTTATATTAATCTTGGGAGGGGCACAGATGACTGACCTCTGCTGAAATTAAATATAATCTAAAAAGCAGCATCAGTCCTAAAATGAGGTTTATTAAAATTTGTTCATCTTTCAGTTGTTTTCTAATATATATTTATGTCTCTTGCTTACATTGAATACAGGATGTGTTCTATAAGAAAATATGGATAATTGTTTTCAAAATGAAAATATTTTCATAAAAGTAACAAAAGAGCTAATAGCTTCAATCCACTTAATTCCTGCTCTCCTACTGAAAAAAAATTTGCATTTTCTAATCTGAAAAACATTCCTGAAAATAGCTCATTAATTTTTTAATGAGGTAGTTTTATTTAAGGATATGGAGAGAAACAATATTTTTAAAATTACTTTCTTTCATACACTCATATTCTTTTCTAAGCAACAATTCCTTGGTAATTTCTGTAAAGGAAATACTGAGGTGCTAAATAATGTGATTTTTTTCTAGTCGTTTGCGGAAGAACACCAAGAATAACCAAGTCCCCTGAAATTTTGTATTAGTAAAAATAATAAATGTGTCAGAGAATATGAATCAGAGAAATGTGCGCACTCAGAATTACAGTTTGTCTCCAGACATCCATGGCAGCATTAATATAAAATGATTCTTCATGCTATTTTGTTCAGTCATTGTAGTAAATCCCCTCATAGATGGATATTGATTTGATATGAATGATAACGGTTATAATTTTAAATATTTAAATGTGCAGAATAATGGAACAAGTAGACACTAAACTGTTTTCATTTACACATGTATAGAGACTATCCTTTTGGTTCAGGGTTGGTTGCTTCTTTCACGGCTCAACTGGGCATTTTTAATTGTATATATGTCATATAGAGATTTAAACAAGGGGAAAATTTGGAGCTGGTATACAATATTCAAGGTATTTGAATTCAGATAAAATTAACTTTGAAGCATTGTACATTATGTGGTGTGATGAAAACATCACTGAGCCTATGAGTTACTGTTTTAGAACAATCATTGCCTGTTGGCTCTAGTGTGATATCATGAAGCAGGAAAGCATGAATTACGTTACTAAATTCTAGCTAGCTATATTTTGGAGTAAAATATGCTATTTTCCCCATGTAAATTGTTGCTTAATATATACTCAAGTTGCTAATTTTCTTTTTCTTTCAAATAATGATCTTAAGAGAAACACAGGAGCCAGTCAAACCATTGAGCCAAAATACATAGAATGAAAAATTTGATAATAAATCTCTTGGCAATTCTGTCTTCTGTTTACAGTGTCTTTCCATGAGACCCTTTTGGTCATGTTATTTATAAAGAAGCATGTTCTTATAATGAGTATGCTCACCCATGTACTTACTCTTAATGTAAAGGTAAGTTTTTCCCAAATGAATATTCATTAGTGTTCTCAATAATTTCCCCCCGTGCATTATTTATCAAGGAAAAACCAGTGCAATTGGGGAGTTTAACCCCATGCAAATGTACCTTCAAATCCATCTATATAGTGTGTTATATAGTGTTTATAAGAAATATTATTAGTAGAAGGCATAATTCTACTAATACAAAGCCAAAATAAAATTTTCTAGCACTTGCCCACAGAGGCAAAAGTGCTGGCACTCAAAATTGAAGATGTGTTATTTCCCAGACTCTATGATAGAAGGAGACAGTTAACCCAGGAAAATTTCTTTCACCTCCACATGAATGGAAGGTATTCATGCACATACAAAATTAATCAATGAATTTTTAATAAATTAGATTATATAATTTGCAAATAAAAAGTCACAAACCAAAATTAACCAGACTAGAATCTATTCATCTCAATAGACTTCCATGCACTTAGAATATCTATTTAAATGAAAGCTTTTGACCTCCACAGTCAATTTCATAACTTTACTTTCAGTATATTTTCATGTACTTCTCAACACCAAAACCAAAAATAAATCACGACAAAGAGTAGAACCAGAAAAGCAGAGATATCACTTCATCCTCTGTGTCCATTACCTATATTCAGTCATTCTTCTTGAGGAATAGTTAACCTTTCTAGTTCTCTTGGCAACATGCTTTACTGTACCCACATATTCATTTGCTTATAAATATTCACACATGTTAGCTAGATTACTTCTATGATGGAGAAAATTTTCAAAAAATAGATGAACTTAAAGTGTATAAAGTGAAATCAGAAACTGAGAAAGACAAAAACTTGCATATTCTTCCATAGAACAGAACTAACTCATATTACATATATATATATATATATATATATATATATATATATATATAAAATCATTCTAAAATTATGTTCAATATATATGAATATAAATACATCACAATAACTAATGTAGTCATCAATTGTCTTTTATATAAATTGTTCAAACATGGTAGAATGACTCTGAAATCAATTCTGGAACTTTTGATTTTGTTTCCAGTTATTTTCTAAGGAAATTAATATTGCTGTAAGCTCACAGTTTCAAACTAGTGTACTAGCAATCATATATACCTTGTAGAATTATACATTAACTACTTAAAGAATTATAACAACAATTTTGTTATTATTTATCTATAGCTCTGTTCTGAGATTTTTTGATTTATTTTAAATTTTGTGTATTTTATTTTGCTAATTAAAAAATCAGAACATCAAATAATATGTTTCATTATGGCATTTTCATAAATGTTATCTTGTTATCAGATTACTCACTGCCCTTCTCAAAAGTCCTGTTACACAAATTCTGCTTTACCTCCCTCCATATATCTAATAATTTGTTTTCAGATCAGTTGTGATTTAGTAATTTCTCTTTTTCTCACTTTCCTCAAGACTTTTTTCTGTCATGGTCCTCTCTATAGTTTCCTGGACTTTTCTCCCCAATACTTTTATGTACATGCACATAAAGGCAAAATCTAGAATCCACATAGGGCATAAAATAGTATTCACACTTGTAAAACTGACTTACTTTGTTTTTTGTTTACAACTCATGAAAATCCGATTTCACTTAGATTTCTAGGTACTTGCCATTATCCATTTTGTACCTTTTCTCCTATCATCCTTCTTGTTTGTACTTCTATAACTGTACTGTTTTAGGTTTTGTCAGTATTTTCCAAATTCATGCCTCAGTATGTCATATTTTGTAACCAATTATGTTTTAATTTAATTGGTTTTTAATTAAGTTAAATGCACAGAATAATTTAATTTTTTTCTGACAAATACAAACTAATATGTTAAATAAAATGTCTGCAAAATTTAAAATGGGTATGATATCAATAGGCAAGGCTTAATCTAACCACAGTTTGTAAGTGTTCACAAACAAATGACCATCTTTTGTAGTAAACAGCCTCACCTGGCTGGGCATCTTTATTTTTACTTCTAAGAAATTAGTAATTATCATATAAATATATCACCTTTGGTTGGCGTTATGGTTACCACAGTTAGCAGAAATTAATAAGTACAGCTTGATGGATCATTTTTGTTTCGTTTTAAATATTTTACGTAATAGATACTTTTAGTGTTCATTTCTGAATTAGAAATGTTTTATTATAAATATATACTGAGTTACTTTTAAAGCATATGTTGCCATTTTATTTTGTTTATAGCATACTATAATAGACTACATATAATATTTCAATTCCTATCATGACCTAATTACTAAAGTTAGGAACAAAGTATAAATATATAATTATAATAAAATATTTTATTTCTGTACCATCATATATGCAAATATAAAACATATTATACATACTATAATATTAAGTATATATATATTATTAAACTGACTGTTATATATATATATATGCCTATATATATATATTTACTTGTATTTATGGCTAAAAACCTTTTTATATTTAATGTGTATGTAGCATAAACCTTGAATGTATATAATTCAAATAATTAAATAAGCATAATACACTAAAGCACCTTGTCATGAATTGTCAAAAGTTATGCTATTGAACAAATGAAATAAAGTGCTAGGGTATTAAAATTGAAATGTTATATTGTACAATCTTATCATTGTAGGTGGTTTTGAGAATTAAAATACTTAATGTATTTAGTGACATGACTATAACTTTAAGATAAGTGTATGTTTAATTTAAATATTCCTTTTTGTTTAATTAGTAGAGATATTTATTCTAATTCAACCCATATTAATCAAAATTAATATTTTGTTTCTTTACTACTTCTTTTATTTATAATAATTTGTTTTATGCCAATAGGATAACTTTTTGGTGTGTGCAAATATATTAGCTGATTTGATTGAGAAAGGTGGAGAAACAGAAATACAAATTTGTATAATAAATTACACCTAATAGAATAATATTTGAATATTTATCTTAAGTACAGTTTATTTTTCTTAATCGATATTTGAATCCTAGTGATTCTTATATTAGCATCCAGTTTTAAAGATAAAGTATGCTTAATTTTTTAACTATTTTCTACTACCCTTTGTACACATGTATTTTATATACAGGGAATCATTACACATATACAAATTAAATTTAGAAACAACATAAAAATGTAAAAATTAAGTTTAATATTATGGTTTTCTTCTGTAGTCCCATCAATTGATGGAATGAGGCAGTAACACTACTGTAAATTCAAGGGCACTATGGATTTCACAGTGAATTCTAGGCCTTCTTTAGCCATGAAAATGACCCAGTCTCAAAAAAATAAAAATAAAAATTTATTTACAATAACTTTCTTTGTATAGTAATAAATCAACATGTTTGCTCATATTTCACAGCATACAAGTAGTGAAGTTTCATAATTTAGTTGTTGTGAGTAACAGAATAAATAGGCGTTCGTGAACCATGATTCTTCTTCTTCAATCACAATAAATTTCTTTGCACCAGTGAAACTTGGGTCGTTTAAGCATTGAAAACTAATTCCTTGAAGGACCTATCATAATATTTCATAATAAAGGAGTATCATTTTGGCATGCTGAGCTAAAGGGAAAACGCCAGAATGACAAGTGGATCTGATGATGGCAGGGATTTCCTCCCACCGCTATTATTGTAGAGTAAATAGCTGAGCTTAATGTCTTGAAGCAGTTGATAACACTTTTTTCCAAGTACTTGAACATTAACTATCTGTCTGATAATTCCCTAAGGAATATTTTTAAATGTGTTGACCTCTTAAAAGATCATCATAAAAAAATTCTTAATTAGATTTACAAAATTAATTTAAGTATCTATGTAAATCAAATTTTATGGAATGCCGTGTTGAATGCATGGTCAGGTTAACACCCAGGACACAATATACATTATGCCAAACAGCACACATAAGAGCTATGAAATACATAGGTTCTCATAAAAATAGAATAGAATTTCAGATAACTTAGGATTTGAAATAAGCACTAGTAATTGTGAATGATAACAATTCAATTTTAAAAAATATCACATCTTATTGCATTTAATTGTCAACATCCTTTTAATGCTGTGGCCAGTAAGGGGAAAGGTCATTTAGAAGGAATCATGCATCACCTTTTTATATTGTATGGACATGCTTATGTTTGTCAATACAATATAAAATCAAGACAGAGTATCCCATAGAATTGAAGAGTCTTATGCTGAAATTGACAAGACATTCCAGTTATGAAAGCATGTCTGAGAGTACTTATAACAGCCAAAAATCCTACTAAAATTTATCATCTATCAAGGAATGAGGAAAGTGCTGCCAACAAAAAAAAAAAAAGTGTCAGAAGAGTACAGCTTTCACTCTCTTTTTACTTTAATTTTTATATGAGTATAATTATACATATTTCTTCTTTTTTCTCTTTCCAAATCATTCCACATACTCCTCCATGTTTGCCTTCTAATTTATGGCTTCATTTTATAAATTGCTATTTTGTTCATGTATGAATACATATACACATACACATACTATACTTAAAGATAACATTCTCAATCTATATAATGTTACTTATATGTATAGTTTTATGGTTTTCCCTTTGATAATGGACAAGCAATTGAGAAATATTTCTACATATGAATGAATTGAATTACTTTATGTCATTTTGTGGGAAGTTATTTGATAAATACTATTTGTATTTAACATTACTTAAGAATAAGAATATATGTATACACAAATATGCGACCCACAGCTATCTGAATAATGTTATGATCTACACATAAAGTACTTGAATAACCTAAAAGTGAGATATACCAGTATATTATGAACTTACTAGTGTACTTTGCTTTTATTTGCCACTATCTTTTCATCCCAGAAATGTTAAAAAAAAATGAAATACTTTCTTTTATGTTCATTTACATTTCTCTAATAAGGTCTGATATACTACAGGATATTATTAAACTTACAATAGGAGGGTGGCCTTGAATTGATTTTCCTATTTACATTTTTCTACTGCTGGCATTGCAAGCATGTGCTTTTACAATATTTATTCTTAGGACCTAGTCATTGAAAACAGGATTTTGTGCATGTTCAATAAGCAATACATGTGTCATCACAAACACCCCTTGCCAAAGAAAGAGGAGGTATAGGTGTGACCAGAAGGTAATTTCTAAATTGAACTTGTCAATAAATAAATTAATTAAAAAATAAATATGTGGGGATGAACAGATGGCTTAGTGGTTAAGAATGAATGCTGTTCTTGAAAAGGACTGAAGGTCTAAGTCTCAGAGAGATAGTTTGAATATGCTTGGCCCAGGGAATGGCACTATTATGAGGTGTAATTTTGTTGGAGTAGATGTCTCACTGTGGGTGTTGGCTTTAATGCCCTCATCCTAGATGCCTGAAAGTGCATTTCCTCATATCACCCTTCAGATGAAGACACAGAACTCTCAGCTCTGCCTGTACCATGTCTTCCTGGACTCTCTCATGCTCCCATCCTGATGATACTGGACTGAAACTCTGAACATGTGACCAAGATCCAATTAAATGTCATCCTTATAAAAGTTGTCTTAGTCATGATGTCTGTTCACAGTAATAAAACCCTAATTATGACAGAAGTTTGTACCAGGAGTGGGGCATTCTGTGCTAGGCCTGACCATATTTTTGTTTGGAAGAATGTGTATTTGGGGACTTTGGATTTGGAAAGCCATGGAATGTTTTAAGTGGGGCATAATGAGCCATTCTAGTATGAATATGAAAGTGAGGGATTAGAATTGTGCAAACAAGAAGGTTCAGTGGAGAAGAACATCAGTATGTGGCCTAAAGATGTTTTTTGGTAGTATTTTGGTAAAGAAAGTGGCTGCTGTTTGCCTTTGTCCGAAGATTCTGCCTGAGGCTAAGATAAAGTTACTCAGATTAATTACTTTGACAAAGGAAGTCTCAGAAATGCCCATTATAGACTTTCTTCTCTGGTTAAGTCTCAAGAAGAGCACTTTAGACAAGTATAGCAAGCTGAGAAAGGAAAAACATAAAATATATAGTCACATATTAAACGTGGCTCCAGGAAGAGAAATGGAGCTGAATCCAGCATTGAAGGATATTACATTTATTCAAAGAAGTGATGAACTTAGGGCAAGATGCCCCCAGAAAAGTTTATGTCCAGGCTTGCTTTTAATCCCAGGAGGCAAAGGCAAGCATATCTCTGAAATAAAGGCCAGCCTTGAACAGAGCTGGTGCTATCTGAAGAAAAGCTTAAGTTCAGGCATGGTGGTACATGCCTTTAATCCAAGCATTACAGGACACAGAACCATGCAGCTCTCTGAGTTCAAGGTCAGTCTATAGAACAAGTTCAAGGACAGCCTTGAACTTTGAAATTTTGAAGGTATGAAAGGGTCATGGAGAGCAGCTGAGGCTTGGCATTGTGAGAAACCATGGAAGGCTATTGATCAAGGTGTAGCCTCAGCTGTAGTTTATGGCCCAGTACTAAAGGAATCATGCAAAGTGTTGAGGATTAGCACCATGAAGACAGCCTATGAGAGGCTATTGGTGAAGCCTAGTTGCAGCAGAAGACCCAAGTTTATTGGAGATGCCAGGACCATAGGATGACCACCAAGAACAGCAGCAGCAGTTGGTTGGAGTCAACCAGAGTGCTACAGAGGGCAGAACTGGAAAAGTGACCCAAACCATTTGGAGGAGACCAGAATATCATGTGTGTATCTCAGACAATGAACAAAAAGCTATAATATTGAAGTCGATTTGGAGACTCCAAGATGTTCGAGATACCAGAGCTCTGGGCTATCTCTTGAGGAAAGGTACTAACAGGGAGTAGAACCAGTCCAGTTTGTTGCAGTCAACAAAGATGAAAAAGTAGTTGGAGATATGAAGATTACTTTGACATCAGACATTGAGATGCAGAGTTTGGAGTTTGCCCAGCTCATTTCCTGTCTTGCTTTGGGGATTACAGTTAAGTGGATCTCAGATCTGAGATCTTGAACTTTGGACTTTGAATATTGTTGAGACTGTTATAGACTATGATGGCTTTTGAAGTTAGAGAAACTGTATTTTGCATTACACTATATTTAGGTATGGCCCCCAATGACTCATATGTTTCAACAAGCCTGTAGGGGTCAGGCAGTGATCTGTGATAGTTTTAATATGCTTGGCCCAGGTACTGTATTGTTAGAAGGTACAGCCTTGTTTGGCTGGAGTAGGTGTGTAACTGTGGGTGTTGGCTATAAGACCCTCATCCTAGCTGCATGGACGTCAATATTCTACTAGCAGCCTTCTGATGAAGATGTAGAACTCTCAGCTCTGCCTGAACTATGACTGCCTGGATGCTGTCATGTTCCTGCCTTTAAGACACTGGATTGAACCTCTGAACCTGTAAGCCAGCCCCAATTAAATGTCATCTTTATAAGAGTTGCCTTGGTCATGGTGTCTGTTCACAGCAGAAAAACCTTAAATAAGACACTCAGTGTCTATGTTTAGTATTGTTTCCTGAAAGTCCTGATCCAGGAAACCCAGCATAGCTTGTCTCAGTAGGTATCTACAAACACACACACACACACACACAATTATATAGAATTAATAATAATAAAATTAAGTCATTTTTAAAAGAGGAAATATAATATTGTCCAGTATTTTCATCATTCTATTTATTTATATACATTTATTATTTAAAATTAACCTGACATTATCTTCAACAATGATCTATTTAAACTAGGCTACTTTTATGAAAAAGGAATAAGTTAATCATCTTCGCATCCATGGGTGAGTGTTGGTAATAGATAGATAGGTTACCATGAAACAAACTACTCACTCTTTTGAAAATATTAAATCATCAATGATTTAACAGTAATAGAAAATTTTAATTTATCATCTAAAATGATAAGTTATATTAGAATAATTCAACTATACAGTCCCAAGACTTAATTTTAAAAATATATGTATTTGATCTAGTTTCAGACATTGGGTTTCTCAAACTTTACTCGTTTCAGAAAAACTGCTTTAGTCTTTCAGCTTCTACTTTCTTCTCATTTTTTAAATCATAGTTATCTTATATCAAACATTAGTTGCTTAATATTAAGAACAGCTGCAAAGAAAAAATACATAGCTATTATTCACACAAGGCACTTTGGTGCCAATATTGAGAAACTAAATATATCTCAGCTGAATTTGCCATTTAATATGATTAAATCCTAACATTTACAAGTGAATCAGATGACACTGTGTTCTTCCATTGGTTTACATGAGCCTGGAAAATTTCATTTTCTTTTTAGATCATGTGTTTGAAATGTCCTTTTCTGAAACTTAGTCTGCTGAACACTTTGTTATTTTTATAGGATTGCTCTTTTCTTTTACCTTTGTGAAACTCATTGTCTCAATGAAATCTTCCCTTTCACCATTACAAATTAGTGACAAGAGATTCTCATGTATTTGAATATATATATATATATATATATAATGTTAGAATCACAAATATAAAGGAAACCTGCTCTATATGTCTTTCTATGTTCTATGTCTGGTTTACTTTATTCAATGTTAGAATGTTATGTTGAATTCATTTTTAAAATCATCATAGTAATTTTATTTATTAACTTAAAATATTCCATTATGTATGCATGCCATATATGATTTTAATCAATGAAAGTGGCTATATTTGCTTATGGCAATGTGCTGGGTAGTGTTTTCTCACTTGGTACAATCTTGAGTTAACAAGGATGAAAATACCTCAACTGAGTAATAGCCTTTTTCAGATTGCCACACACTATCTGTCTTCGGAGACTTTTCTGGGTTAATGATTGAAGTGTAAGGACCAAACCTAGTGATGATGGTGTTATCTCTAGACAGGTGGTCATTTATTGGAAAAGAATGCACAATGATCAAGCCATGGATAGCAACCAGTAGGCAATATGTCTATATATGTTCTCTTCAATTCCTTCTTTTGTTTGATTTGTTTTTTTGTGTTTTCTGGTTTTTTTTGTTTTGTTTTTTTTCTTTTAATAGCTGCTTTTTAATCACATAAAAACCACAATGTATGTAAACAAGTTTCTCATTAGTGATCATTATAATGTCTAACAAAACCAAGGTTCCTTACCAATCCATTTCTAAAATTTCTTTGATGCTGTTATATGTGAATATAATACATATGTGTTATATGTGTTTTATATGTTCTCTCAGATAAACTCCAGGATCATTTTAGCAGGTTCTCACCCAAAGTAAAATGGTTGAGGGAACTTATTTATTTTATTGGATATTTATTTACATTACAAATGCTACCCCCTTCCTGGTTTCCCCTCCAGAAACCCCTATTTCATCTTCCCTTCCCCTGCTTCTATGAGGGTGCTCACCCACCTGCCTACCCACTTCTGCCTCCTTGCACTGGCATTCCCCTACACTGGGGCATCCAGCCTTCCCAGACCAAGGGCCTCTCCTCCAATTGATATCCACCTAGGTCATCCTCTGCTACATATTCGGTTGTAGTCATGGATCCTTATATGTGCACTCCTTAGTCAGTGGCTTAGTCCCTGTGAGCTCTGGGTGGATTTTGGTTGCTTGATTTTTTTGTTTTTCCTATGGGTGGTAAATCCCTTCAGCTCCTTCAGTCCCTTCTCCAAACCCTCCATTAGGTACCCCATGCTCAGTCCAATGGTTGACTGCAAGCATCCACCTCTGTCAGGCTCTGGCAAAGCCTCGCAGGAGACAGCTATATCAGGCTCCTGTCAGCATTCACTTCTTGGCATCCACAATAGCATTCAGGTTTGGTGGGTGTATATTAGAGTGATCCCCAGGTGGGTCAGTCTCTGGATGGCCTTTCCTTCAGTTTCTGCTCCACGCTTTGTCTCTGTATTTCCCCCTGTGAGTATTTTGTTCTCCCTTCTAAGAAGGACTGAAGCATCCACACTTTGGTCTTCCTTCTTCTTGAGCTTCACGTGGACACAAGTTCAATTCACACCATGGTCTGTAACTCTTCAGTTCCTTTTATAATATCCTTCAATGATGTATTATAACATGGAGATGTAATGGAATGAACTCTTCCTTTCTCTTGTCGCTTTTGTCTGAAAAACTATTTTTAGTATGTCAAAATCGCCTATTATTTACTGAATTCCATCTTTCACATCTATTTTGCTTTTACAGCAACTTCCTAACTCTACCATACAAAGATGCACAGAGTAAGACTAACTCTGTATAATACCTATAGTGGTCCACTTGATCCTCTACTGAAAACTTCATATCCTTTTTCTTCTTACATAATCAAATATTCTAAGAGAAAATTAGTTAATTCTCCCAAATTTTCTGTTTGGACACATGCCAGGTAAACTGTCTATAGATTTCTCTCTGTTAAAAATATGTCTGTTGTTAACAAAACAGTTCTCACTCTTTAAAAGTTCTGTTTTCAGGTGATTCTGGCTTCTATTTGCCTGAAATGATACAGACTGGTAAAACTAAGTTACTTTATTTTTTCAGTGTCAGCATTTTCAACCATTCTTATTTTTATATAATTTTGTAGGTTCTTTTTTCAAATGTAGTTCTTTTAAAATTAGTACTTCTGTCTATCTTTAGAAGTCTAGCCATCAATAAAAGTGGTTAAAGGCAGGCACTTGGTCAGGTCTATTATTTTATCCAATTCACTCAAGTTTCTGGAACATTATATATTTAGTTTAATAAATAAAATTAATCTCATGAAATTCCCATATTTATTACTATACTTTATCATCTGATATAGAATTTGGAAAAGCATGCTGTACTCTAAAGTTTTATTTTAAAGCCTATTAAAGAAAATTAATTTTTATAACAACAGAAGTGATGCATTTAAGAAAAGAGCTTTGGAGCAGTTATATTTTTAATTGCATTTGTCTTTATTATGTCTAAGGTTCTCATTGATTCTGAGCACTATAAAAAGATCATTAATTTATCTGGCTCACTTCAGTACCGTAAACATTCCATTTAAGCCAATATTTCAAATAATAGAATATTTAGTTATAAAACAACTCAACACACATTAATTGGACAATGCATACCATAAAATCATCATACATATACAATATTGTATTATTCCATCTGGCTTTTCTATCATGGCTATTTAGAAAATTTAATTGGAAATACAACATATGCATTTATTTGTGTATCATCATATGGTATTACTAAGACAATAGACTTCATAATTTTTAACTTTTAACTATATGTGGTTATGTGGCCCTTTTATTTTTTAAATTTACTTAGGTATTAACATCTCAAATGTTGTCCCCCCTCCCAGGCTCCTTTCTCACAGGGTTACTCCCCCCTCCCTTGATCCATCAAGTTTCAGCAGAATTGGGTGTATCCTCTCCCACTGAGGCCAGATGAGGCAGTTTTCTGATGCATATTTCGGGGTAGGGGGAGTAGGGAGGGGCTCAAACTATGCTGTATGTGCTTTTTTCTTGGTAGTCTTATTCAGGGTAAAATAAAAGCAATAAGAAAAAAGAACAACATGTAAGCATATGCTTAAGTTAAGCTAAATGTAAATTTAACAATTGGGGGAGGGTTAAAGAACAACCAAGGCTTGTATAAACACATACACACATACACACACACACACACAAACACACACACATGCATGTCTCTCTATTTAAACCCTTATAACGAAATTAATTTCAAATGTGTCATAGATTTTATAGTAACTTGTAATTTTCCACCATCTTTCTTTCGGCTATCTGAGATTGTGAAAATGTACAGCTAATGACCCAGCATTTTGTCTACTAGACATGGGCTACAAAGAAATGATCTCATCTACCCTTGCCCCTTACCACCTGAGCTACACAAGAGAGCTGGCTCCAGGTTCTTGAAAGCAGAAGAGCTGGACCTGTCCTTCACTGGCTGCAGCACTCCAGAGCTCAGGCTTTGTATCTCACCTGGGCAGCACAGTAGAACTCAACATAATGGCAGGGAAAACGGTGGGCAGGCCCAAAGGAATGATCATGGGAGAGCTGATTCCACAACTTCTCTGCTGTGCAGTGGCATTACCATGGGAGAGATGCCCTTCTTTCTACCCCTTCATCTCTAGCAACCTGTGGCAAACAAAGAGCTGGCCCTGGGCTCCTGAGAGTGGTAGAGCCCAGATCTAGGGCTTTGAATTGGACTACCCCAATATCTATTCCATTTATGAACTGCTGGAGTATGAGAAAGGGCCAGTCCTGCAGATCCAAAACTACAAGACCTTCATGTCATGGGATAAAAACAGGATTTCTGAGAGGAGTCATGGTGAGGATCCAGTATTGATAGGGTGCCAGAAGTCAAAGGCCTTGAACCCAACCAATGACTCATTGAAATGAACATTTACAAGTAAATGTGTGGACAAAAGGGTATACTGTAGGACACAATGGGACACAGAGCAGCTTCCATAATAACCTGTTTTTCCCTTTTGAGTGGTGTAGGTACAGGGCAGAAGAGATGTATGAGGGGATGGGAAGAAGAGTAAGGTATAAGATGTAAATTTACAAAGAACCAATAAAAGTAAAATTAAAACCTAAAAAATAAACCACAAACCATACAGCTAAAAGAGGAGCATAACCTAATTTTCAGAAAGACTCCATATTCTATCTATTAATTTCAGAGACATATAATCTGAGAATAAATAATGGATCATATTTAATGGAGCTGTTTAATATTCTTGGTCTTAATTAAGAAAGAAAAGAGAGTTTGATTTATAGTATTAACTCCTTCATATGTTTATTTCTTTGAATTTTAATTTTCAATGGAATAGCCTCTTGCATTAGGAATAGAATACTGCCACAGAATATACATGTGAATCTGTGACCCATTTAGACACTTGCTAGATCATTCAGTATTTGATCAAAGAAGTCAAGCTACTTTGAGACCGTGAAATAATTGGTCTAAGACTTTAGTTTTTTTTTTGGTTTTTTTTTTTTTTGATACTTTATTTACATTTCAAATGTTTTCTTCTTTCCAGGTCTTCCCTCCTTTTGGGGAATCATCCATTAGATAACCTGCATGTCATATATTTACATGATGAATCATAACATTAGCAAAATTGTAGTTATGAAGTAGCATTGGAATAATTTTATGTTTAAACTAACCACAAAATGAGGAACTTTATTAAAGAGCTTCAGCAGTAGGATGGTGAGAACCACTGGTCTAATTAGAAATTAACTTCATGGAAAATTAAGGTCTGGTATGAGTAATTGAAGGGTAATAGAAAAGTCACTTAACAGTCCTTATCAAATGTGAAAGTAGATAGGCACATAGAAATTTGCACCAAAATCTGAAGAAGATAGGCAAGTCCACCTGCCAAGATAAAATTGCAAAAGTTAGTAATGAA
This sequence comes from Rhynchomys soricoides, assembly GCA_019843965.1. NCBI lineage: Eukaryota > Metazoa > Chordata > Mammalia > Rodentia > Muridae > Rhynchomys > Rhynchomys soricoides. Next base: position 21,795,104 of record JADRCH010000010.1, read on the forward strand.
TACTCACTTCTAGTATTGCAGTATGCAATATGGAGTATGCAGAAGGTTGGTGTTGATGTTTCTGAATGTTGGTTTGAGTACTTTGTCACCTGGGAAGTGTTTGATCCTTCTTGGAGGACAGAGGAAGAAGTCAGACAATAGCCTGACATGGTTATTGAGCCTTTTACCATGAATCAATGTGAAAAGGATAGTGCACAGATTATGTCTGTATGGATACCTCTGTTTATAATCACCAAAACCACCAAATAGCAAATGCTGTGATCACTTTTCTTTAAACTTGTACATTATAATTTTCTTGGCTACATTAATCTATGAACTACAAAGAAAAAACACTGTGGAACATACTTGCCAATCTGGTCATTGCTACCTTGCTGAGGTCTAGCCTGAGTGTGAGGAAGGTTTTGAGAAAGGGGGCAATGGGAGTGGCGCTGATTCAATAATGACTCAGAGTCAGTAGTGGATGAAAGCTGTTAGGTCAAGTGCTCTCATTGCCCAAGGATTTTCATCATTCTTCCTGCTTCTCTTTTCTTTTCCCTTCTTTCTTCTTTTTCCTTATTCTTTCCTTCTTGTTTTCCTTCTTCCAGTCAGAGAGCCTGAACCCATCTTTTACTAAAGTTAGATCAGCAAGGTTTTGACCATTAATATTTTTTTTTTACAAATTCTTAAATTTACATAAACTCTATGAATCCTGGTTCATTAGTCTCAAGCCATGTTAGGAGAACAAACTATGAACTTTTTATAGTTTTTTATATCATCTTTTTATTATCTAATCCTTGTTTCCTTATCCTTGCAATTCCATGGCCTCATTTCTGAAACTGACATCTCCATGAACATTAATTCACTAGCCCATCATCATTCTTTACCTTACCATATTCTCCTTCTGATACTATTTATTTCTAGGTCATACCCAAACCTCCCTCCTGTAAGACAAATCCATCTATTATCTGTTTGTTTCCTATAGATTCCTCCTTCTTTTCCTATCCATGCCTTTTCTTCTTGGGTCCACATTATCTCTCTATTTTTTATGGCTCTTTGTTCATTCTGGCTAATTTACCCAGTAGTCACTGGACCAGATGGAACTTGTATCTCCTCATATAATTCTAAGTTCAAGGCCAAGTCCCAAAATGAATACTTTATATAAAGGCCCATGTAGGCTTTATGGCCTCTGTACTTATGTTGTCTTGGTCCTCTTTCACAGACCTAAAGAACAGAAGAACTGTTCTTCATCCTCCTCAGTCTCATGACAACTTCTATTCCTGAGAATCACATCTGTTTCATTTATTATGGAGAGATTAGCTTTCAGTACTGGGGAAAAGTATATTCCCCAGAGAGACTGAAAGTAAAATAGAAGAGACAGTAGATCAGCATGAGGGCAACAGCAACCATCAGCACACATGGAGATCAACAGTCTAGTGATGCTCCAGGAGCAGAAACTGTGTCACACATCAGCTTACATAGCCACATCAGACCTGGCACTGTACCACAGTTAACTTTACAAACTTACCAATAGGAAACTTGAGTATACTCTGAGTAGATTGTAGTTTGTCATTCTGGCTACATTTTACTACAGTAAATCCATGCTATGTATTCACATGTGTATTGCTTCTACTTCCAATCACTGGTTCAGAACCTGAGAGAGGATAACATACTAATTATCAGTTGTTTCACTCACAAGTATTGTAGAGTTCTTTGCTATGGGTAAAATCCATGCTCATGGATAAAACACTTCTCTCTTGGGAAAATATCATCTACGTGGTACATACTTAACATGATGTAAATGGATAGTAATTAGTCTAGCATATGTTAACAATATTAACTTTTAATTGGCTGCAAAAGATGGTCCACATATACTGATTGAAAGAAAAGAGCATTTGTTTTACCCTCATCATCAAAGATAAGGCAAATGATTGAAGTCTGACAGTCAAAGCATGCATTTTCAGCATTCAGCCCTTGATCTGTAGGATTTGCCTCAATATGAGATTAAAAGTGACTTGCTTTTACATTCTTACCTTGCATAGAGCAGGTAGAATTAGGAGAAATAGAAAGAAAGGCTAACACTTATCAACAGAAGGGTAAAATGAGGTTCTTTGGGTCCAATCTTTTCTCCTGTCCATTTTCCAAACCCTATCACATCACCATGTTTGCTGAGGAAGAGTCTTTGACAGGGTAATTGTTCCCTCACTCAGTGTCACTTACCTATGTGAGGAGGTGACTAATATTAGGCAAAAAGTAAACTGCATGTTAATGCTTGCCTTTGGATTAACTGCTTCTGATTTGCAATGAAAGAGCTTCAGTGGTTCTGGTCTCATGCAAAATTTCTGATGGCTGAAAATACACACACACACAAACATACACATACACACATACTTTACTCTCCATCCAGCCCTCCTACTTTTGTGTCTGGCAGGGATGAGTTTGGGCCAGCAAATGTTATATGAATAATATTTAACAAAATATGAGTTCTTATTAGTTCTCTAATTACTGCTAACAGTTGAATTTAAAAGATCCTTTTTTTGATTTACTCCCGTGTTCTAAAGATTATACAAAAAGATATCTATATTTAAGCCCTTAACTTTTATCTCTAATTTGTGAATTTATTCAGATGCAAGGAAGAAAGAAGTGTTATTAAATTCCACTCCACTTTAATACATATTAATTTGTTTGATCTTAATAATAGTGAGTGTAGAGAACGAGTTTTGGTGTTATTCCTAAGGAGAGATAAGAAAATGAACCATAGAAGTCATTAATCCATCTACTAAAGTTGTCTGAACTGGTTAGTACAAGGAAGAATAGGTATTATGTTAAACTCTTTGAAGTTGAAACCTTGAATCATTATCAAATGCTTAAAATGCTTCATTAAATGTTCTGGTGACTCTATTTGAGGGACCTAAGACACAAAGGATAAAGGTATAAAATATGTCAAGCTTCACAAAACTTGTATGTACTAGAAAATGAGAATGCAGGATACTTTTTTCCCTTCCCCTCCTCTCTCCCTCTACTTCCCCGTACTGAGTAAGAAAGACTATAGCATCCACAGTTTGGTGTGATCTTTTTACTTCTTGGGTTTCATATGCTCTGTGAGTTGTATTGTGGGAATTCTAAGCTTCTTTCTGGCTAATATCCACTTATGCGTGAGTACATACTATGTGTGTTCTTTTGTGACTGCATTACCTCACTCAGGATGATATTTTCAAGTTCCATCCATTTGCCTTCAAATTTAATAAAATCATTGTTTTTAATAGCTAAGTAGAACATCATAGTGTAAATACACCACATTTTCTTTTAATTCTTTTTGATTTTGACAAAAAATACATTATTTTTTAAGCAAAACCACTAGAATCATTAGTGTTTTTTTCAAGGAAAGAAGATGATTTTGGAGTCAAATCTGCTTGACTTAACACTTAGATTTTGTATTGAAGGCTTCCAAGGACATTTTATATATGCAAGACGATACCCTGAGATTAATCCTGAACAATGCAAAATTATTACAGTTTGTAATACCAATCTTTGTAAATTAGGAAATCACATACTCTGACAACACCATTAACTTAATCTAAAAATATTTACATTTTCCACAGGATTTTGGCACAATTTATTTCTCAGGTACAGTTTGCTAGACTTTTAATTTCAATACTCCACTGCATCTGTTAGTAGTCATGACGTTTTCTTGACCTATGTCTTGTGTATATATACTTACCTGATTTATAGTATTTCCATGTTTTTATGGTTGTAAAATAAGCTCTAAAATATTCTTGGTTAAAATTTTGTGTTATATTTATATTATATTTTATATAAATTACTGAATCAAAGTAAATCTCTATTTCTCTCTCTCTATATATGTGTGTGTGTATATATATATACATATATATATATATATATATATATATATATATGCAGATATAAATATAAGCAGAGAAATAAAGATATATAAATATATCCTGACTGATTATAGTGAGCAGATCAATCAATATCACCTATTTTAGTTTATTGAATTTTCTTATGGAGATAATTAAACTGTAGTTTTCCATCAAGTATGTGAGAATTTCCTTTCCATTCTGTTCAATGAGATCTTTGGAATCTTCCAACCAATAGTTTGTTCTTCTAATGACTTAACTCCAGTTTTGCCAGGGTCTTTTTCTGGCTTTAAAAAATTCACAAATTTTGCTGCAACCAGGAAATGCACTTCCATGTTAGAGACAAACCCTACCTCAGAGTAAAGGTCTGGTAAACAATTTTCCAGGCAAATGGCCCAAGAAACATGCTGGAGTAGCCATTCTAATATCAAATAAAATTGACTTTTAACCAAAAGTAATCAAAAAATATAACGAAGGACACTTTATACTCATCAATGGAAAAATCTACCAAGAACTCTCAATTCTGAATTCCTACACCCCGAATGCAAGGGCTCCCACATTCATAAAAGAAACTTTACTAAAGCTCAAAGCCACATTGCACCTCACACAATAATCGTGGGAGACTTCAACACCCCATTATTATCAATGGACAGATCTTGGAAACACAAACTAAACAGAGACACAGTGGAACTAACAAATGTTATGAATCAAAAGGATTTAACAGATATCTATAGAGCATTTCATCCTAAATCAAAAGAATATATCTTCTCAGCACCTCATGGTACCTTCTCAAAAATTGATCATATAATTTGTCACAAAACAAACCTCAACAGATATAAGAAAATTGAAATAATCCCTCCTATCAGATCACTACACAATAAGGCTTGTCTTCAATGGCAACAACAACAACAACAGAAAGCCCACATACTCATGGAAGCTGAAAAATGCTCTACTCAATGATAACTTGGTCAAGGAAGAAATAAAGAAAGAAATTAAAGACTTCCTAGAATTTAATGAAAATTAAAGTACTACATACCCAAACCTATGGGACACAATGAAAGCAGTGTTAGGAGGAAAACTCATAGCTCTGAATGCCTCAAAAAAGACACTGGAGGGAGCATTTACAGCTTAAAAGCACACCTGAAAGCTCTAGAACAAAAAGAAGGTAATACACCAAAGAGGCGTAGAAGGCAGGAAATAATCAAATTAAAGGCTGAAATCAACCAAGTAGAAACTAAAAGAACTATACAAAGAATCAACAAAACAGGGAACTGGTTCTTTGAGAAAATCAACAAGATAGATAAACCCTTAGCCAGACTAACAAGAGGGCACAGAGACAGTATGCAAATTAACAAAATTAGAAATGAAAAGAGAGATATAAAACAGATTCTGTAGAAATTCAAAAAATCATAGATCCTACTACAAAATCTTATATGCAAAAAAATTGGAAAATATGGAAGAAATGGAAAAGTTTCTAGACAGATACCAAATAACAAAGTTAAATCAGGATCAGATAATCCATCTAAACAGTCCCATAACTCCTAAAGAAATAGAAGCAGTCATTAAAAGTCTCCCAACCAACCAACCAACCAAACAAACAAAAAAGCCCAGGACTAGATGGTTTCAGTGCAGAATTCTATCAGACCTGCAAAGAAGACCTAATACCAATACACTTCAATCTATTACACAAAATAGAAACACAAGGAACACTACCCAATTCATTCTATGAGGCCACAGTTTCACTGATACCAAAAACTCACAAAGACCCAACAATAAAAGAAAACTTCAGACCAATTTTCCTTATGAATATAGATGCAAAAATACTAAAATTCTCACAAACTGAATCCAAGACACATCAAAAATCTCATTCACCATGATCAAGTAGGCTTCATCCCAGGAATGCAGGGATGGTTCAATACCCAGAAATCCATCAATGAAATCCACTACATAAACAAAATCAAAGAAAAAAAAAAAAAACACATAGTCATTTCGTTAGATGCTGGAAAGCATTTGACAAAATTCAACATTACTTCATGATAAAAGTCTTGGAAAGATCAGGAATTCAAGGAGCATACCTAAACATAGTAAAAGCAATAAACACCAAACCAGTGGCCAACATCAAACTAAATGAAGAGAAACTCGAAGCAACCCCACTAAAATCAGGGGCTAGGCAAAGCTGCCCCCTCTCTACCTAATCAATTCAATATAGTACTTGACGTTCTAGCTAGAACAATTAGACAATAAAAGGAGGTCAGAGGGATATAAATTGGAAATGAAGAAGTCAAAATACCACTATTTGTGATGATATGATGGTATACATTAGTGACCCAAAAAACTCCACCAGAGATCTGCTACAGCTGATAAACACCTTCAGCAAGCTGGCTGGATACAAAATCAACTCACACAAATCAGTAGCCTTCCTATTCTTGAAGGATAAACAGGCTGAGAAAGAAATTAGGAAATGACACCCTTCACAATTGTCACAAACCATATACAGTATGGTTTATATTCCATGCTCATGGATTGGCAAGATTAATATAGTTAAAATGGCCATCCTGACAAAAGCAATCTACAGATTCAATGCAATCCCCATCAAAATTCCAACTCAATTCTTCATAGACTTGGAGAGAGAAATTCTCAAATTCATATAGAATAACAAAAAACCCAAGAAAACTATTCTCAACAATAAAAGGAATTCTGGGGGAATCAGTCTCCCTGACCTCAAGCTGTAATACAGAACAGTAGTGATAAAAACTGCATGGTATTGTTACAGTGACAGGAAGGTTGATAAGTGGAATAAAATTAAAGATCCAGAAATAAACACACACAGTTATGGTCACTTGATCTTTGACAAAGGAGCTAAAACCATCCAGTGGAAAAAAGACAGCATGTTCAACAAATGGTCCTGGTTCAACTGGCAGTCTACATGTAGAAAATTGTGAATTGATCCATTCCTATATCCTAGTACAATGCTCAAGTCCAAGTGGATCAAGAACCTCCACATAAAACCAGATACACTGAATCTAATAGAAGAGAATGTGGGGAAAAGTCTTGAACACTTGGGCACAGGGGAAAAGTTCCTGAACAGAACACCAATGGCTTGTGCTCTAAGATCAAGAATCGACAAATGGGACCTCATAAAATTACAAAGCTTCTGTAAGTCAATGGACACTGTAAATAGGACAAAACCTCAACATACAGATTGGGAAGAGATCTTTACAAATCCTATATCTGATAGAGGGCTAATATCCAAATGAACTCAAGAAGCTAGACTCCAGAGATCCAAATAACCTATCAAAAAACGGGGAACAGAGCTAAACAGAGAATTCACAACTGAGGAAATTCGAATGGCTGAGAAGCACCAAAAGAAATGTTCAACATCCTTAGTCATCAGGGAAATGTGAATCAAAACAACCCTGAGATTCCACCTCACACCAGTTAGAATGGCTAAGATAAAACTCAGGTGAGAGCAGATGTTGGTGAGGATGTGGAGAAAGAGGGACACTCCTCCATTGCTAGTCGGAGTACAAGCTGATACAACCTTTCTGTAAATCAGTTTGGAGGACCCTCAGAAAAATGAACATAATACTACCTGAGGATCCAGCTATACCACTCCTGGGCATATACCCAGAAGATGCTCCAACATATAATAAAGACACATGTTCATAGCGGCCATATTTATAATAGCCAGAAACTGGAAACAACCCAGATGTCCCTCAACAGAGGAATGGTTACAGAAAATGTGGTACGTTTACACAATGGAATACTACTCAGCTGTTAAAAACAATGACTCCATGAAATTCGAAGTCAAATGGATGGAACTTGAAAATATCATCCTGAGTGAGGCAATGCCGTCACAAAAAAATGAACATGGTATGTACTCACTGATAAGTGGTTATTAGGCCAAAGTTCAGAAAACCCAAGAGTAGCTTCATACCAACTGTAGGGCTGAGTGTGAGGTCTCAGAGGGAGGAATTGGAGAAGGGACTGGAGGAGCTGAGGGAGTTTGCAGCCCCATGGAGGGAGCAACAGTGGCAACTGGCCTGACCCCTTGATTCTCCGGGAGACTGGATCACCAACCAAAGAATACACATGTAGGGACCCATGTTGCTGGCCACATATGTGGTAAAGTAGGGTCTTGTTAGCCATCAGGGGGAACAGAGCCCCTTAAGCGTTATGGTGTTAGATGTCCCAGTATAGGAGAATGCCAAGGAGGGAAGAGGAGAGTGGGTGGGTGGGTGGTTGGTGGAATACCCCCATATTGGCAGGGGGATGGGGGAGGTAATAGGGAGGTTCCAAACGGGAGATCTGGAAAGGAGGAAACATTTGAAATGTAAATAAAATATTAAAAAAAATCATGCATTAATGACCATTGAAGTTTTATACATCTTAAAATCTTTAAAAATGAGTCTTCATTTTTAATTTTAAATAGAATGATGCTGACATGCTTGTTTTATATTGGTTTTGAGTATTTCATGTATCCCCAAAATTTTCTTAACATTTTACTTTAAAAAAATAATTTCATTAGCTGTAATTGTTTGCCTTATCAACCTTTACCGCTTTTGTGCTTGTTGTAAATAGAGAGGGCATTGCTTTTTGAATTAAAGATCATGCTTATCTGATCACTTTGCTGAGTCACTTTCTTCAGCTTAAACAGTTTTTTATTGATTCATTAAGTGCATCATTTTTTGAGTGCAACAGGAGAAAGAGTTTATTTTTTTCCTTTATAAAATATCAAGGAAACTTTATTTAAACTGAGAATATAGGTGTGAGTAGGCCACATGAGTGTAAATGTATGAAAAGTTTTGAAATTACTTATAATTAAATTCCATTTTCAGATTTTCAAGCCATTATGATATACTGAACTTTAATAGCTATGATAAACTTGAAATTTTAAACCTTCTGCCTTCACCTCTTGGAGTCTTGGATTTTTGTCATTTACTACCATATTCATCGTTGGGGATTGAAACGAGGGTTTGTACATGCTAGACAAAAACCTACCTAGTTTTGTCAAATCCATATACTATATATTTTAAATTCTGACTATGTTTTACCATCCAATAAAATCCATATTGGTAATAGAGTGAATATTTATTTTATTTTTATTGTATTACATTTTCATTATTTAAACGTTTTTACATTTAAATACATTTTGATTGTATTCTTGTCCCCCTCAAAGTCCTTTCAGATCCTCTTTCCCTACCTAAATGAACCAAATAAACGAATACAACAACAAAAACAACAGTACAAAATAAAACCATGCCCAGAAAAAAACCGAAAACTACCAAAATTAAACCAAATAAAAGCACATACCAAACAAAACTATGAAGTATGTTGTGTTGATTAGCTTCTCCTGAACGTAAGGTTTGCCCTGAGGTAGTTGATATACTCAGAGTCACTGTAATGGAGAAAACTGATTTTCATCCCCCCACTGCTTTAAGTAACAGATTAGTTTTTAGCCATTACAGTAGTGGCACAATTTTCATTCATTCATTCACTTGTTAGTTAATCAATTTGTTCGATTTTTCAGATTTATTTAAAAGCAGAAAATTTTAATACAGATTATGAATCATCAAGCCATTCTTGGTTATAGGTCTGTGTTATTAAGAAAAAAAATCTTTCTTCTGAACTTGCTAACACTGATAAAGATCCATTACTAATTTTTAGTAACTATGTTTATCATCTACATTTCTATTCAATGCATGTCACACTAACCACAGTTTCATTAATCAATCTATTGCTATGCAACTTAAATCATTATATCTACAGTCTCTCATATCACTTTCAGCAAGAGGAGATTTATTGTTCTTACTATATTACCAACATAGACAGGGATATCTCTGCACTGTAGAGTCGCACGATGAGCTACTTGAAGGAGAGTATACTTGGTATGCAAAATATCCTCTGACCGTGACATGATCAATATCATCTCATCTCACTCATTCTTCATTTTTCAGAGATCATGTGTTTCAATTTCTGCTTACCCATTATTCTAAGTAATATTCCATGCATACCTTATTTTTCTGATTTTATTTTTATAATTTTATTCTTTGTATTAGATATTTTCTTTATTTACATTTTAATGTTATCTCATTTCCTGGTTTCCCCATGGAAACCCCTTATCCTATCCCCCTCCCCATGCTTTTATGAGGATGTTCCGCCAACTCTCCACCCACTCCAGCCTCCCTACCCTGGCTTTCCCATACACTACGGCATCTAGCCTTCACAGGATCATGCTCCTCTATTCCCACTGAGGCTTGACAAGGCTATACTCTGCTACATATGCAGAAAAATAAATTGTATGTTTCTTTTCTAAGTAATACTTTAGGGATAATACTGGGCGAACAAATATTTCATGGATGACTTCAACAGCACCTGTAGCTTTCAAAAAGTAAGGTGGCAACATAGTTTGAATAGAGAGGGATGAGAGGAAATATTAATTTAAATCTAAAAAGTACTTATCTGTTCCTGTAATGCAGTCTCCAATGAAGTATTTGCACAAATCACTGCAGTATCTTCATATGTTAATCTCTGTATCTGTATCATTAAGGAACTTAAAGTAGTATGGGCTAGGATTCCATAAATTGTCTCCCCTGGAACCTGTTAGACTAAGAGATTTCTTCCTCACACAGCATACAATTCAGTCAGCTCTCCATTGGTAGAGCAATATAAGACAGCGCATCCATGTTTCAAAGAATTTCAAAATGAACATCTTTTAATCATATTTTCAAGGGAAATTCATTGGTGTTCTTGGTTTATAATTATTAGGCAACAATAGCTTTTACTTTTGTATTGTTTTCTGAGACAGACTTTCACAATGTGACCTTGATTGTCTTGGGACTTACTACATATAAATTCCTTGAATTGGCAGTAGTCCTTAGTCATTAGCTTCCCATGTGCTAGAATTACAGGTGTGAGCCCCAAACCAGATAAGTTATTTCCCTTGTTTCACTTTATTTTATGAATATTTCTGTAATGTCTTTGATACTTTTTATATGTATAAAGTCAAATGATGAATTATTCAGGTCTTCTGCCCAATAAGAACTTTTATTGAAATACAATTTAATCACAGATTTATAGTAACTTTAATTATGAAAGGTGTTAAATATAACTATATGACATTTACAAATTATTGTCTTCAGACAGTATATTTTATCATAATTTCAGAGAAATTATTTAACATACATTTATCATCAAAATTCCATAAAATACTTAAATGAATAAAAATAGCAAGCTGGACATTTAGCAGCTATGTTCTGTGTTACATGACTTACTCTAGAGGAGGACTTCATAAAAGACTTTAGTGACAATCTCTGAGAATTTATTGCTATAATTAGATAAGTTGCTAAATACTTTGATCCTTAAATCATCAAAAAGTAAAAATAATATTTATATCAACATTACATTTAGAACTAAAACTGTTATAAAAAAAAAAAGTTGACAGAGTGATAGTCCCTTACAGTTGCATCATTTTACAGATATATTGAGGGCAAAGTTGTTTAGTGACCTAAATGATGTTACAAAGCTGAAGAGATGTTATTTGGTAATGACACTTAATATATTATTAACTGTTTCAGTTAAAAACTTTAAGAACCATGACTCAGAGTTTTGTGAGGCATGGAATTTGTTGTGCATCTGTTGTATGCTTGATTTTTATACACAAAACAGGAATGTGAACCTGTCTCACAAGTTAAATATTAAAAAAAACCAAAAAAGTAAGTTTCATGTAGCAGTGAATTTCAAAGAAACTGGATTTATCGCTCATGACTAGCTTACCATATGGCAAGCCTGAAGAGTAATGTGGCTGCACTAAGCAAGTTCTATGTTCATCAATAATCTTAAAGACAAACTACAACAATATCTTATCTCCTTATAAAATGTGGAAATCAATGCAAATTTCTTTCTCATTACAGCTGACATATGCACATGTGTATTTTTACATATATGGAAAAGTGCATTCATTAACTGTTGAACATACACGCTTAATTGCATGACTCTGCATTTATGAATTTACATGAACAAACTATCTTTGATTCATATTTTTCAAATGTATGAAAATTAATCCAAAGTAGGTTAGTTATACATCTGAATATATATAACTACCAAAGAGTTAATCATAGAGTTGTTATTTTAATGAAAATTTCCCTGAAACATGAAAGGACAAAAGTATAAATAAATGATCTTAAAAACTCTTTTGATACAATTAACATAATAAAAATGCAATTTAAAATATTTTAGGAAAAATATTTTCAATGCATATATTTATTTATGTCCCCAAATACAGAACTTTTAGAATCAAATAACAATAGAAACATTTTATGTCTTGATGTCTTAATTAAATTAATATTTTCTAAGATTTTCATGCATTTACTTATGTATTTATATGCTATTCTTGCCCCATGTAAAAGGGTACTAATGGTAGTTTATATTTTATTTAAATGAAATGAACACTCTTGTAAACATGTAAAATATTTTTATAAATAATAGATTAGTGCTGGCTTTCAAAAGACCTCCAAGGCTCTTTTCTTACTCATTCCTGGACTCAAAGGTCTACATTGATGATTATATTTATTTTTAGTTTTATTTTATATTTCTTGCATTTATAAGGTATATAATTTTGATACCTAGAAATTATGTATATTAAGTATGAATTATATTTTATACTGTAGATTTTAAAAATATATGCTAGTTTTTATCGTTTTTTAGTGCTTTCACCTTTCAATTTGTTCTTTCAGTCACTAAAGTTTCCATGAACATGTTACTAAGCTTGCCATTGCCTGGAATATAATTTCTGACTCAATTGTCGACAGCCTGGGTAGTCACTTAGCATTTACTATGTTTCTTAGAATATGCATATGATTTATTTAAGAAAGGAAATCTTCAGAATTTACTTTTGAAAGTTGACAATTACATTTAATAATAAGCCACTTAAGAACTGAGATATTAGCTTTTAGTTATCTGAACTCATGTCTTTGATGTTTTTAATTAAATGTTTGTTATTCGTCCTTTTAAAACGTCTGGGAGTTTTGGATCACTTCTGTGCTTCTATACAATATAGAATAATTGTACTTGTATTTTAATCATGAATGCCAAATGTTTGACTTACATAAGTAATAATTCAAATATATGTTCCCAAATTTCATAGACACATTATATTTTCTCAGTCCTGAGCTATCAATCTAAATATAATATTTTTATAATTGTACCAATTTTTGAAATTATAATATAATTACATAATTTCTCCCTTCCCTTTCTTGCTTCCAACCCTTTTTATACATCTTTACTTCTTCTCTTTCAAATTCATGGCCTCTTTTTCATTAATTGTTGATACATGCATATATGTATATACCTATACATTTATGTATATGAATGAATATGTACATTTGTTCCTAAATACAACCTGCTCAGTTTATAGAATGTTGTCTGTGTGTACATTTTCCGGGATGATCATTTGATATCAGACAACCAATTAGTGTGTTCTTTCTTGGGCAATATTATTTCCCTCCACTCAGAACTCCTTAGTTCTTTGTTTGTGGTTGAGGCCTCATGATCATTCCACCATCCACTTTAGCATGTATTTTGTTATTGACCTTGTATAGTTCATGTTATAAAGATCTTGGTGAGACTTAATGGATGCAACTTCTAACACTACTAAGAATCATTGTCTCACATTAAACTTTCTAAATCTCTGGCTTAGAATCATTATGACCCTTCTCCTGGAATGATCCCTGAACCTTGTATAAAAGCTGTATATATATGTGCATTGTAACTGATCTAGATACAATAATATTAATACTTTCACTTGGGAAACATATACATAATAAAATATTGTTTCATCTCATTAATTCCCTTCAAATACAAATGTGTTTAATCACAAATCTATTTTGTGTCAGTTATTATTTTTAACAATCATGAAGTTTTCTCTTATTTGCTGTTTCAATTTGTCCACCAAAGCAGTGAAACTCTTTGTCACCAAAACAGTAAAAGCAAAGGGCAATGAAGAGTCTGAGAAGAAAAAAATACCTCTGTTCCCAGATTCTAATGTGTTCAGCCTCTTCCCTATGCACATATTCTTGGAAGCTAAATCATACAACAGTCAAGCACTCTATCTAGCTTGGGCATGCTCACAGTGCTAAAATCTAACACATCACATCACTGGACCACAATGGGGGAACATGATGGTAGGAAGTACTAACAGGAAGTCCTTAAATGTTTTACCTTTTAAAAGAATAAATTCAAAGTTATATCACATTTCTATGGAAATGATAAACACTAATTTTACCGTACAATATTTTAAAAGTAGGCATGTATATATCCATCCCATGGTTTTGTTATTCTCAGGTATATCCAGTAAATAAGTCAAATGGACCTTGGAGAATAACTATGGGCTAAAACAGATTTTATTCATCTATAATCATATTTATTGTTGTCTTATAAAAACATTCTCTTTAAGGAAAAAATATTAAGATAAATATTTGTACTTAAGGTATAGTTTTTGACTGAAATAATTAAGTTTTCTCTGTTTAAAGCTCCATTAAAAGAAGTTATCCATTATTCTAACAGGATCTGTTACACAGAAAGTAATGTGTACTTGAGATGTTTTAGGAAAAGAAACATTACTGAGAGATATTGAGTTCAATCTTTTAAAAATGTAGGACCCAGTGGTCTGAATCATGTTTAAGATGCAATAGAGGCTGATATAATTTATACTATATTCTTTAAATGTGATTGGATTAATAGTTAGAGTTTGCATGGATATAGAGGCAAATATAGCATAAAGCCTTCTAAAGATTTAACTTTTTTTGTGACAAAGGCAATCCTCTGCAGTATATTATGAATAATGTAGACGTTCTTCTACTATTTGGAGATTACTATATATATTACATATTGACCACTGAAGTGTATGTATGACTGCAAATATAATGGAGCCTCTGAATCATACCATAGAAGTGGGGCTGGTTATCATAAAATGAAAGTAACATACCTGCAGATTCAATTTATTAAAAAATAAGTTTTAATTATATAATATTAATTATATATATAATAGATATATATTAATATATATATGTTATTATATATTACATATGTTAAATGAAATGACTATTCCAAAACTCTGCTCCTCCTAATTTATTTTATATTAAAATATAGAATGTTACCTTTCCAATTTTATTGCTCTGGAGCAGAATGTTCTTTATAATGATGAAGGAATTTGAGAACAATAAAGAATAAAATGACAGAAGCAGAAAGCAACATTCCCATATACAAAGTCTTCTATTTTCTCTAAATAAATAAGAATAAAATTAACATGTCCCAAGAGTTGTGAGACAGCAGCAAGGATTGACTGACCATTCTACAGCAATATATTATTGAAATAAAATTATATTATAAATTAAAACAAAGATATAATATAATTATATGTTCAATGACTTTCACAATATGTCTATTCATTTTCATAAAAATTGCTTATTCACTTACTTAACTCCGAGTTCAAATGTATTTAGAAAAGACTATATGGAATCTTCATTAAAAAAAAAAAAAAAAAATTCCAGTTTCTTCTTTCTGGTAGTATTCCCTAAACTACTGTTTTAATAAATGTGACTGTGCTTAGTCATGTTCAGCTGTGTTCCATAAACAGTGTAAGTGGGAATGTCCAAAAATTAATGATCCACTAGTTTTACTTTGCAATCCATCCTGACCAGCATGCTAAAACTTTATTTTTTTCTGTTTATTCTATTTTCGGTAATAAATCATCTAGCTTTGGTTCATTTTGTGTCTCTTACAGAATATTTTGCTATATAAGTTGAGATAGGAAACTGTAGAGAAATTGTAATCCAGCCACATGGCTACATTCTAGCCATATCCTATAGACCTAGAAGGTGTTTAAATGTGATCCTTTGTCAGAGCATTCAGGATGCTGGATTAAAATTTTTCTACATCTTTCTCCTATCTGCTTAAGCTAAAAGTCGCATATAGTTTAAGTATTACTATGTGAAATTGAGGCAATTTATGCTAGCATGAGAGAGAGAGAGAGAGAGAGAGAGAGAGAGAGAGAGAGAGACAGACAGACAGACAGAATGAACCAGAAAATGAGAAGGAGACAGAAGATAAGAATAGATTGCCAGAGTTAGTTTGAGGCCAAGCAGAGCAATTTAGTCAGAATCTGAGAGAAGCCAGTTTGAAAAAGTCTGCTAACAGAGGAGTTTGGGCCAGAACTGCTAAGTTGAACCAGCCAGTCAGCCAGGGTTCAGAAAGGGCTAGAAAATGTATTTTTAGAAGTAAACCACCAAGGCAATAATTACTTCTGGTGAATAAAAGTTTCATTTACAGTAAACCTTATTTTGGCTTATGATTTTAGAGGACTGAAACCCAGGACTGGGAAAGGTAGGGCAGAATGGCTCAGTCAGTGTACCATGTGGGAAGAGCTTGTTCTTTGGTAACAGATTAGGAAGCAAAGAGGACAGGCAGAACCAGACTTGTGCATAGCATTCAAAGGTTGACTACTAAGGACCTGTTTCTGCCTTAAAGAGTCACTCTCAAAGGATCAACAATCTTCACTATAGTGTCCCAAACTGGACAGCAGGTGGGCAAAATATTAACTACTGGGGTAATTTTATATTCAGAACATAATACCACATATTTCTAGAAAGTGTATCTCACTCCTTCTGTCTACTTGCTTTTTACTTAATAACATTCTCACTTATTGGGAAAAAATAATGTGTTAGTCTCTGTTATAGATCTAGTAATCTTTACTAAGACAGTTTATATGTAAGTGATCCTGGAAATAAGTGTATAGTAAGCAGAAGATGTAGAATCATTCTTTAAGTAATTAAAATGCCCCAAATTATGGAATTAATAAGTAAATAAATTTTTTATATTGAGATGGTTAATGTCCATGGTAAGTTATTATGGTTAATCTCTTAATTTATATATTCATATGTGTGTATATATTTTTGCCCTTGATTAAGCATATTCTAGGATGCACTGGGTTTTGGGATGTGTCTTTTGTTCAAAGACGAAACTACTGTATTGCATTTATGCCCATCTTATCATTTCTACTGTTCTGAGAAAATGTATATGAGCCTTAAAACTGTGTCTATATATTGACAGTTAGCAGCAATCTTGGTCAGCGAAGGATACTAGAAAATAGTGCAAAGGTAATTACTCCCAGTTTCAGTGTGCTCACTGTGTGTGGCTCCTGCAGAGTACACAGTTTTCTTTAGATTCTGACTCCTAAGGATCTCCAGTTTTCAGTATCAAGCTCCAACTGTGCATGGAAGCCTGAAGGACTAAACCAGCAGTTGCTTCTGGAATCTCATCAAGCCTAGGTTGCATTTGTGAAGGTGTTCCTGTGCTTTGTGCAATGCTAACATTTTCTCTATGCCAACACCTGCGGTTTATATGATCAGCAGGATAAATTCAGCAGGTCCTATCCACACTTTTCCCTAGATGATCTATAATAACGTGTCTCTTAAGAGACATTACCTGAATGCAGCTTTTCTCACAAAGCTTTCTCAATTTGAAGGAGACAAATGCCAACTTCTCTCAGACAGCACCATAGTGGCTTGATAAAAAGTGATGTGGGCAAAGATGCCTATCTGCTGAAATTCTCTTTACAACCAGTCTTGTTATTAATATAGTTTAAAATTTCCCTTTGTTGCATACTCAATTTCTGATCATTACAATCTTATATAATCACGTACACACATAAAAAGAAAACACAGAAACGCACACACACACACACACACACACATCTCTCCATTATACCCAAACTAATACACAACATTTTTCTCTCTGCTGTTACTAGGTTCTTTTCTTTCTTTCTTTTTTTTCTTTAGGACACACATATTTTGTTTGTTTGGCTGATGTTTATTTATTTTTGTGTAAAAGTCTATTCTTATGTAAACATTATCTTTCTTTTATTGAAGACATAGATTTTTTTCATAAAATGTATTCTGATTTTGCTGCTTTATTGCTTCTGAGATTTTCTCCACTTTGTCCCACCCTTTCTTCTTCTCATGAGAATATCTAAGTAATGTTAATAAAAGAGAAGAAAGTAAGAGTAAAGAAAAGCAAGCACACTAGACTAAGTACAAAGAGAGGGAAAAAAATCAAAGGAAAACCATGAGATACACATGTAGACATTGTTACACACATATTTGTAGCTTGCCATAGCTTTATTTCAAATTTATGATACATATTTACATATTAAATAGTATTATAGTATGCTTAGTATATGAAGTATTTCTGATTTTTAAGTTGAACATCTGAGTTTTAAACTAATGTTTGCATATATATTAATATTTTTCTTTCTCTGCTATTTTTATCTGTTTCATTTATATATTCTTCCTGTATGAATCCATTATTACTTGTGTTTGTCTGCAACTAGTGTTCTGCTGCAATTTTGCCTCAAGTCTTATCTACTCCAAGATATTTGGGACATACTATGGTCTATATTTCTACATGGAGCTTATAAATCAGCATATTATCAGTCCTCAACCTGAGAAATTAATTTATTTATTCTTCAACATTCTGCAAAAATCTGAAAGACACAGAAAACCCCAATGGATAATTTCACTCTGCAGTCCTCCAAGAGAAATATGGCTCAGAATGATGAAAATTCTACATGCATACCCTTGAAAAGTCTTCGAAAATCAACTTTCCTTATATTTTCACCCTGAGTAAATGAATGTCTAAAGTATATACATAATAATTCTATGAAACAACTGGTAATTTGCTAAACTAACTTTCCTGTGTAATTACAGATATCTGCACATGTGCATGCATACATGTGTGTATACATATATGTATATGTATATATGTAAACATATTGTAAACATATATACATATATATATATATATGCATAGGTGTGTATGTGTGCACACCCATAGAAATATAGAAAGATGAGCATTATAATAATTTGCACATAATAATAAATTCACAATATCACATGGAATCAACTATACAAATAAAAAGTAAGATGTATTGTTTTATTAAACCTGAATTTGACAGAGCTAAGATATTTTGATCTAGATTCATTTTTTTCTTATTATTAATTTTGCACTAATTTCAATTTTTTATTTTATTTGTAACTTTTTAATTTTTATTGATTTTTATTTTATTTATTTTTATTTTTATTTTTACTTAAGAATAAAAAAATTATTTTTATTGTAACATTCAAAGGCATTATAGAATAACAAAAAGATAAGTCATACAATTTGAGAGGAAAGGGTCCTTGTTTTTGTTAGCTTTACTATTTTCTTTCTTTAATAAACGATGTTATTCTCTGTCAGAATATTTTTGTGTGCAAGAACATGTGGATAATTTATCTAAGAGAAAGATTAGAAACTAAATGAACCATGGAGTATGTTTATTCCTCTTACATTATAAGAAACCATGGACGGAGAGCTTTGTGTGCACATTCAGCAGTGATGCGAGATTCACGGCATTCAGCTACTGTTTTACCTTTAATATTTGTTTCTTCCAATGCTTCCAATAGCATTGGACTCAATAATAATCAATTCACATAGCTATGGCTATTATTAAATTATTTAGCCCAAAATAATTTGTTACCCAGTTCAAAGCACACAGGGGAAGAAATTGTCATGTTTGTCAGTGAGAATATTGTATGTAGTCAAGACCATTTATTCAGAAGGTAATTATACTTGACTGTCTGGTGAGATGGTGGATGAGAGCACTTGATGGGCCAGAAGGAGCACCTGTATTTATTCCTCAGACAACAGGTAAAAGCAAGGCTTGGCCAATATGCCTCTCATCCCTTCTCTGAAGATGAAAGAAGGAGACAGAGCTCATCTCCTTGGATAAGTTTGAGAGTGACCAAGCAGAGTTTCTGATGTTTTCTTCTTGCAAAGTTGCAGATAGGTGTGTACATACAATAGTCACATACCACATACATACATACATACATACATACATACATACATACGCACATACACACATACACAAACCCAAACTCACACAGAAAAAAATACAAAAAAAAAATAAACTTTGTTTATAATTATTGGCTGTCTATTAAAAGAAACTTACAGAACAGTGACTAAAATCCACAATATTCTTATGTTCTAAGTCCAGTGTCCTGCCTGTTTGCTTTGAAAGTGTAGCCTTGGTTGCTGTGCTCCCTTCTAGGCAACATTATGGACAGCAGAAGGCTCGATACTGTACTGAGGAACTGAATCCAGGAGTATCAATGGACTGCCTGGTCTCTCTTCTCCTGCAGAGCCCCTGTCTGTCTGTCTGTATGTATGTATGTATGTTTTTTCCTTTTCTTTTCTTTCCTTTCCTTTTCTCCTTTTTTTCCTCTTTTTTTTTTTCATCTGTTTATCATGTCTGTTAAATACATTGAATGCTTTATCTAAGATTGTCTTCTGCAAAGTCTCAGCTCTTTTTATAACTGGCTAAGCTTGCTGTGGTTGTAAGGAGCAGTCTGTTTAATGGACTTAATTAACTTAGAAAGCTTAGTTACAGCCTCAATGAGTCTGGCCAAATATAAAAAGCTGTTTTCACCAATCTTGGTTGATATTCATGACCTTACCATAATCGACAATGGTGTGGGATTTGTTTGCTTGTCTGTTTTTGCATATCCTCTTTTGAAAGGCATGTAATTATCAAGTTATGCCAGAAAGAGACCTCCACAGGATCCTGGTAATTCCATTAAGATTCCATTGGATGGGATACCACCACCGTAAGTCTGCCATTATTTAATGTATGTAAAGTGATTGAATTAGAACACCATATGTATTTCTTGCACGTCTGAAATAAAAGCAGTAGTTAGAAATATAGTTTAAATAGTGCCAGATTAAGTGGCACATATGAGTCATATGGAACATTTGTGTAGTCTGTGAAATTGTTTCCTAAAATAGAGGGGAGGGGTTGAAAGGAGACTAATCTTTATTCTGTTTGATTCAAATCTGAGGAGAAAGGGGACATGGACTCAGGTTGGTGCCTTATGTCTTGAAACTTCTCTCATGATAATCACACATACAGATGTGTGGGAGAGATGTATGTGTATAAAGGAGCAAAGATGGAGAAAGAGCATGGCAAGAGAGAAAAAGGAGGCAGAAATCAGGATTCTGAGGGAGATGAGTGAGGAGAGGGTGGTGCTATGTACTGAGGAGGTAGGAGGAAAGAATTCTGGGTTGTTGGGTGAAGGTGGAATTGAGGAGCATAGGGTAGGGGTTGAGGGACTGAGGGGGGTTAGGATATTGGTAGGCTAAATGCACTTCATTTTGATATCAAGTGTACTGGTTTGAGTGAGCTTGGCTCATAGAGAGTAGTGTTAAGAGGTGTGGCACTGTTGGATGAAGCATGTCACCGAGGGTGTGGGCACCACATGTCTCCTCCTATGCTAAGGCTCTACCCATTTCAGAAGAGTGCTGCCTCCTAGCTGAGTGAGGATGCCAGTCTTCTGGCTGCCATTGGATCAAGATGTATAACTTTCATCTCCTCCAGCACCATGTCTTTTGGACATTGTCATGCTTCCAGCCATGATGATAATGGACTGATCCTCTTAAACTATAAGCCAGCTGCAACTAAATGTTGTCTTTTACAAAAGTTGCCTTGGTCATGGTGTCTCTTTATAGCAAAGCCAACTCTAGTTAAGACACCAAGTTATAGAAAACAAGGGGAAAATATGAGGAATTCCTAGAGTTCTGGAATATGTTTAGTTCTAGGTCCATACATTGGCTCAGCTGTACTACCACTGAGTTTGCAGAAGAAGCTCTTTTGTTTCTATGCAAAGGCTTATGAATATACAAAATACTGAAATTGAGATTACAGTGTAGTTATTTATAACAAGCAGAATTTAAAAACAACCAGTTGTCTTACGGTGGGTGAGTGGATGCATGAATTGATTTTACTCCCCAATTCATGGGATCCAATAAAAGGATCCTGATTTTTATATTGTGAAAAAAACAAACAACAACAACAACAAACAAAATAACAAATAGAAGCTCTTTAAATGTACTTGACAAAAGAAGCTACTCTGAAAACCCCATGTACTGTGTTTCCAGTTACATAGCTCTCTGGCTAAAGGAAAACTACAGAAATAGTAAAAACTTTAGTTGCTAAGAACTGGGCAAGAACAGCTGTAAAAGGCTTTCAAGCCAGAGAAATGACATTACATGCATTTTTTTAAACACATTTTTTAAAAATTATTTTTCATATTTTATTTACATTTCATATATTTCCCCCTTTCCAGATCTCTCCTTTAGAATCTCCCCATTTCTTCCCGCCTCCCCCTGCCACTATGGGGGTATTCTCCCACCCACCCACCCACCCACGCTCGTCTTCCCTCCTTGGCATTCCCCTATACTGGGGGATCTAACACCCTCAGTCAGACCCAAGGGCCTCTCCTGCCCCTGATGGCTTACAAGACCCTCCTCTGAAGCATATGTGGCCAGCACCATGGGTCCCTCCATGCATTTTAATGATAGGTAATTCTTACAACTTTTCTTAAGTCACAATTTTGGCTAGTTTCATATCAACTTGACTCAAGTTATAGTCCTCTAAAAAGAGGAATCTTGATTGATAAGATGCCTCCATAATAATGGGTTGTTAGCAAACATGTAGAGCATTCTCTTCATTAGTGATAAATCAGGCCATGTCCCAGACCATTGTTGGTTTTGTCACCCTGTGCTGGTGGTCCCAGGTACTATGAAAAACAATACAAAGCACTAAAAGCAAACAACAACAAAAAAAATCATGAAGAGAACAATGATAGAAGTCATCTTTCTTTATTATGTTCATAATGAAATGATTATTTAAACTTTGTCAAAATGATCTGTTACAATCCTCCCAATAATTGTAAAATAAGACAACCTTTCTCATAATTGTTGCATCTTTTTAACAAGATTTAACATTCAGTAAAAATCATAACTTAGAAATTTAGAGCATACTCCCTTTACAAAGATATGAAATCAAAGAGAAGAAGATAATTTCTCCTTGTTATTTGTAGTTTTATCATTTTACATTATTGATATGTTTAGAACTTTTAAACTCTGGAGATGTACTTCATTTAGTGGATGCAGTACGCTTGAAATATGTTTTTCCTAAACTCTTATTCAATGAAAGTGTTCCTAATCTATGAAAAAGAGTGGTTTTTCACTTCACAAAGTGGTATAGTAACAACGAAATGGAAACATTGAAAAATTAATGCATTCTATACTTAAATTTTCGAATATTTTAAAGTTAAATCCTGATTTTTAAAATGATAAATATATGTAAAATTCTGAAAGAAGAATCATGTATTCTTTGAGTAATAGCCTGTGTATAAAAGATCTATTTTGTCAGATTTAATTATATAGACCAGATAGATACAGTCATAATTAGGTAAAATAAACTAAATCTATTTTTTAGTTATCTACAGGATATTTTCACCTTGCTTGAAAACCTCTACTTAGTCATTTATTATCAGATTATTATAGACAAGCTTTTAATCTTTATTCCCAAAACATTGGTAAAAATGACAGGAAAATGATAAATCTGTTAATAAGGACACACAAAACTATGTAGCCTTCATCAGAACCTGCATTGTAATTGATGTCATATTTAGAAAATTTATTTTATGTCTGTTTAAATTTGAAATTAATTTGCAGAATTCAAAAAGCAAATAAAATAACACTATTTGAGGAAATTTTCCTACTTATAGACTGTGTTACTCAATGATCAAATCTTTTACATATTCAGTTATAAAATGGGTTGATATTGCAAATTTAAGTAAAAAGTCATCTAAAATCATTAAAAATAATAAATTCTGATTCAATTGAAAATTGATACTGTGACAATTTGAAATAAATCTGTTTCTTGTTATATATAATTTACTACTCATTAGCATACAGGTTCTCACTGAATAATTATACATAAAAATATCTTAGTTCTTTGTTATAATTCATCTCTATATTGGCAATTATAAATGTGTCCATTTAGACTTCTTAGAGCATGACTCACTATCCAAAACAGACAGGATATGGAACCATCTGTTCTCTCCCATTAACAAGGAGTGAATGAAGAAAGTATAGTATTTACAGAGAGAAGAAAAGCAGTAAGCCACAGAATAATAGAATTTTGAAACTTTATGGAATATGGGTGCACCTAATATTTATGATGTGGATTGAAATAAACAGCAATGGAAAGAGAATTCTACAGCTTTCTTTCATATGAAATATAAAACTTTCGCTTCATTGAATGTCAAATGTCAGAAAACTAACATGGTGGAAGACAGTGATGCTTAGAGGATTGGGAAATAGTTTGTAGATACTGATTTGGGGCACCTAGGGACAAAAATTTATGTACATTTGAGAATAACAGTTACATATATGTCTATTTTCAGGTTTGGTTTACGAATTAAACAAATGTAAGTTTTACAACGACTACAAATTTAAGAATAGAGAACAGGATATTAATGTCTTTAGGTACAAAATGGTTGGTAGTGAGAAGATTTAAAGATATAAGTTTACAGTTGCAGGACTATTGGCAGAGAGGAGGGACACCATCTGTTCTTAAAATACACAGAAGCATTATTGTACGTAACATTGCTTGTTTAACTAAAATTTCCTAGAAGAGAGTATTAAAAGTTATCTTTATACAAGGAAATGAAAAATAGTAGAGATAAAGTTGACTTGAGAATTTTAATTTGTTCTATACACAATATAAGACCTACTGCAATATCACATTCAAATCCTTGAAGTAAAATTTCTATCACTTAAAAGAATGTAAGTATTGAAAAGAGGTAAATAAAATAATTAAATTTGATACTCATCATGATAAATTTTTTTCACAAATTAAAAAATAATGGATTTAAGGGATGGGAAAATGATTCAGTGGTTAAGAGTGCTATTGCTCTTGCAGAGGACCTTGGTTCAGTTTCCAGCATCCACATGGTGGCTCACAACTATCTATAACTACAATGCCATGAGATCTGATTTCTCATCTTATATCTATGGGTTGCTGGTTCTCTCTCTCTGAGTGTGTGTGTGTGTGTGTGTGTGTGTGTGTGTGTGTGTATGTGTGTGTGAGTGTGTCTGCCTCTCTCCCTCTTCTCTCAAATTAATGTATTTTAAATGAGATTCAAATTTAAGTACATCATATTGCTTTGTGATTAATAATTTGGCTTCTTTTTTTACTTTCTATGAACCCAAGACTTATCATATGGAGATTGGGATTTGTCAAAAAATGAATAGAAAGAAGTTTGAATGGAAGGTTAAAAGTAGGAAAACATACAGGCTCAAATTTGAAAAGAATACAATATTTTAATAAAAAGGGCAAATGTTTATAACCTGTGCACAAAGTTGCCTTATGAGTCTGTCTCTGAAATTTTAATTCTGAGATAAAGAACTGAGAATAATAGATAATGTGCTTGACATTTTATAAAATATATTTTTATTTTATGTCCATGGATGCTTTCCTGCAAGTATGCCCATGTACCACATTCATATCTAGTGGCCATATAGGCCACAAGATAGCATTGGATAGCATGGGATGAGAATGGATGCTTTTGAGATATGTGGTTGAAAAGAATCAATCTTGGGTCTTCTAAAAATACAACCAGTGCTCTTAGCCACTGAACCATCTCTTCACATACTATGACATACTTATTATGAAAATAAACAGAACATCAATTAACTAAATAGTGATAGCAAAGGTCTGTCAGGAAGTGGTTTATCAAACTCTAATTTCTTTTCAAATCTTCAAGTAAGTTGGATTCTAAGTTTGTAGGAAACTATGTAATGTGGGAGTCTGTAGATGGCAAAATAGTCAAATGGGATAATCATTTCTCAAATCTTGTCAAATATTATTGGAGCTAGAATTGCTACAAGAAACATAAGATGTTATCCTTTGTAAAGAATTGAAGCTATTAGTTTAAAACTAGGTTTCATTTTTCTTTCAATAATAGGTATTTACTAAATAGTTACTATGAGCATAACTATCTAGTAGGACATAAATGGTTGATCAATATATCATAATTATGATTATGTATCTTAATAATAGCCTTTCAGGATCATATGTGGGAGAAATCATGTATTTATAAAAATCAAATAATTGACTATGTCCTTTGCCTTACAGACACTTTCCCTTTTCATGAGGAACCATTTATCAATTCTTTGTCTTAGAGCATGAGACGTTGGAGTTCTTTTTAGGAAATTTACCACTGTGCCAATGAGTTCAAGGCTCTTTCCCACTTTCTCTTCTATTAGATTCAATATATCTGATATTATATTGAGGTTCTTGATCCAGTTGGACTTGAGCTTTGTGCAAGGTGACAAATATGAATCTATTTTCATGTTTCTACATATAGATTGACAAATAGGCAACCTACAGATTGGGGGAAAAAATCTTCATTAACCTGATCTGAATCAAGGTTAATATCCAAAATATATAAAGAACTCAAGAAGCTAACTACCAAAAAACTAAACAAGCCAATCAAAAAATGGGGTACAGAACTAAACAGAGAATTCATCACAGAGAAATCTCTAATAGCAGAGAAGCTCTTAAAGAAATGGTCAAAGTCCTTAGTGATCAAGAAAATGCAAATCAAAATGACACTGAGATTCCACCTTACACCAACCAGAATGGCTAAGATCAAAAACTCAAGTGACAGCACAAGCTGACAAGGATATGGAGAAAGAGGAGCACTCCTTCATTGCTGGTGGGATTGCAAGCTGGTACAACCACTCTGTAAATCAATGTGGAGGTTCCTCGGGAAATTGGAAATAAGCAAATCTACCTGAAGACCTGATATACCACTCTTGGGCATACACCTAAAAGATGCCCTACCATGCCACAGCAGCATGTGTTCCACTATGTTCATAGAAGCATTGTTTGTGATAGTCAGAAGCTGTAAACAACCAAGATGTCCTGCAACAGAAGAATGGATACAGAAAATGTGGTGGTTCATTTACACAATGGAATACTATTCAGTTATTAAGAATGAGGACATCATGAGTTTTGTAGGCAAATGGATGGAATTAGAAAATATCATCCTGAGTGAGGTAATTCAACCCCCCCCAAAAATGCATGGTATATACTCACTAAAAAGTGGATATTAGCCAAAAAATTACAGAATACCCAGGATACAATCCACAGAACTCAAAAAGATTAACAAGCTGAAGGACATAAGTGAGGACTCCTCAATCCCAGTAGGGAGAGTGAAGAAAGGAATCACAGGAGGAGGGAAGGAGGGAAGGATCTATGTGGGAAAGGGGACAGGGAGGGAAGAGGGGAACATGATGAAGTATTGGGTAGGGGGAATAAGCTGAAGCCCTGGGGGCCAGCAGAAATAATGGAAATAGACAATCTCAGGAGGTAGGAGGTACAGGGACCCTCAAGAATCTACCAGAGAACTGGGAGATGAGAGACTCTCGGGACTCAAAGGGAGGGACCTTAGATGAAATGCCCCATGGTAGGGAGAGGATCTTGTAGAGTCCACCACCACCAGAAAGACAGGACATCAAGTGAAGGATGGGGTTGCTATCTCACAGTCAAAATTTCTAACCCAGAATTGTTCCTGTCTGAAAGAACTGCAGGAACAAAATTGGAAAAGAGCCTGAGGAAAAGGAGGTCCTGCAACAGGCCCTAATTGTGACCCAGCTCAAGCAGAGGCCCCAAGGACTGACAGTTATTGAGGCAATGGAGTGCTCACAAAAAGGGGCCTATTATGACTGCCCATCAAACAACCCAACAAGCAGCTGGAAGAGTCAGATGCAGATATTTATACCCAACCAATGAACAGAAGCTGCTGACCCCTGTGGTTGAATTAGGGAAGTGCTGGAAGAAGCTGAGAAGGGCCACCCTGTAGGTGAATCAGCAGTCTCAATTAACCTGGGCCCCCAAGATCTCTCAGAAGCTGGACCACAAACCATGCAGCATACACCAGCTGATATGAGGCCTCAAACACATATAGAGCCGAGGGCTGCCTGGTTTGGGTTCAGTAGGAGAAGTCTTAACCTTCAAGAGACTGGGAGGCCCCAGGGATTGAGGAGGTCTGGTAGGGTGGGGGTGGGGGTGGGGACATTCTTGTGAAGATGAGGGGTGGTGGCAAGCTGTATGGGATGCGGAACATTCAGAGGATAGACAGGGAAGAGGATAAAATCTGAATTGTAAAAAAATGATTAAATAAAATATGAATTTTGTCCAAAAAAAGAGAATAAAAGTTAAAAAATTAAAAATAATAAAAAATTAAAAGAATCATATAACATAAATATCAAATAATTAATTATTTTAACATTAATAATCAAAGAATGTGGCACAAGTTGTGAGAATTGGATTGAAAATGTGATGGTAGAACTGAATAGCTTTTGGAAGAGTAAATACGTGAAGTGAGAGTTGATTTCTTTCCTAGTGAACAGTCCCAAAATTCAACTTAATAGCTGCTTTTGTGATATATGAACACTAATTCTATTTACTTTTCACTACATGCTTACATTTATTTTTCAAAAAGACAATTTATGATGTAGTTCTCAAAAATGAGCATGCATAATGTACTAAAAAATTGTGGTGGTGAAAATGCTTATCAAAATTCTGATACCCTTGCAGAGACTGTTTGTTTAGTGTTCAGTCCAAAACTGAACATCTCTATCACACCATTCCATAAAGGCTCAGAGAGCACTGCAGAAGAGAAGAAATATTAAATATATTATAATTGTTGCATTTTATATTTATATATTAAATTGTTGTAAAAATATTTTAAAATGTTAATATTTCTGTAATACTAAGATTGTTTATGTATATTTACTATTACTTTTAAATACATCTTATATTCCTGTCTCTACACTCTTCATACAATAAAATAGAGTCGTCTACTTACATATATGAGTGTGGCAATGACCCACATGTCTTTGAGAATGTTTTAAGATAAAATAAATTGGAGAGGTAATTATCAAATAGGTTCTAGATTTTAAGTGTTGCCAAAGTACAGAGAAGTTGCACATTCTTCTGACAAATGTAAATCAGTAGAGCTGTTTTGAAAATTTTATGAATATTCATCAAAACCTAAAACTGTAACTATGCTCAGTAGTCTTGTGTCAACTTGACACACAAATTAGTTGTATCTGAGATAAGGGAATCTTGACTTAAAAAAATGCTGCCATAAAATCCAGATTCAGGGCATCTTAATTAATTATTAATGAGGGGAGGGCAACCTATAGTGGGTGGTACCATTTCTGGGCCAGTGGTTCTGGTTTCTTTATTAAAGAAAACTGAGAACTAACTAATTATGAAACCAAGAAGGAGGGCAATAGGACACTGATAACATGCAAGGTCTCAAACCTAAACAAAATCTACAAGTAAAGAAAGAATGCTGAGAGAGGGAAAAAGAGACTTCTCCAGAGAAGAGCACACTAACTGGTTACTCAATGCCAATTGTTCAGCCCTAAAAACATACTACAAGTGATATTATACAGACAAAATAGGTTGCACACACACACACACACACACCCAAACACAGTATTTTTAAAACAAAATTACAAATGTTAGATTTTACCAAATAAAGATTCAGGAGCCAAAGTTTGTTGTGGTGAAAGCCTGAAATCTCAGAGTGGCAGACAAAACATACAGCTAACCCAACTGACAATGAAGGAAGAGGAGGAAGAAGAGGAGGAGGAGGATCAGCAGCAGCAGGAGGAGGAGGAGGAGGAGGAGGAGACAATGATGACAATGACGATGAAAACGACAACAAACTTGTTCTCTTCCACACTGTCTTAGAAAAACCTTCCAACTGAGTGACCCTCCTTTCTACTTCTGTGCTATTTTCTATTAGCCCTCCTGATTTTCTCTTCCTCTCTATGGTTTTCTCCTTTGTTCACTCCCTGTTAGCTGATTTATTTTCCCACCACTTGACCTGTGGTTGACTTTATTTAATCCTGTTTATCATAAATAGAAAGATGTTAGATTAAAGGTGTATGCTACAGGTGAGCCACACCACAACTGGAAAAAGGCTTTTTCCAGTACACAATCTCAAAGTGTGATAAAATATATTGAAACACTCTGGATTAAAGGTGTGTGCTAGGATTGAGCCACACCACACCTCGAGATATATTTTTCCATTACACAATCTCATGGTTCACAGTGTGATCAAATATCCTACAAAATACGCACACACACACACACACACACACACACACACAGATAGAGAGAGAGAGACAGAGACAGAGAGAGACAGAGAGGGAGAGAGAGAAAGAGAGAGAAAGAGAGAGAAAGAGAGAGAGAGAGAGAACAAGAATTAAAGAGACAAGAGGCCATGATTTTGAGAACTAACAAACAATATATGGGAGGATTTGTGGGAAGGAGAGGGAAGGACAAAATAAGTTAATTATATCGTAAACTCATATACATATATGTATACAACAGATAATAAATACTTTTACATACTGATTAAAAAGGTTATAATCTTTTTATAATCAAGTAAAAGCCCACATAAATGCTGGGCTTAAACCACAAATAGCAGTGGTCCAAGCTTATTGAAAAGGATTAGCAAATGAGATTGAAGGAGTTGAGTTGCTGAGGAGATGTAAGCATCCAGCCATCAAACCTGTTCCTAAGGAAAAAGTATTACTGAATCACCCATAGATGTTTGATGTCTGGAAGGAAACAAATGTATTTAATGGCATTTTAGACTGGTGATAAAAGATCCCCTTTACTTTATAACATTAAGTAGTAGTTTCACATAATTAGGCTATCAAAAAACTGTATGGAATATATCAGTTGAGAAAAACTTAGGGCATTTTACTGAAAAGGAGTAGTTGTGGGGCGTGTAAGGTGTTGGAGGGAAGAAAGGGAAGCAGGGGTCACATTTTAATAGAAAATATAAACTTAACCATTGTAAAATATTAGTGGCCCACAAAGAATATGTTATCTCAACAAAACAGCATGTGTATATGTGTTCTAATGAGAAGAAAGGGAGAGAGTCAGACAGAAACAAAGACAGACAGAGAAGAGTGATGGAGGCAGACCCATAAACACATCTTCATCCTCAATCTCCTGATGTTTCTATTGAATAAATAAGACAGAAGTAATTAAAGACTCCACTTGAGGATTATTTCCTCATTAATAGAGCCAGGAAGTGAAGGCACATGCCTTTAACCACAGCAGTCAGAAAGCTGATGCAGGAGGATCTCTGTGATGTGAGGACAGCATGGTCTACAGAGCAAGTTACATGACAGCCCGGGATACACAGACAGAAACCCTGTCTCAAAACTAACTAACTAACTAACTAACTAACTAACTAACTAACTAACTAATAAAATTAAGAGTGGGATCAAGCAGTAGTTATCAGATGGAGAGAGCTATGATAAGGAGAGGGATTTCGTCTACTTCCCTCTCAGTCCTGGAACCTCATCTGTCACAGACATGTGCAGGTCCTATGAGTGCTGCCACCATCTCTGTGAGTTCACCTGCCTCTGTCTTGTTATATTTAGAAACTCTTTGTTCCATAGTGTCCTCAATTCCTTCTGACTTTTACAATCTTTCCTAATCTGCCTGGGAAGTGTTCCCTGATCCCTGAGGGGGAAGGATTAGGTTCAAATTTCTCTCTTAAAATTGAGTGTTCCAATGTTTCTCACTTTCTGAACATTGGCTGAGGGTCTCTTTTGATGTTCTCATCTACTTCAAGAGGAAGCTTATCTGATAATGGCTGACCTATAATGAAAGCACTTACCTATGAATCATTTATGGCTATATTATTTATCAGAACAGTAGTATTTTGTTTTTTCCCTAGTTATCTGGCCTATCTATTCTCAGGTTATTATCCACCTGAGTAGTGTCAGGTATGGATTTCATCGATTGGACTGGGTTTTAAATCCAATAGGATATTAGTTAATTATTCCCACAATCTTTCTTCTATGATTTCAATAGCAGGCGGAATATCAATATGGACCAAGGAGTCTGTCATCCTGTTTGTGTTCACCTTTTTTCTTTTACAGTATGGAGAGTGTCTTCAAGTACTGTGGAGATGAGACCCTAGGATTGAAGGCTCTAAGTTGGCACCAGCTACTTCTCTGTGTTAAATAACTTTTGGTAAACAAACAAACAAACAAAAACCCAAAAGTCTAAGATGATGTGTAATTTTCATTTTTCAAAGCCTGCTTTTAATGATGGTTCATAAACACTTTAACCTCCCTTCTAGCTCACTGACCACCAGAAGTAGTGGAAAAGAAAGGATAATGGAGAAGTTGACCTGTTTAGAAATGGTTCTTTGCAGAAACTCCTGCCTGTGGTGTCAGGAAATCAGCAGTTCAGTTCACAGGTCAGCCATGGCAGCTTGCAAACACTTCAGGGATATGCCAACAGTCCAGTTCAACAGTGTTGGGATACCAGCAGTGAGGGCATAACCTAGCAGGAAAGTCTAGTCCTCAGCCACATTGGCACAAGTCAGCAGGAGGAACCAAGACCAGCACGAATGCCAGAAAAAGTTCTTTGCTGTGCCTCTCTCTATATATAGAGTCCCAATAAAATCAGCTCAACTATGCAATATAAGGCAGACCAACACATGTGTGACATTTGTGAAGAATCCTTTATCACTTGTCCTTTCACATGCTTGCTTTAGCAAAATATTCTTTCACCTGTGTCTGCTTCAGCTAAATATTCCTTCACAAGTCTGCCTTAGCCTTTCACCTATGCTTGCTTCAGTAAAATGTTCTTTCACACGTTTGCTTTATCAAAACCCCTTTCACTTGTGTACACTTCAGGAAAGCATGACTTCAGGTGTTTGCCACAGCAAAACACCATCCAACACAGCTGAATTTCCAAAGAATCCTTAGGCTTCCACTTCTATAATTTTCTTCGTGTTTTAAAGAAATACCATAAAAGGGAAGCTCTAAACACTCAGCAGCTTCTTGAAGGAAGCTAATTGAGAAGAAACGATTATTCCATCTTATTCTAGCATTCAAGCCATACATATGAGGATAAACTGACACATTCCAAATAGAAAAACTGTAAGAAAATCCAAAATGGAAGCACAAAGTATTAAAGAATGTGTACTGGAAAAAATAGTTATTTAGAGAAAGCAAGCAAGAAAAAGAAAGAAAGAAATAAAGAAAGAAAGAAAGAGAGAAAGAGAAAGAGAAAGAGAAAGAGAAAGAGAAAAGCAAAAATAAAAGAAATACATATTTCTGAAGTGGAAATGCATGGTTTTGGTATATAACCTACTTCACTGGGAGCAAGGATACTAGGGGAAAAAAAAGTAAAGTAGCTTCATAAAGAATTAATTGTTCTGACTATCACTTTAGCATGGAAGATGGGCCTACCTTTCCAGGTTTGACCCTTAGTCAAGGTAATTTAAGCAGCCTAACTGAAATGTTAGTACCCACTTGGGTCTTTGGGGTCTAGGCAAGAGGAACTTTAGAAGATCTCCAGAACTCATAGAATTCACTACACCGGTTAGAACAACCATGATAGGTGTGCCTCAGAAGGGCAGAGCCCCAATAAGACTAAATATTCTGAGAAGTTTATGTTGCTGTGGTGTTAGCTCTGCCTGCTACACTCACAGTTCTCACATCACTCATAATCTATTAGTTGTTTGAAAACTCTGAGGCCTTTTCAGCCCCTCACTGGGCAGTATCATTGGCATTTACAATATTGGTGATTGATCTTTTTCAAACACTTCTGAAAGAGCAGATTAATGATTTAACCACAACCCTAATAGAGAATTTAGAGATGTACATTTTTAGAAAATTTAAGTAAAGATTTTTTTTTTGTTAATGATCTTGACGTAGAAAATTATGGAGAACAATTCAGATTTCAGAAAGGCACACTTTTGAACATTGAGCCAGGGATTTATTTTTATTTTTATTTTTGTTTTTTGAGTTCAGAGAACAAGAACAATGATGGCCTGACTAGTACTAGCTGCCTTTCTTGCTAGAGCTGGATTGGTGGTCAAAGTGATGACCAATTTTTGTACACAGTTTTCCCCTCAGCTCTCTGACAGGATTTAATTAAAAAAAATATTAATGAGTAAGTATACAACCTGATTACTTAAAAAGAAATGATTGTTTTATATATATATGTGTATATATATATATATATTTAAGATTTGTGATTATTTTAAGATTTTTGTAAGATTACATTTATCACAAGTAATAAAATAGATAATCCTTTCTTTGTAACCATAAATTGCAGCCTGCCAGTTACAGAAACTGGCAGACAAATAAATATCTTACTTGCTTATACTTTGTTAATCTATAACAGGTTGCTTAGATATAATTTTATGTGGGTTCTTGAAATAATTTGTCTTTTATATGTTCTATATAAAACATTTAATTGTGTAAAGTTATTAGGGAATGTGCTTTTAACTCCTTGTAATTATTGACTTAAAGAAAAATAGAATGTAACCACATTTTGATTTTTATAATGCTTAAAAGATGTTGTGGGGATATATGAACTATGGTATTATTTTAAAAAGAAAAGAAGTCCCAAATGTTTGATTTATGAATGATGACTCAAGAGCCATACAATGTAGTGAAAGCCCATTAGCTCAAAGAGACAGAGAAATCACCCAGCAGGCCTGTGTACTCCACTGTCATCCAGAAGAAAAAAAAATTTTTCCTCCTTTTCACTATGTCTTGAATACCTTTCAACTTGAAGATCCTCCTCCTTTCTCTTTCTTGGGTTTTCTTATATTCACTCCCTGTCAACTGGTTGCTTGCTCAACCCCTTGAATGATTGTTGACTTTATTTAGTTCTTTTTACAGAAAGCTCTTGAGCTAAAGGTGTGTGCTAGGGCTGACCCACTATATAAAAATAAACAGATATTTCCAGGTCACAATCTTGGGGATCATAATGTGATCTAATATCCTGCAACATGGTGGGAGAAGAAATACAGTTGTTGGAGATTGTTGAATCCTTGCTACGCCCACAAAATGTGTGTGTGTATGTGTGTGTGTGTGTGTGTGTGTGTGTATGTATGTGTGTGTGGTGTGTTTCAGCACCAAATAAAGATAAGAGAAAACCTGTTTGACCTAAAAACAAACTTCCTGTGTCCATGTTTTATGCCTACACTACACCTTCTCCTTCAGACCCTGATGTGTTGAAGCTGCATTTTGACATAGACCAGAGACTCTCCAGTTAGATTTTGTATTATTCTAATATAATCATCATACATGAGTTTCAATGCAAAACTATTCTCCTCTTACCAAAATAAACAAGCAAACAAAGAAACAAATACATCGGAAACCCAAAATAAAAAAAAAAAAATCCAAATACCCCAGATATTATGTAATATTTGTTAATGCAGAGAAAATATTGGCAAAAGTATAATTTTTCTCTTCAATGAAATTTATATACTTTGACCATGATCCCTTGCTAACTAAAACTACAATGTAACTGCTTTTAGAAAACACGTTTGTCATAAACCATAAAAAAATTAAGTTAATAGCAATGATGGGGGTATCCTTAGTTGGAGATTAAATGATGGGGCTGAACTAAGTTTCTAAAGATTTCACCAAGTTACTTTGTATATATATTTTTGTAATTTTCTCTTCATATTTGAAGTTAGTAAGTTGTCTTTTCTTATGGTTTTAATCATTACATTTATAAAGCTTTATGATATGGTAATGTCACCAGCTGCTTAATTTTCATAAGAAGACTTTAGATAATTTCAAAAGAAATTAAAATAATTACTGAGGGGATAGTGTGCTTTCTGGAGATTATAATTATTAGTTAAGGGTCATCTATTACTTATGTCTTATCTGCAAGAAGAGAACTTGAAAGACAGTGCTTTTCTGTGCAATAACAGTTTCTCACATTATGTGACGCCTCCCACTGTGTTTCTCATGTCAATAAGGGGAGCGACAAAGTATTTATGGAAACCCATTGTGAGATTTTGTCAAATCATTGTAGAAACTAAGAGAGAATTGTGAGTTTATACACTACTATAGAGGCAAGGAAAGTTAAGGCACATAGATTCAATAATCTGAAATTTTCTTCCTTGTATTCTATATTTATTAATAAATTCTATAGTTCTGGAATGCTATAGTTTCACCTAATATACAATAAATCTCATTTATGCGTTGTTGTGAAAGAAAAATCAACTAACAAAGCTGAGTGGCAATTTCAAAAACACAAGCTATTTAAGCCATGGTGTAAGTTTGACATTCATTATCAATCTGAGGAGAAATTGCCTACAGTGAGTATCCACGTGCTTCATCATATGTTCCTCATAGTACATGAACATATCACTCGATAAAATATCGCCTATGACAAGAAAAATAGAACACTATAAATGTAGAATGTGAGCAGAAACATTGCAGAAGCCAATTATACAGAGAAATTTGGTAATGAACTTACTACAAAAAGAGCCAAAGCATTATTATGTTGCCTTCTAATAAAATGCATTTGATCCTTCTTCAGAACAAAATTTATCTACTCTTAAGTAAATTTTATTTTAAAGAGTTATGAGTTTGGATGCAGCAATCAATACGCATCATCAAAGTAGAAGATGGCAATCACCTGCCTTGCACGTTTTTATTTATTCATTTTTAATTAACACCATCTGCTTACACTAATCTGCCTTATTCAACTTCTTTTTCATTAAAGATAATGTTCATGCCCACTCTTAACTTAAAAATAATATTAGTGATAAAGATGTACTTTAGTGCTCTAAACAATTTTTATTTGTTTACCTCTATGGTTAAAAAAATTTTTCAATGTGTGAAATATTGGCCGAAAGATTTAACTATTTTCATTAATTGCATAAATGTTTATAAGATCTGGCTCCTTTATTACTTGACTAAGTAGAGAAATATGTTATTCTGTAAAACATCTAGTACTCTCTTTGATCAGGTATAAAATTCATCTATATTCCCATAAAATGAATTAATTTTTTAGAATACCTTCAAATAAGTAATGGATCTTTATAACTATCATTCTAAAAATAAATATAATCTTTTTGAGGAGGTGTTTTGTTTTACAATTTTATTTCTTTTAAATGTATGGGTCTTTTTTATTCATGTATGTCTGTTTGTATGTATGTATGTATGTATGTATGAATGTATGTGTGCCTGGTGCCAGTGTAGGCCAGAAGTCATCTCATCATTTCCAACTGCACTTACAAAAGGTTGAGAGTCATCATGTGGGTTCTGAGAACTCAGTCTGCACCCACTGAAAAAATTCTCTTCTCCATTGAGTTATTTCTCAAGCCTCATAGGTTTTCTTGACTTACACAATATTGGTACTATGAAGCTTCCCAATCTGGCAGAGAACAACCGGATGCACCACACACAGAAGCACATCTTGGCAGATATTAGGGGGTTTGAATTTCTGGCAATCACCATTTCCAAAAAGATGGAGCAAGGGTTTCACAGCCATACATAATGCATGTCAAAGCACAGACTCTTGGCCATGTGCTAGTAGTAGGCACTGCTAGACCAACATTAATGGAGGTTTGTCAGTTGCTGTTCTACTAGTTGCTACACCAACAGCTCTGGTAACATAGAAAATAGCCTTCATGGAACTCAATAGCACCTCACTCAGATATTCAAAACCCAGTTACTGGGTCTTGAAAGATGATTATGGATTAGGTCCTAGAGGCTCTGGAAGTCTGGGCCTTGTCCCCAGGCTTCTCCTTGAGACAGCATACAGAGGAATAGGGCTTTCTTTCCACAGTGGACAAAATGTACGGTGTAAATGCCCTCTACAACAACAACGACCTCTTTCCACTTCTTAAATATATAGAGATCCATAAAGACAACATTATGGGAAGACCACCAAGGATGTTTTCATGAATGATCGTGTTGTTGTAGCAGTGGGTGGTTCAGTGAAGTCGACAACACACAGACCGATTTCAACCCTGTGGAACAGAGTTGGTGCCATTTCTTCGGGTATCAGATGATCCATGGCTGAAGTTTTGCTAGCAAGCTTAGCAAAAGAAGAATCACAAGTTATGGTTAAAGAAAATTAAATATTATTTGCGATCATATCAGCATAGGAACCTCTACGTAGGATGTTACAATTTAATAAAGTAACAAGAAAAACAGTCAAAATCAAAAAGGAGGGATAAAAAAAAAAAAATCCGTGAATCAGGATAGAAATGACATCATCTGTAAAGTACATGTTTGGGCTGAATGTGTATATGATTAAAATTTTAAGACGCAATTTGTTTCACCTGAATTGCTTGCCAATGCAACACTGACATGATGTTGTTGCTGACCACTGTAATGTATTCAAGGAGTGTCTATTTTAATTTAGTTGGAACAGGCACTGTTTAGAGAAAAATCAGTGAGGTGAAACTCTGACAGATAAAACACTGATAGATAGAAGCATACTGTCATTTTCCACTTTCTTTTTGTCTTTTCATGCAATGATACTAATAAGGCAAATGTTCCTCACCAAGTTAAAAACAAAACAAAACAGTAGTTCCTTATGGTTCCTGTCTGCCCAGGGAGTAAGAATTCTACTCTTCCTACAATATTCAAATAGAAGTCTGAAATCCATTTGCTGTAAGTAACAGCATGGCATTCTGAACCCACTTTCAAACAAAGGGAATAAGCAGTAAAATTTTACTTTTTGGTATTTTAAAAGTGGATGATATTAGCATGGATTATACTGTACATGTTATATTTACAAGAGGAAAACATACATATAAAGGTTAGATGTACTTTTAGAATTGTTTAAAATGTCCAATTTCCAGTTCAGTTTTCAATAATTTTATGAGGTCAAATATTCCAACAATATCAATATAAAGTGAAATGTTCTGAAAGTAACAATGTGAGTGAGAAAAGTGTTAAGCTTAAGAACACTGTAGGGTATATGACTGTAGATGACTCATGATCCTTTAATGAATTATATAGATCTGTATATAATTTACAAATGTTATTTCACTCTTAAAGTCAAGTAACAATTTGCATTACATAATGTATTAAAGATTAGAAATAGCACAGCCAGCATTTGCAGATACTATTTGCCTGTAATTCATTTTAGTAGTGTGATATCATATAAAAGGCAGAACCAGGAAGATTATGTATCTTTCCCAGATAGTCTCAATAAACATAATAGCTACTCCCTTATTCTTGTTTTGTTTAAATGTGTAACTGAAATGTTAAATGGAGACAATAATGAAATACCATTTTATAAAACAGTACATAATTAATTAGAATTGCAATAAATACTTAGTGGTGATTAATTCATCTTACATCTTAATAAATTTTTATCAACATCAAATTTAGACAATGAAGTGTGAATCAAACAAATACACACTCTTTAAACTTATGATAAGATTTTCTTAAGTAAACTAAAAAATAAACAGTAATAAGTCAATACAATAATCTACTTCTAAAGTTAACATAATTTTACAAACATTTTTGGTAATTTTGTAGTGGTGGTGTTTTTCTGGAAAGTTAATAACCTAGTGTCATCTTCATTTTCTCTAAAATTGTTTTATATATTCTGAATTACATAATAAAGAATATATACCGGCTTAATCTTCAGGTGGATGTGTTGTGTGCATATGAATGTTTTATCTTTTTAACAATTCTGAATCTTAATCACAGGAGCATTTTCTCAAATGCTTTAAATATGTGAACATCATAGTTTTGGAAGACCTTTTGCTATTAATACTTGAAAAATCATCATTAAAGTTAATTATATAAAATTCTTTCTCTAGTTCTTGGCGTTTCCCCTACTCTCCCTTGCCTAGTCTACTTTAATGCATAGGTTAATCTGATTTTCTTATTATTAAATTTAGTCATCACCTTCATGTACATATTTATATAAGCAAACTTATAAGACTTTCTCCTTGCAAAGACTATTCTTTTTGAACAGCCTTTTGTAATTAGAAATATGCTATAGCACATGATTTTGGAGTCTGGGATGATGAGAATCAAAAAGAATGGTCTGAACAGCTGTTGTCAAGTAAGTGCACCATCAATGGAAATTATTTCACATTGGTTATTTGTGGGGAGGAATTATTGCCTTTGAGTAACTCAAGCCTGTATAACACTGATAGCTTTTATTTTACAGATGCCCGGAATGTGAGTTAAGGTTTTTTTTTTTTTTTTCTATTTTTGATTAATTTCTAATCTAGATGTAATGTCTTTATTTTAAAATATACTAAGTTGTATTCACCATTTTGCAAGACAATTACAATTTTTTTTAAGCCTTGTACTTTTGCTTGATAATGATAAAAATTTAAGAGTTGGAAGTTACCTTGGAGACAGGCTTTTCAACACCTACAGGGAAATTTTCTTGAGCTATTTGTTTCTTTTTCCTCACAAAGTACCTCTTAATTTATTCCTATTTACATTGCTCTCTGTACTAAATAAAAAGTTTCATGTTATTAAACTTAACTAAACTTTGTTGCCTAGTCTATGAGGATAAAATGTAACAAAAATAATATTTTCTTAATTTTAGCAAGAAAACTTATTTAGATATGGTCATTTACTTTTAAACTATAATTTTATTATTTATTATATATTGTTGAATAATTAAAAAATTAGTTTGTTTCCAATTGGAGGAAAATATTTCTGCGAATATTCTAAAAATAAGTTTGCTTTAGGGCTAATGAAAACGAAGAAACCCTTAATAGGTAAGCCAGAAGCCCTGTGTTTTTATTCCTAGAAGACTCAATAGAAGGAGAAAACTACTTAGTAAAGTTTCCTTGACTTCCACAAATGAACCATGGTACATGTGTTCGGGTGTCCTCCCTGCATAAATTAATTATAAAGGTGAAAAACACTAATTTCACTTTCTGATTCTATTTAAAATAGTAACAATAACTGAGGAACTCAAGTAGTGGAAACTGACACACTGAAACTCTGTTAGGAATCAGAATAGTGTTACTGGGCTGGTAAGGGGGGCATATAAAAAAGCTGACAAAACGGCAACAATACAGTGCATTTATTCTATGGAAAGAATATGCATTTTTTGCCTTAAGAAACGGTATGATTCTCCTTCTGGCATCCATCCTCAGAAAACTTTGGAAAGATTACTCTCACCTACAATCTAAATAGATCCATCTGCTCTGGGTATGCAACTTTTGATCTGTTGAGGCAAAAATTTAAATAATTAAAAGAAATTTAATAGTGAAATTTATATGTATTTTCCTCATCCAAAGCAAAAATGTCTAGAATATTTATCAATAATCAAATATAACTTTTAAAAATATTTTGTTAATCATCTGCTTTGATACATTATATATTTAAATCTTTAAAACTTTCTTGTAAAATACTTACCTAATTTTGCTCATTAATTTATTTATTTATACAAATTACATCACAGTATCCACCCCTTCTC
>JADRCH010000010.1:21836198-21859599 GCA_019843965.1 Rhynchomys soricoides
TGGATTATAATGCAGTTATTGGGTACCTTATAGCTAAAAAAAAATCCCTTATAAATGAGTACATCGTGCATGTCCTTTTGGGTCTAGTTTACCTCACTCAGAACGATTTTTTTCTATGTCTATCTACATGCCTGCAAATTTTATGATCTCTTGGTTTTTGATAGCTACCATTGTGTAGAAGCTGAGTAGCAGAGCATGAATCACATTTTCTTTATTCACTCTTCAGTTAAGGGACAACTGGGTTGTTTTCAGTTTCTGTTCTTTACAAATAAAGCGACTATGAACATACCTGAGCAAATGTCCTCAAGGGAAGTTGCGGCATTTTTTATGTATATACCCAGGGTTGGTATGGTGGATATATGGGGTAGAAATATTCCTAGTTGTCTGAGAAACTGCAAAATTGATTTCTATAGTGGTTGTCCATGTTTGTACTTCCCCCAGAAATGGAGGAGTATTACTGTTGCTTCATCTCCTTGACAGAATGTGCTGTCTCTTCGAGGTTTTGAAATTTGCCATTTTGATGCATATAAGGTGGAATTTCAGAGTCATTTTAATTTGTATTTCTCTGATGACTGGATTTTGAGCATTCTCTGTTTAGCTCTCTACTCACTTTTAACTGGGTTATTTGTGTTGTTGGTATTTAACTTCTTGAATTCTTTATATAGTTTGGATATTAGCCTTGTCTCAGATTAGCCTTGTTAAAGGTTAAAGTTCTTTTCCCAATCTGTAGACTCTCATTTCATCTATTGATGGTGTCCTTTGATTTTCAGGGATAGTGATACATCCTGGTGATCTTTTATTATTCAGGATTGTTTTAGCAGTACTGAGTGCCCCCCCCATGAAGTTGAGAATTGTTCTTTTATTGTCTGTAAAGAATTGTGTTGGAATTTTGAAGGGGATTACATCAAATCTTTAGATTATTTTGGGTAAAATGATCATTTAAATTATGTTAGTTTTACAGATCAATGAACATGTGAAATTTTTCCATTTTCTGATATCTTCTTCAATAGTAC
The DNA here is from genome assembly GCA_019843965.1 of Rhynchomys soricoides. Taxonomy (NCBI): domain Eukaryota; kingdom Metazoa; phylum Chordata; class Mammalia; order Rodentia; family Muridae; genus Rhynchomys; species Rhynchomys soricoides. Next base: position 21,837,212 of record JADRCH010000010.1, read on the forward strand.
TTTAGTGCAGAATTCTACCATACTTTCAAAGAAGATCTAATATCAATATTCCTCAAAATATTCCACCAAAGTAGAAACAGGATGAACACTGGAAAACTCATTCTACGGGGCTGCAGTCACTCTGATTTCTAAACAGTAAGAAGATTCAACAAAGAAAAAGAAATTCAGACCAATTTCTCTTATGAAAATTGTTGCAAAAATACTCAATAGTACTCACAAACCAGTTCTAAGAACACATCAAAGACATCGTCTACCATGATTAATTAGGCTTCATCCCTAAAATGCAGGGGTGGTTCAATGTATGAAAATTCATTCATGTAATCCACCAGATAAGTTAAAAACTAACAACAACAAATATATTAGTCAGGTTTCTCTAGAGTAACAGAACTTATGAGTAGTCGCTGTATATTAAGGGAATTTATTGATGACTTACAGTCTGTAGTTCAACAATGGTCAGCAGCAGAATAGAAGTCCAAGAGTCTAGAAGTTGCTCAGTCCCATTTGAATGTTCTGAAGATTCCAGCTTCTAGGATCTAGGTATTAAAGACCTCCTTAACTCTTTCACATGCATACGGATGTTCTGACACTGCGGATACTCATCTTCTCATCTTCTTGTCAGTCATTCATTCACTTTAATTTTCCCCCTGCAAACTATTAATGAACTATATTAGTCACAATTTCAAATTGTCTAAATCTTTATTTGCATGCAATCCAATATTGAATCAATTTCCTAAATAAACCTGGGGCCTAGTGTTCAGAAATACAAATTTTGATTATTATAAAGAATAGTTTATGAAAATATCTAATTAGAGTGTTTCTTGGTTGTTTAATTTTTAAAAAATTATTCCATTTTTACTTATCTGTATGTATGGCTATGAATGCAACTGGATACCATAAGACTGTGCTGGTGGAAGTAGGAAGAATGTGACAGATTCTTAAAGCTGAAGATGCAGGCAGTCCTGAGCTACTGAGCTTCTCTTATGAGAATTAAACTTATGTTTTCTGAGGAAATAGTACTTGCTCATCCCCACTGAGCAATCTCTCTAGCTTCCAGTTGTCATGAATTTATTAAATATAGTTTAATTTTTAAAATATGAATCTGAAAATTAAGAGAGGGAAAATATAAAAGTATATTAGGACAGAAGTTAATGATGGACAAGTATTACAAGTAAAAAGTGTATTGTGTAAATATTCTCCCCATGTATATGATGGAAATTCTTTATAAATTATACCAATGAAGTTAAATGTCTATTCTATGCAGTGATATTTTATAATGCACTGGATTTGTAATTAGAGAGTTTTTTTAATATTTCCCTTTATACATCATTTGTGAAACTATGAATTCCTTTAAAGATGTTTCAGAACAATTCTTTTAATTTTGACAAACCTGCCCATATAATATATTTAAACAAAAATTATTTATAATCTAATCTTTGTGTTTCAGAAACTGATAATTATAAGTGGAATGGAGACTTTAGAGATGGTCATCATACTTAAAATGGATCAAACCTTTACTAATATAAAATAGATTATACAACCTTCATTGCAAAAAATACTGAATATAATTCAGTCAAATTACTTTAATATTTCCAATAGATAGTGTCAGCACCAGACAGTATCAATGAGTACTCACAGTGAAAAATCCCCACAGTACTCCCATCCCTCATCCCCTTGCTTCTATGAGAGTGTTCCCCTACCCACTGACCCAATCCTACCTCCCTGCCCTGACATTCTCCTACACTAGGCTATTAAGCCTTCACAGAACCAAGGGCTTCTCCTCCCATTGATGCCCAACAAGGCCATCCTCTGCTACATATGCAGCTGGAGCCATAGATCCCTCCATGTGTACTCTTTGGTTGGTGGTTTAGAGCCAGGGAGTTCTGGGAGCTCTGGTTGTTTGATAATGTTGTTCTTCCTATGGGGTTGCAAAACCTTTCAGGTCCTTCAGTCCTTTCTCAACTCCTCCATTGGGGACCCCATGCTCAGTCAAATGGTTGGCTGTAAGCAACTGCTTCTGTATTTGTAAGGCTCTGGCAAGGCCTCTCAGGAGACAGCTATATCAGGCTCCTGTCAGCAAGCATTTCTTGGCATCCAAAATAGTGTTGGAGTTTGGTGACAGTATATGGTATGGATTCCCAGGTGGGGCAGTCTCTGGATCTGGATGCCCTGTCCTTCAGTCTCTGTTTCACACTTTGTCTCTGTATTTTCTCCCATGAGTATTTTGTTCCCTATTCTAAGAAAGATCAAAGCATACACACTTTGGTCTCCCTTCTTCTTGAGCTTCATGTGGTCTGTGAATTGTATCTTGGGTATTTCGTGCTTTTGGGTTAATATCCACTTATCAATGAGTGCATACCATGAGTGTTCTTTTGTGATTGGGTGACCTCCATCCATTTGCCTAAGAATTTCATGAAATCATTGGGGTTTTTTGTTTGTTCGCTTGTTTGGTTGTTGTTGTTGTTTATTACTTTATATACATTTCAAATGTTTTCCCTTTTGGAAACCCCCTATTCTATTCGTCCTCCCCCTCTCTCTATGAGGGTGCTCTCCCACCCATCCATCCACTCCCATCTTCCCACCCAAGCATTCTCCTACACTGGGGCATCTAACTCATGGTCAAGAGTCTCTCCTCCCACTGATAGCCAACAAGGCCCTCCTCTACCACATAGGTGGTCAGTATCATGGATCCCTCCATGTGTATTCTTTGGTTGGTGGTCCAGTCTAAGGGAGCTCTGGGGAGTCTGGCCAATTGACACTGTTGCTCCCTCCATGGTGCTGCAAATGCCCTCAGCTCCTTCAGTTCCTTCTCTAACTCCTCCATCCTGGACCACATGCTCACTCCAATGGTTGGCTGTGAGCATTCACCTCTGTATTTGTCAGGCTCTGCCTAAGCCTCTCTGTAGACAGTTTATCATGCCATCAACAAGAACTTTCCAGCATCCACAAGAATGTCTGGGTTTGGTGGCTATAGATGGGATGTATCCCCAGGTGAGGCAGTCTCTGGATGGCCTTTCCTTTAGTCTCTGCTTCACACTTTGTCTCAATATTTCCTCCTGTGAGTATTTTGTTCACCTTTCTCAGAAACACTGAAGCACCTGTATTTTAGTCTTCCTTCTTAGGCTTAATGTGGTCTGTAAATTGAATCTTGGGTATTCCGAACTTTTGGGCTAATATCCACTTATCCATGAGTACATGCTGTGTTTGTTCTTTTGTGACTGTGTTACCTCACTCAGGATGATATTTTCAAGTTTCACCCATTTGCCTGCATGTATTTCATGAAGTCATTGTTTTTAATAGCTGAGTAGTATTCCATTATGTAAATGTACCACATTTTCTGTATCCATTCCTCTGCTGAGGGACATCTAGATCGTTCCTAGCTTCTGGCTAATTATAAAAAAGAAAACATGTTCTTGTTGTATGTTGGAGCATCTTTTGGGTATATGCTCAGGAGTGGTATAGCTGGATGAATAGGCACTTTTTAATGAGGTTGTTTGCAGTTATTAATTAGAAACATGTTTAAAAAATATGTTTCAAAGATAGTTAAAGAAGGGTTATCTTTTCGTTTTTTTTTCATTTTTTTCTTTTTCTTTTTCTTTTTTTTTTTTTGCCCCTATTGTTTTAATACTTTAGCTCAAGGATAAAAAGAAAAAAATGTAATGACAAAATGTATACATATTACATGTAATAAGCCCATTCAATCTGATATTCTTTTAACAGATTTGTTCATCTGGCAGAAGAGAATTATAAGCTGCATGTTTAATTTTTATTCTATCAATGCCAGTCATTTGTGGTCTGTCATTTATAGGTATTTATCTTTCAAGCCATTTCAAACTATTTTCTCAACATTATGACTTTCAAATATTGAGTGACTTGAGAGAAGTTGCTTTAACTGGAATGTCAACCACATTCTAAATGTTGGTTCTAATGTTTTCTTTTTAACTGACACAAAATTATTTGCTTCTATTAATATGCAATATTAGTAATAAAAATATTCCAATGATCTGATGAGCAGAAACTAAAATTATAGACGTAATTCCTTTACAGACACAATAGCTCAATCTAAGTACATGATGTTGAGAATTTATTAGCTGTTCTTGCATTGTTCTGAAAAATATTTGGATACCTGTTAAATGATCACATAATTATTTTGATTCAGGTTTTACGTAAGTTAGAACACTGAGCAGAGATATCACAATAGGAAGAGTCTCTGTTGAAGGCAGCTTTATATCAGGAGGAAGATCTGCAAATGAGAGCCAGATTGAAAAGGGGATTGGCTATATAAATCTAACCAAACACTAGAAGGGATCCTATACTAGCCTGCCTCTCCATGTTTCTGCATGTTCCACAGCCTGCCTTGTCATAGTAATCCATTGAAAGAGAATCATTGCAGACATGAACCAGTGGGAAAATACGTATATGTAAAGCAATACATCTGTCCAAAAAAAATCAGATAGCCCAAGCAGTTTGCTTGAGAAGAAAGATGTTTTTACTGAGGTGACTAGCCAATTGCAATTCAACTCTCTCTCCTAGAGCACCTAAAATAAAAGTTTCAAATGTTTATCTCTATGTGGTATTGACAAAATTGTTAAGGTAAAATATATACTTTGCTCTATTGGAAACAAAGTAGTAACAGCTTTGTAATCATTAATCTTTGCCTTATAATCCCTTTACGTTTTCTAAAAATGAGTAACAGAGAATTTTTTTTAATGTAATATCTTAACCAAATTGTGTTATGAATGTCTAACCTTGTTCTTCTTCAAAAGAAGCTAATAACCTAGAGAGAACACCCACACATCATTTCACATTGGGAATCTGACTTCATAAAGGCATGTCTCCTGACACTAAGTTTGATCTCGAAGAGATGGTAAATCAATGATCATTTTGTGTCTATGTTTTTTTCTCTGTAAAAATGAGAGCTTTACACAAAATTATTTTACATCTCTGTCAATGCTCTACCAATTATAGAAAATCTCTATAGAGTGGGGGAACAAAACTATTTTTCAGTTTTCTCATTTGCAACACTCTGTTTCAGTAACTATGATACATTTTAGTATCGACAGTTATTGTGAGACTGTAATGATTTTTAAAGTCACAAAAATGTGACAGGGAGTGATCATGAAATGACTGTGGACAGAAAAAACATAAATTCTCAAAATTCTGTCACTTTAAGCTTGCTTATATAGAGTGACATCTTTATGTTTAAAACCATTTGTCTTTTGTTTTATTTTTATATAAAAAATTGCCATATATACAGATATACATCAAACACACACACACACACACACACACACACACACACACAAACACATGTTCTGCAGTCTTCCTCTGGAAAATACCATCACTTGCATTGAAATTTTGCCACCTGTAATTCTTTCATTTCTCATACTTCTCCTTCAGACAGACTTAAATATAGGCAAGGAAATCACTAGGGAATCATTTGCCATATTTTGTTTAACTATTTGACAAAAATTTGTGATCCTGTTTATATCTAGCAGTTGACCTAATTTTTAAAAGTACCATGCCACTGAATTTGCCTGAAAAAAGAGAAGCCAAAGACTTCTATTCAGCATAGAATTCTCACCATGATTTCTATTAATGAATATAAGGGTATGATCAAATTTCATAATTAAATATTTAATGTCAAACTTAAGATGTCACACTATGTCAAGATCATCGCCTTCATCATCATTACTTGTTGAAAGTACTTTCATTCTAATTTTTCAATCTAGCTGTACAGTAATATGTTCTGAGAATTTCATACTTGAACACTAAATGTTTTTGTATATCAAGACCATTTGTGTTCCCATTTCCAAGTTCATAACCTCTATTATGGTTTCAGGTATATACATTACATATATGTACGTGTGTAAATTTACATTCTATGTAAATTTACTACTCTCTCCATTTACCTTTGCTTGCATGTATAGGTGTCCAGAACCACTTGGAATTGAGCAGTCTATGTTCAGATTTGACAGAATATGTTGGAGCTCATGGCTGGTGGAAACTGATTTTTCTTTCATAGCAGCCATTCACCATTCACTAAGGAAATAATACATCTCTTTTATTAATGGATTTTTCTCTATATGATTCATGAATACTCATGTTGCAAACAACTATTATTTTTCACTTGATTTATTTTATATTTCCATAATTTTACAACTACTTATTATAGTCTTAACAAAGAAAGTCAGGTGACATGAGTTCTGTTAAATACCCATTAATACCTTCTCCTTGTTACTGTTAAGTCCTTATCAAATGCAATAGACCCATGCCATCTAACAGAAACCATATCTCATTCCTTCTCTATGGTTTTCTACTTTTCAAGTTGACTTTCACATTTTTGCAAAACTTCCAGATATATAAAATTAAGTTTGTGTCTTATGAATGTATGAATGTACAATTTTTTATGATGATCTTTATATGCCTCATCAATTATATTTTTCTTAAATATTTCCTCAAACTCTTATGATCCTTACATATTCTAAAAAAAGCACTCAATGTATCAGCCTAAATACTTTCCTTTTTTTTCATCACTTTATATCTTAGAATTATCTGATATCCTATATATTTCACTAATATACCATATATTGGTTTACATAGTTTATGAGAATGTAAATATCAAGAAACTCTAGATAATTGTTACAATAGTTAATATCTTTTAACATTGTTCAGTTTAAGAGTATTGTGTTTATTTCTAGAATTGCAATAATCATTTCTGTAAAAAATATATTATAGTTTAATGATTATCTCATGATCCTGTAATCTGTTGGACAGGCATCATTTCTAAAATAATGAAATCATAAAGAAGTTAAATTGTAGAATGCCAGTCTGGTAGTGGTGGCACATGCCTTTAATCCCAGCATTTGGGAGGAAGAAACACGTGGATTTCTGAGTTCAAGGCCAGCCTGGTCTACAGAAGTTGTTCCAGAACTGCCAGGGCTACACAGAGAAATCCTGCCTTGAAAAAAAATAAACAAAAATAAATTGTAGAATGCCCTTGGTATTCTTATGAAATGTGCCTGCAAACACATAGAAAATGATATACTAACATGCAATTTTTTAATATTATTAATTTTTTCAAGACATTCCATGAAGCAAGATTTTGTGCTTTGGATCTGTAGTCAAAGACCTGTATCTTATGAGGAAGAAACAAATTTAGTTTGAGATTAGCTTTTTCTACAAAAGTGTTCTGTGTCAGATTGCACTATATAGCAATACACCATTTCACAAAACAAAACAACCAAAACAATAAATAAATAATTTTTTAAAAGTAAGAACATGACGAACATGTCATTTTGGGCTTTTTCTACAACTTTCTTAGTCAGAACTGGAACTCAAACAGGTCAGGAAGCAGAAGCTGATGAAAAGGCCATAGAAGGATGCTACTTACTGGCTTGCTTCCCCTGGCTTTCTCAACTTGTTTTCTTATAGAATTCAGGCCTATCAGCCCAGGAATGGCACCACCCACAATGGGCCCTCCCATACTTGATCCCTAGTTGAGAAAATACCTTATAACTGAATCTCATGGAGGCATTTCCTCAAGGAGGCTCCTTTCTGTGATAACTCCAGCTTGTGTCAAATTGACACACAAACCAGCCAGTACAATTGACCCCTTCAGTCCTGGGCCATAAACTACAACTGAGGCAGTTTCCAAAAGATTTTACCTTAATGATGCTGGTCTCTTCTTAATCACCACTAATTTCTTATTTATAGCTAACCAGCATCAATAGTCCCAGTAATGCAAAGGTTTTGCTTTAGTAGTTCCAGTACCTTGTTAAAAACAGCTGATTCTTCAGCCCCAGCTAACCAAAACCACTGAATCTTCACAGTCACAACAGCAATGGCCATGATAAGAGTCTTTAATCTTCCCTCTGAAATTTCACAAGCCAGGCCTCCATTGTTTGCACTGTTCTCGATATTATCTTCCATGATCCTACAGAACATCCCACAGAGCTCTTAACATCTCAAGGGCTCTTCTAGCCCAAAATTCCAAAGTCCTTCCACAGTTCCCCCAAAAAACATGGTTATGCTGTCCCAGGAATATACCACTATGCTGGTACCAACTTCTGTATTAGTCAGGGTTCTCTAAAGTTACAGAATCTATGGAATGTCTTTCTATATTGAGAGAATTTGTTAGGAAGTCTTACAGTCTGTGATTTGGAAGTCCAAGAATCTTGTAGTTGCTCAGTCCCACAAGGCTGGTTGTTTCAGCTCATCTTCTGTAGAAGTAGGTTCCAACAGATGTGCTGGCACATAAATGAAAGCAGTAAAGAAAAGTTTATCTTCCCTCTTCCAGTGTCCTTTAAGTAGGTTTCCAACAGAAAGTGTGTCCCAGATTAAAGGTATGTATCACAAAGCCTGGATATGGGACTTGTTTTGTCCTAGGCTGACCTTAAACTCAGAGATCTCCTTGCCTTAGTCTCCTGGGAATAAAGGTGTGTGCTACCTTGCCTGGGCCCAAGCTTTTCATAGCCACTATGCCTCAAGATCTCCATGCCAAGATTCAGGTCAGAAACTTGTGTCTCCCATCCTCAAGATCTGGATCACAGCTGAGCCCTCCAATTCTGGATTGTAGTTAATTCTAGATATAGTCAGGTTGATAACCAGGAATAGTTATAACAACAACACATATAAAAAAATAAATAGAAAGAAATAGTTCATATATCAGACTCATTACCTAAAATCTTTAAGTTGGAACATTTACTGACATATTTGCATATTTATGACAACCAAAATTCTTGCAGAATATTAACTATAAATATGTAAAAACAGTATTAATTAACAGTAAAGTTGAAACTTCTGAAAACATCTGCAAGAACCTCTGTGTAGAAAAACTCTTGTCATAAACATATCTAATAATTATTGTGCATTGATAGACCTAAATACTTAGTAGCTCCCTCACATCCCCAAAGCAGTTTGGCATAATTTAAGCAAAAATTAAAAAGGTTTCTATAAGTGAGGAATTTTCATAATAAAGCCATATACAGATAAGATACAGATAATCTCCATGAAAAGCATAGGTATGAGAGAGGCATTTTAGTACTTACACGATTATCAGTCACAATTATAAAAGAGAAATATAGAGCACCAGTTAGTCCAAGGTAACACAGGGATACTTATTTTAAATATCAGTCTTATCATAATTTTTTCAGTTGTATATTTGTACTTGTATGTTGTGTACTATATATAGTACACATATTCATGTCTGTGCATAAACATGTATGCATTCACATGTCTAAAATTGTATTTGGAGGCTATAGGTCAACATTAAGTGCTTTTCCCAGTTAGATTACTGATGATTTTCTGAGACAAAGTTTTTCACTGAACCAATAAACTCATTAGCGCAAAATTTAGCTCAGGACACTGGCAGGTCAATAGTGTCAGGTGGCCTGACAACTGGAAACTCAGTCAATTTCGTACCATTTCCAACATCTTTGATCTAAAAACTAGGCAATAATAATATCTTTAAAAATATTTGGAGACTTACAAAATTATTCAGATAGTTGTTCAAGCAAAACTACTCATGTTCATATACCAATCATCTATTTAAACATACACAAAAAACAATACATGCCCTAGCCCAACACTGCAAGAGATCAGCACAAAAGGATCCTGTGATCAAGCTGGTCAACATGTCTAGCAGAATAATGAGTTTATAATAATGAGTTAATAATGATTGTAAACATATTACAATCATTTGTAATTAAAATTTTATTCATTCTTTTTTACTATCAGAGTCAGCCAAGGTCTGACATTTTATTAAACACAAGCAGTAGCTCCAGTATTTATAAACTAGGCAGCAGCCCTGCAATGACTACTGGACTACTACTATATTTTCCAGTAGAAGCTAAAAAAAAAAATGGAGCAAGAAGTTAAAGAAAGCAATATAAGAAATAATAGATATGAGAATAATATTGAAGAATGATGTCTTCCTGGTTGAATACTATGCAGATCAACATCTCTCCTCAAATCGTTTTATACAGGAGACACTCAGGAACATTCTCTTCTACTCTACTTGAGGTTTTCTTTGAATGGTTAAAGAAATTTGTGAAACTGAACACATATTTTACTGAACTTTATGAACAACTGGAATTAACTATGAAATTAAATATTTTACTTAGAATGATGATATTCATCTTTCAGTGTAAATTAACTCATTGAAATACACAAACCACATGGCCAAAAGATTGGGTGTTATTGTTAAATACCCATAATAATAATAAAATCAAATGTAGAACTCCCATACATCATGGCTAATATTATATTATCAGTATGATATTTAATATATTCCTTGTGTACAGGAAAAATCCATAATATAGAATATGTGTAAATTTTCTAATGTTTAGTTTCCACTATAATATAAAATCATTATAAAATATATTAACTTTTAAGAGTTTAAGAAATAGGATCTCAAAATAGAATCTTGACCATACCCATCTGTGAACAGCAGAAAGATACTACCTACAATTAAGTTGAATTCAAATAGACATTTGTTGATTTTGTCATACATGTCATGCACTCTTAGCGAATCATTTGTAAAGTAAATATAACACAGGAATATACAGTAGAAAAAATGTTTTCCTTAATTTGAAGATGAGGTAATCGGTTAATGGCACTTGTATGTATTTATCTGTTAATACATTAAACCCAGATTTGGGAAAAAAGTACTAGACACAAGTTAAATTTAAAGAATGGTTAGATGCTTGCCTCTTCAAAAGTTAGGAATAAATGACAGAAAAGTAAAATAACATGAAGTAAGGAGAAGAAATGTAAAAGATCAGAATACTTAAAATCCATTTTCAAACATGGCAAGAAAAAAAGCATGATAACTAAGTGTACTCGTAGAAAACAAAGCAAAATAAAGTGTCTGATTCAACATATCATGAACTGAATGATAAGAAGCACAACTAGCTAAACAACTAATGGAACACTAGTCCAATCTGAGAAAATGAGGAATACAGATAAATAACCAAGCAGATCATATCAATTGTGCCCTTTGATGCTTATAAGAACTCCTTGTATGTATCTTATATTCTCATACAGGTGAAGGTTATGATTTCTCTTTCCTGTCGCATATTATAATATCACACAACGTTACACTAATGTGATTCATATTGTGAATCACATTGATTTCCTGTCATTAAGGAAATCAGTTGTCTTGTTTTTATAGATGTTCTATTCTTAATATTTCATTATTATGTTACTGTTTTATGTATATTTTACTTTTATTATTATTTTTATACTTATTGTTTTTATGTAATTCTATTACTACTTTTACTTAATGCTTAACTTAGAGACCAAGGTTTATAGAGTGACGAATACCATTTTTCCAATTTATAATGAACACTTTGTCATCAACCTGATGTGTAAAATCTCTTTCAAACTCATATTCTTCCTTGGGTTTTAGTGGTAAAATATTTGACATGCTACGTTATGACTATTGTTTGTAAGTGGAATAATACAGGTTTGAAGTGTTGGTGTGGTTAGTAACAGTGGCTTTGGAGTGTTAAAAGCTCCAGTTTGGATTATATGGGTAAGTATGCTATGAATCAGAGAGAAACAACAGAGTGGGAATCATTTCTTTCCTTGTTGAAGTTTCAGTCTGGACCTCAACAACACATGTCTATGTCAAAACAATGTTTCTTATTCTTTATCTCCTTTTGTGCTTCAGTTTTATCATAGTTGTGTTTAGACAGATTATGTAGGTGGTAATTATATAAGGGTTGCATCATGCTATGGAGGGCAAATGTAGCTGCTTGTCATAGGACTTATTATGTCATCAGCCCAATAGGTGCAATTTGGATAATTTTGGTTCCTTCACAGAATGGGATAGAGCAAATGAAGACTAGGCTCTTTCCCTCTGAAGAATAAAATTGACAAATTTGTTTCTAGAAGTTATAACTTGTTCCTTAATAGGAAAATTCTGTAAACATACAGACACACATTCCAAAAGACATTAGCATATACATACTCACACAAACATAAATGAGAGTACATTAGTGATAAGAAAAGAGATATTTTTGTCACAAATTTATTCTTTAAAATTTAACAACTATTGACAAATGAAAATGTAGTTATAATTCAAATTTTAAGGAAATACAGTCTAATAATTTTGTGTGTGAAGTTGAGGGCTGTCAGTAACAAGCATCCTATATACAGAAGTTGTAAATAGATTGTCAGCAAACCTCAATGAGGTCAGATCAACATAGGTAGGCTTTAAAGAGAACTGCAGGGACAAAGACGTAGAAGAGTCTGAGGAAAAGGAGGTCCAGCAACAGGCCCAAAGTGGGATTCAGCTCAGGAGGAGGCCCCAAGTCCTTACACTGTTATTGAGGCTATGGAGTGCTCACAAAAAGGGGCCTATCATGACTGCCCTACAAACAACCCAACTAGCAGCAGAGAGAGTGAGATGCAGATATTTATATCCAACCAATGTGCAGAAGCTGCTGACCCCTGTGGTTGAATTAGGGAAAAGCTGGAAGAAGCTGAGGAAGAGGGCAACCCTGTAGGAGGGCCAGCAGTTTCAACTAACCTGTACCCCTGAAATCTCTCAGATACTGGACCACTTGCTAGGCAGCATAAACCAGCTGATATGAGGCCCCAATCATATATACAGCAGAAAACTGCTGGGTCTGGCTTCAGAGGCCCCAGGGAGTGGGGAGGTCTGGTGGGGTGGGGTTTGGGGGACATCCTTGTGGAGATGGGATGTGGAACAAACAGAGGGTGGACTGGAAAGGGGATAATATCTGGACTGTAAAAAATGATTAAATAAAATTGGGCACAAAATTTCAACCCAACCCAAGAAGAGGGAATTTTTAAATTTTTCAAAAGAGTGACAATGAAATTATCATTGACACTCCAGGACAACCCAGGGCTCAGGAGCAGTTGGCCAAGTTGAACTGGAGTCTGTGTTGTTTTAACTTTTCTCTTTAATTTTGATTTTGTTTTTATATATTTTGTTTTTACGAGATAAAAATAACATGAAAATGAATTAAAACAGGAGACAAACTAGTGAAGTTAACAGCATAAAATGTCTTTGATAAAAAAAATTAAAAAATTAAAATTATCATTTTAATTTTGACATTTCCCTAGGCAGAACAGAAATTGGTTATTGATTAAATCATAATGACAAATGTATATTAGAGAAGAAAACAGAAAATATATCCAAAGTGCTTTGTGCAATGTACAAATACTTTTTGCTTCCATAAAGTATGGAAAAATGCAAATATGGTGAACTTTTTAAAAATCATCACGCTTGTGACTTCATGATATTTTGATTATGCCTAAATTTTCATCAAGTAATTAATATTTTATAATAAAAGAAAATCTACAAAATAGTTGAAGAACTTTCACCAATTCAACTAAGAAACAAAACTTTTCATTTATTCTATGTAGGTAAGAGACATTGTAAAGTTAATAAGAGTGACATTTATGTAGCTTTTTGGCTTTCAGAGAATGGATTAGTCATTAAAAGATTTCTTTTAAGTAAACTATTTTTTAATTTAAGTAAATATGATTTTTAATTTGATTAAAACTAGTTGTTCTTACACAATGTAGACATATATTTCTTCAATCATTTAAAATAAAGTTGAAAATGTATGCTATGTACACTTATCCTATGTGCCTTTAAACAATATTAAACATACACAACCTATGCTGCTTGCCATAGTATTGCTTTGCTCCGAGTAGTTTGTAAGAATCTTTCTATTGTGATATTTATCTATGCTATACAGTTTTTGCTATTTAATTTTTTATTTGACAAAATATTATGCCTTTCATATGAAAATGTGACATTTTAAAGTATATATACATTATGTTACTAAATACAGGTAATTAACATTAGCATTCCTTCACCTGGCTACTATTTTTGAGATGAGAGGAGTACATTATTTAGAATATCATTTGTCATTTGTGTGTATAAATATTTAGCTGATGGGTCCCAGGACCCAACAAGGATGACATTAGCTGAAATACCCAACAAAGAGGAGAGAGAACATGTAGAGACCATATCCAGAGGTTAGGCACAACCCCTGTTTGAGAGATGAGGCCACCCACTCTTCTCAAAATTTTAACCCAGAATTGCTCCTGTCTCAAGGACTGACTCTGGCCTCATTAATTATTTGCCAATAGTCAAATGCAGCCTAAATATTTTCACCTTGTCTAATTTACATATAATTATGCTATTTCAAGGGAAATACTCTCTTTGAATGTATTTTCAGTCAGAAAGTTATGTTTTTGAGAAAGAATTTCTTCTCATTAGCTTTGGTACAAGGGGAAAATCCCATTAACATTCATAATTTCATTTTATTATTTTTGAGAAATGAGCTTCATATAGTAAACATTCAGTCAAGCTAATTTAAGATGAATAGAACTAGCTTTTTATATATTTTATTTACATTTCAAATGTTTTCCCCTTTCCAGATCTCCCCTTTGGAAGCTCCCTATCCCATTCCCCCTCCCCCTACCTCTATGAGGATATTTCCACAACCACCCTCCCACTCCAGTCTTATTTCCCTGGCATTCCCCTAAACTAGGGCATCTAACAACCTCAGGATCAAGGGTCTCTCCTCCCACTGATAGCCAACAAGGCCCTCCTCTGCCACATATTTGGCCAGCACCATGGGTCCCTCCATGTGTATTCTTTGGTTGGTGGTCCAGTGTCCAGGAGGAACCTGGGGTCTGGCCAGTTGACATTGTTGCTCCCTCCATTGGAGAGAGCCTCCATGGGGCTGCAAACTCCCTCAGCTCCTTCAGTCCCTTCTCCAACTCCTCTCTCTGGGACCCCATGCTCAGTCTAACGGTTGCTGTGAATTGAATCTTGGGTATTACAAACTTTTGTGCTAATATCCACATATCAGTGAGTACACAATGTGTTTGTTATTTTGTGACTGAGTTTCCTCACTCAGGATGATATTTTCAAGTTCCATCCATCTGCCTTCAATTTTCATGACATCACTGTTTTGAATGGCTGAGTAGTATTCCATTGTGTAAATGTACCATATTTTCTGTATCCATTCCTCTGTTGAGGAACATCTGGGTTGTTTTCAGCTTCTGGCTATTATAAATATGTCTGCTATAAACATAGTGGAGCATGTGTTCTTATTACTTGTTGGAGCATCTTCTGGGTATATGCCCAAGAGTGGTATAGCTGGGTTCTTGGGTAGTATTATGTTCATTTTTCTAAGGGTCCACCAAACTGATTTCCAGAGAGGTTGTACCAGCTTTCAATCCCACCAGTAATGGAGGAGTGTTCCTCTTTCTCCACATCTTCACCAATATCTGCTGTCGCTTGAGTTTTTGATCTTAGCCATTCTGACTGGTATGAGGTGGAATCGCAGGGTTGTTTTGATTTGCATTTCCCTGATGACTAAGGATGTTGAACATTTCTTTAGGTGCTTCTCAGCCCTACAAGGTTCCTCAGTTGAGAATTCTCTGTTTAGCTCTGTTCCACATTTTTTTAATAGGGTTATTTGATTCACTGGAATCTACCTTCTTAAGTTCATTATATATATTGGATGTAGTTTTTTTTGTAATTTCAACACACACACACACACACACACAGGTTTGCACACACACACGCACACACATTGAAACTTATTTCTATGGCAAATCACCTGTAGACCATACAAAAATACATCAATCACTTAAGAAATAGCCATCTAAGTAATAGCATGAAAATGTAAAGTTAAAACATTTTGACTCTGGAAGCTTTATCATAATAAAATCATTTAATTTCCCTGAGCATGAAATATACCCTCCAAGGAGCATACCTATTAATGACATGCTATGATTAATTAATTGGTTCTGGGAACTATTATACCATATTAGTCACTTTCATATTAGTGTTCCCAAGAGTGGCAAATAAATAAGACAGTGATTTTGCTTCTACATGTCCAGTGATTTCTTGCCAAGACATTCTGCTGACACAAATTCTCTCTGCAATTTTTCACTTTGTACTCTCTCAGCCAAGTAGTGCAGGGATGTTTAATAAAATGCTTAGAAAAGACTTCTGTTCTATCTAGAATTTTTTCCCTGATATATTTTCTTTTGTGTGTCAGATATAGACACACATTTTTTCAAAGCCATGATGATATATTACAACTATATTAATTCCACTACTGCTTATGGTAGTATTGTGGTTGATGATTGTAGAAGAATTTTAATCCAACAACATGACTGATTTGGCAAGGGGTGATGTCCAAAGACTTTCTATGGTCATATGATCCCTGCAGCATGCAGACATGCCTTGGATTACTGTAAGTTCTGACTGTAATACAGACAGGCACTTATTTAACTCCTAACAAATCTTTAATCCTTAACCATGGAGGTCAAATTAATTTGTAAAAGGAAGATGCTATGTTTGAATGTGACTTTTAATTTTAGGGCAGACAGAGTGATGGACCAGAGAATGATTTGACAGAATGATTCAGAGAGAGGATATGCCAAACTCACAGGAGATCAGCACAGGAAAGATTAGCTATTAAAAGGTAGGACAGGGAGAGAGTCAGTTCAGTCAGTTGGGAGTCAGAGCAGTGAATGCAAAGTAGTGTAATTGAGTTTATTCCTGTGTTCATATATTTTAGTACAGCTCAGTAGAAGCAGTTGAAGCTAGAGAATAAGGAGCCAGAATATAACAAAAACATTACCAGAGTACTTTGAGGGCAAGCACAGCAATCCAGTCAGATGTTGAGAGAAGCCAGATAGAATCAGTCAATTTGCAAAGGAGTTGGAACTAGAACAACTGTGTTGAGTGAGCCAGTCAGAATTCAGAAAGAACTAGAAAGGGTAAGCACATTGCAAAGTAAATCTCTGAGATGATATTACATCTGGCCAATAAAAGTTACATGTACAGATAATTAGTAGTCAGACGGTTGTTTTCCCTCAATGGCATTTCCACCCTCACTATAATTTCTGTAATCATAAATAATTTTTAAATTTATGTTTCTAGTTAGTCCCTGCTATCTACTTAAACATATGTTCATCCCTTACAGTATAATTTTGCTTTTTTTATTATTTATTCTGAAATGTGACTCATATTATTTATTTTCTTGCATAAGAAAGCAAAATTTAAATATGAACATTTATTTTAAAAGAAGTTGTAATTAGTAAGGTCTGCATTTATTGACATGACATCATTGGATATCAATAATAATGGGATGATATGAGAATGTTGATTAGTCACTACTTTTTTAGGTACTTATATGTAATGAAATTATTTCCTTAATTTCCAAAACACAGCTTAATATCATATTAATATATTCATATCAATGTGTTTAATTAATGAAATATATTCTCATTTTAAAATAAATGCGTTCTAGAAACATTGAATCAAAGCTTCCTATAGTCTATATAAAATACATAGTTAAGATGACATAATTGCTCCTTAGAGATGTTAACTTGGCAAATTTTACATATTCTTTAAATTATAGTCTAAATTTTCAGACATCAAATGTAATTTTATTTTTATGTTATATTGATCCTATTCACTTAAAATATCTTCAAGAATGTGCAGCAAAGAGAATAGGATTCATCTTCATTCATCAATCAGAAACTTATATCCTTGATCCAAATCTTATAGTGAGACAAAAACTAAATGCTATAACTTCCTTTCAAAAGAAACCCAAACCTTCCTCAATTTTAGAAGAGCATAGTATATGTTAGTTAACCTTGGGCATTAAGATATACAACAGCTAGAGGATAAACACAGAGGATAAGATACATTGGTGGGACCCTGTCCTGAAATTATCATTTCTACCACATCTGAATCTAACCTTGCTGTGCCCCAGGATGACCTTGAAATCAGGAATCTGCTTGCCTTTCTATCTGCCTGCCTTTGTATCTTTCTAACAAGCTGGCTCATTAATATAGCTGCCTTTGTCCCTTTAGATTTGTGTAGCCCCTCATAATTTATATTGAATCCTTATTTTTTGCAAAGTGGAGCAATTACATATCTTTGAATTGATGTTTTAAGAGTTCTTTTCACAGCATTAAGGGCTATCCTGAAGTTCCAGGTGTTTACTATTTTGCTACATCTTACATTAGCTACATCTTCGTCTCCTGGACTCTTGCTATCTGATTACATGGAGTCATTAATGTTAACAAGAAAGACATCCATAAAAGAAGAAATGTAAAATATGCACATTCTTTCACAAAGAAACCTTATGCCCATAGCAGCCATCAACACTAGTGAAGGCCCATGTACACTGGACTGGAACTCTGTCATTCTGTCCCCACCAAGGCTATGCTGGACATGGCAGTTTGAGGACAACCAGAGCAATTCAGTCAGAATCAAGAGAAAATGTATTTAATCAGTCAGCTTGAAAGACTAAATTGGACATAGCTAGAAGCTTCCAGACCTAGGCCTAAGGATGGTTACAGACAGAGGAAGACAATCCTTGGGCTCAGGGTAAGCCACCTACCCCTCACCTTCAGCATGGCTCTCATCACATCCTTCATCTGAGCAAATTAAAGCAACTTTTAAAATATATCAGTTATAAAGTCTAGAGTGCAAAAGAAGATACAGTTTAATTTTACATGTGAATGTGAATATCTTTCTTTGTTAGTCTTATTGAAGATGTAGTCTTATCTCCAGTTATCTTTTTTGGTGCCTATAAACCTGATCAAAATATTATAGATAGAGAAGACAAGGGCCAGCAAGAAGATGAGATTACCACCCTATAGTTGTTTCCCTAAAGTCATATTGACACACTGCTTTCTAAATATTTCTTTACAGTCATAGATTGGTGCTGATCTGATGTTGGAACAGAGAATCTCTTTTGTGCAGAGAATGATAGTTTGTGTGTAGTCTTATATATAATAAAATTGACTGGGAATGCTAATCTTTAATATCTATAATCTGTAATTTCTCTCTCCCTCTTTCTCTCTCTCTCCCTCTTACACACACACACACACACACACACACACACACACACTCACACACACAAATTAACCAAGGCAAGATAATATCATAGGAAAAAAGACAGAGACAATTTAAGAGTCAGAGGGCAGGGAAGCAGGGATGATTTATATAGAATCTGGCCATCAAGGTATATTATTTTATTGTAGCTACATTACTTATGTCTCTGTTGCTGCAATAACATGTCATAACTAAGGCAACCTATGTAAGAATTTATTGGGACTTATATTTCTTGCTGTATAAGAATCCATCACTGCAGTGAAATAAGGAAAATATGGCAGACCTGGTAAGAGGAATTGAATGCCTAGAGCTCACATCTTGAATTCTTTAAGCATGAAACAGAAAACATACTAGTTGTGACTAAGGTCTAAGGTTTTTTGTTTTTTTTTTTTCTCCCAATGCTTTCCTCCAGTGACATACTTCCTCCAGCAAGACCACAGCTTCTAAATCTACCCAAGAAGCACTGCCAACTTGGTACTAAAATGAAGTCTATAGTGGAGATTAACAGTTCCAAACACCACAGTAGTTACTAACGTATGGTAACTATGGATTCCTTCACATTATTGAGTCCTCCAACTTCCAATTACAGATAAAAGAGATACTCATGAACTCCCTCCCCTTCCTGATGGGGCATTAAAAGATGGTCTAAAAGGAGGTTGTCATTTTCTTTACTACATGTAATCACTACAGGACTAAATCAGATAGAGGAGTACAGGTTAATCAAAGAATATTGAAGAGTCGATATATTCCTAATAGGTAATATATATGAAACTATCAAAAGAGCAAAACAGAAAAACACATAATTTATGATACTTATAAAGATATCAAAAACTAATAATATAAACATAATGTAAACTTTTAGTACTTAATTTAATTAAATATATTTTTTGCCTCTATGAAGTATCATGGCAAAATAACAAACATATGTACAGAGAGAGAGAGAGAGAGAGAGAGAGAGAGAGAGAGAGAACAAAAGCCAAGGAAGTTTTAAAATGAATTATAAAAATTAATAAGAATATTTTAAAAAGGCCACTTAATCACTGATCATTATTAATTCATTCTTACTCTGAAATAATTTATTTTGATGTACATTTTCTTTCTAATGTTTCTTTTCAGATATACTTTAGTCGCCTTTGTGCCTGAATGTCTTTCTGTAAAATATTGGTTACCTCTTTCATAATTCATCACATGTTGCTTAGGAACTCTTACAGATGTCATAACTCTATCACTAAATTCTTAACAGGTTTGTTCATTCAGAGGATGGACAGAACATTGATAAGGTAAGTTAAAAATGAAATGATAGCCTTATAAAACATGACTTCTTATTATTACCAGTGCTTTTTATAAAAGAACTTGCATGTAATTATATTATTAATTATTCATATGTTACAAGGAAGTTAAAAAGATATTGATAAATGTTATCACCTGGATGACATAAAATGATTTTGAAATCTGTCTGATATTTTAATTATAGTACATGTCATTACTGTGATTGTCTGAAATAAAATCTATTTAAAACAATTCTATTTAGTTGTTCTTTAAGATGACATGCATAAGATAAGTAAGTGAATTCACCTTAAGTGTTTGAATGAAAAAGAACCCCTATAGTTATTTGCTTTTGAACATTTTCTATGCCCCCCTTTGTAATCTACAGCCAGATATATAATGAAGCAATTTTGTAGGTTTGAAGAATATGAAATAGAAATTGGCACTGTGTAGTTTTTCATGTCATGATTTACCTTTACAGTTTTAGCACATACAAAATAGTATATTAAACAATAGATCACAGATGAATAAATTAAAATGCAGAGGGAATACAAGTTTAGATAGACAATATTTATTTTTGCCATACATGAAAAGGGAAATGAGATGATAGAGGAAGATTCTGGGAGCTTAGGTGCATTATAGAGTGCTTGCCTAGTATGGACAAGACACTGGGACTGACACACAGTAAAACCAACATGGCTAGCTTCAATGAGATTACTGTAATACCAAAGAAGAATTTATTTGTAATTGTAAAATAAATTTATTTCTAAGTCTGTGAAAAGACTGATGCACAAATGATAAGGATTATTTCTATTTTCTGTGTATGTGTCATGTAAATAAAATTTTAGTGACTGCAGTGAAGCTACCTTAGAAAATAATTTAAGATCTTAGTCATCTCAAATAGATTATTTGTGTATAAAAACTGGCTGTGGAAATAAAAATATTGTGTGAGTCCAAAGCACACTAATGAGAACAAGAGAAGTTAAACCACAAAGAAAGTATCATAGTGTGAGATGATGATTATTTGAGAGGAACAAATATTTCTTTGATTTATTAAAAATTAAAACTAAGATATTTACCAATGTTATTAGTAGCACCACAAACACATATCAATTTAAGAAATATCTAAGAAATATCTTTCCAATTCAATTTATAAGAAGTATATAATGTCCATAAAGAATAGACTTGAAGCAAAGATTATGGCATTGCTGCATGCTTGAATCTGCCTTTAGAAGCAGACCAAATCATATTATAATATTAAGTAGACCGAAACTCAAGTTTGTATTATCTATTCGAATAAGAGAAATAATGAATATTTAAGTTGTTCTAAATTTGCTTCCTTTCAAAAGTCTATGTGAGAATCAGAAGAAATAAAACAATGGAGCTGGAGCCAAGAGCACAAACCCTTCCCAATTCATTAAATAAACCAGATACATTGGAACAGTAACATATTAAACACACCTTATTCACAGTTTACCCATTACACTTAGAATCATATGTATTTATAGATACACTTATTTTGTATAAGATTTATTAAGTGAATCTCCTTCAGGATGATTGTAGAAACAAACACAGTTTCTAGGAGTTTGTAGTTTCCTGCAGAGTCATTGTAGCCTGTTAGACCCCCAAAGAGTGCTAAGCCCCACCTTTTAAAACAAACTCTGTATCACAAAAAAACAAAACAAAACAAAACAAAACAACAACAGCAAACCCTCTCTCACAGCCAACAGTCACAAAATGATACTATTCTTATACTGTTTTCTTAGATTTTCATCATCATCATCAAAAAAAAAAATGTTTCATATGGACCAAGATCATAGAAGTTACTTGTAAACTGTTCCACAGGACAAAACCCAGATAATAGTTACACATCATCTGAGTCATGCCCTGGCTTATGCTGGTCCATGTGTGTCCTCATGGCTTCTCTCTTAGGGAGAATTTATGGTGAATCTTCCTGGTTCAACTCCTTTTCCTTTCCTCAATAATGCAGATTTAATGGTCCAAACATCCTTATAAATATCTGCTGGTGCAATGATCTTTCATAACTGCAGACCTGATCATTCAGAAAATGTTTATTTCAGTATCAAGGTATTCCAACCTGTCAGTCAGATGATCAATCTATCCTTTTCAGCCAGTTTGTTGTACTGTCCCTGTGCAGGTGTGTGTGTGTGTGTGTGTGTGTGTGTGTGTGTGTGTGTGTGTGTGT
>JADRCH010000010.1:21859609-21946285 GCA_019843965.1 Rhynchomys soricoides
TGTGTGTGTGTGTGTGTGTGTGTGTGTGTGTGTGTGTGTGTGTGTGTATAAGATTTATTTGTCATTTTTGTTGCTGTTTTGTTGATTATTTTCCATCCTTTCATATGGAAGCCTTTCTTATTCAGATTGGATCTTTATATATTTTGATGGAATCTATAGACTTTCATCACCTGTGGAAATATAGACAAAACATCTTCCCCAATGTAACATTCTCTAACTTCCATTCTAATGTCATAACATCATTCAAGTATACAGGTGACCTAATTCAGCAGGCTATAATCCAGTGTCTTTTGGCTAACATTACCTCCCTTTCTGTTTATCAATGTACAATTGTATCTTCATCAATCCACACATAAACTGGACACTTAGGTGCTTTCATTCCATTCCTAGCTTCACACCAGTGGACTTTACATCTCACCCATATGAACACAGAAGCAATCAAACAATATTACATAAGATATCAGTATGCACAATCAGTTTAAATAGGTATTCATGTTCTGAGATTGAAGGAATATTAATCTGAGCTCCACATTCCCATAGTAGATCTATTCCCCATGAGTTTATGGTTATTTCTATCACATAAGGCTTTAACTTTCCTATTTGACTTTCTGGTCTCACACATTTAATTTGTGTTACACTTGGCTTTACTTGAAATAATGTTCCAATCCCAACAAAATGTTTAGATATCTTCTGAAGGGGCCAATATTGATTCCAAGATTCTCATGAGATTATAGTTACATCAGCTCACCTGCCTTCCAAATCTGCATTTTTAATACCACTTAATTTTCATCTTAATTTTGGTCTCTGGACTTTGATAAGAGTTTGCCAATACAAACAAACAAATAGAAAAACCAACCAAACAAACAAACAAACAAGTTGTCTTTCAGTATTTCCAAATCCTCCTGTTCTTTCGATTGGAGATACTTTGCTTTTGATATATTGAAGCAGTAGAAGCTGAGTAATCCTGTCTCCCACTCAATACTGTAAAATTTTCGATACATAAACCATAATCTGAATCTCTTCCTTGAAGTCTTCATCTAGAATTCCTAAATGTACAATGAATCCTCAAGATGATAGACTACTTCTTCCTAAAACCATTCCTGCTGTCTTTGGGAATAGAGGTTGATGAACTCCAGTGGGTATTTTATAGCATGGAATTTTTGATGATAGTGTGAGATTTTTTTTAATGGATAAGGCTAGGGCAGTGCTTCATTCTGTAACGTGCATTAGGTCTCTAATAATTAATTCAGATATTTCTCATTCTTCCAAAGTGCTTCACCTATGAAATCTCAAAGCACAATACACTTTTCATTTTGCAGCTAATGTTGCAGTCCTAATTATTATTAACATTGTTCTTTTTTCTTACCTAGTTCAGCTTTGATTTTTTTATATTCTATTTTTATATTCTCTCTCTCTCTCTCTGTCTCTCTCTCTCTCTTTCCATGTAAACATATAATAAAGCATGTCAGAATATGAAGGTATGTAAATTTCTCTATGTAGTGATACTGAAGTGTCACGCAGATATCTGACAGTGACTGTGATGAGAACTCTATAGGCATGCCTGGCACCATCCTCTAACAGATCATATTTCAAAAGACTTACACATATACCAGAATGACCATAAATTAGAGTGATATTTGCAATGCATAACACTCATAAATGTAGATACAAAATACCTAATTCAAGTCTCAACCACTTACACAAATTCTACTAGGAAAAAAGTTTTTCCAAGATTTACATTCAACCATACTTCCTTGACTACTACTGAAAAACAAAAACAAAAACAAGAAACTATAAACAACTTTCAGGTTAAAGTGAAGATAAAGTAAAACACAACAATAATAACAATAAAATTAATAATAATGTTTAAAAAACAGAAGGGAGAAAAAAGGTAAATATATATTTGGAGAATGTGGTAATTATACAATTAGCAAAGATGCATGCCACCCAAGTTAAAGCAAATATCTTAAAAACTAGACTGCTATCTTCTCATGCTAAACCAATTCCTCTTCCAAAGTGAAATGTCATCTTCCAGGTGACTGTATGTTACAGTTTTCACTATAAGTATTTACAGAAACCCAGAAATACTCTCAGTCCATACATTTATGGGCCAAGTGTTGGCAAAAGCAAGAGTTAAGTTAATTTATATTTGAAAAAACAAAACATGTCAAAAATTCACTGCTGTTCTCTGGACTTTTTTTAAACATTCCATTACTTTTCTTGATACTGTACTATCTGGCAAATGGATGGAACTAGAAAATACCATCCTGAGTGAGGTAAGCCAAACCAAAAAGGACATACATGGTATATACTCACTGATAAGTGGATATTAGCCAAAATGTTCAGAATACTCATGATACAACTCACAGACCATGCATACGAAACTTAGCAAGAAGGAAGGCCCAAGTATGGATGCTTTAATCCCACTTAGAAGGGGGAACAAAATAATCATGGAAAGCAGATGGAAGGAGGGACCTGACTGGAAGAGAGGAGGGTGATGGAAGAAAGAGGGGGCAGGATCAGGTATGGGTGGAGCTAGGAGAGAAGCCCAGAGAGCCTGGAGAATGAATAGAAATATGCAGCAGTGTGGGGCAGGGAACAATGGGGACCATGAGAAAGACCCAGACACTGTAGGTATGGGAGGTTCCCAGGACCCACCCAGTGGAGATGACATTAGCTGAAATGCCCAACAGCAGGAAAATAGAACCTGAAAAGAGAACCTCCAGTAGATAGACATGGCCCACAGTTGATGGATAGGACCACCCACCCATCTCAAAATAGTTAACCCAGAATTATTCCTATCTAAAGGAAATGCACGGAGCATAAAGGAAATAATGAAGCAGAGATGAAGGAAAGGCCAGCCAGAGATCACCTCAACTTGGGATCAATCCCATGCACAGATAGAAAACCCCCACACTATTGCTGATGCCAAGATGTGCTTGTAGACTGGAGCATGGCATGGCTGTCCTCTGAGAAGTTTTGCCAGCATCTGCCTGAGACAGATGTAAAAACTTACAGCCAACCATTGGACTGAGCCCAGTGTTCCCTGTGGAAGAGTTAGAGTATGGACTGAAGGAGATGAAGGGAATTGCAACCCCGTAGGAAGAATAACAATATCAACCAACCTGAGACACCCTACCCAAGAGCTCCCAAGGACTAAACCACTAACCAAAGAGTATATACATGAAGACCCATGGCACAACCCACATATGTAGTAGAGGACTGCCTTGTCTGGTCTCAGTGGGAGGGGATTTGCTTGATCATGTTGAGTCTTGATTCCCCAGAGAAGGGGAATGCTAAAGGGGTTAAGTGGGTAGGGGAGCACCCTCTCTGAGGTGAAGGGGAGAGGAAATGGGGTGGGGGCTCATGAAGAGGGCACTCGGAAGGGAGACAACATTTGAAATGTAAATAAAATAATTACTACAATAATAATAATAGTAATAATAATAATAATAATAATAATAATAATACAAAGAAAATAATTGTAAGTTGTTGTTATCTGGCATCTTTTTAACCATGCATGGTGCGTGGTAATCAAAGTCTCTACAGTAAATCACTGTAGGGAGTGTACTTTCTTAATTTAATATTCTTAACAGGCCACAATGAGAAATTATCATCTCATGATAAAATTTAAAGTAAAATACTCAAAATAATTTTAAATTATAATTTTATAAATTACTATACTAAAGCCTACTACAATTAACTCAAAAGCAATTCTTTCATTGCTTATGACAGTTAATAGAACGCATACACAGAAAACTTATCCTAAAGGCAAAACAAAACAAAACAAAAACCAGTTATGCTTAGAATAAGA
Source organism: Rhynchomys soricoides (assembly GCA_019843965.1). Classification (NCBI taxonomy): domain Eukaryota; kingdom Metazoa; phylum Chordata; class Mammalia; order Rodentia; family Muridae; genus Rhynchomys; species Rhynchomys soricoides. The sequence goes on from JADRCH010000010.1 coordinate 21,863,424, forward strand.
AATGCAATATCACATTTCTTTTTAGATATTCATACTTCTGGGCTCCTTTTCAAAAACAATCAAAACACCTTAATTTTAGTGTTTTTATTTTCACTAACAAGTTGCAAGAAGATGAACTGAAACATTACTAAATGTTGTGCATTTACCACTAATGCAATACACAGTTTTTGAGAATAATTATTTTCTTTTGACCCCGAGGAGAAATATATTTAGTACTGTTAACACAGCCAAATAAAGTTCAATGATACAAAGATACAAAACAAAAGAATCTGCATACCATTTTAAAATAAATAATATTTATAATATCTCTACTAGGATAAAGGAACACTTTGAAATATTCTGGAAATTACTGCTAATTCTATACCCGGGGAGCTGGCTTAGTGGTTAAGAGCACTAACTGCTCTTCCAGAGGTCCTGAGTTCAATTCCCAGTAACCACATTGTGGCTCACAAACATTTGTAATGGTATGTGATGCCACCTTCTGGTGTGTTTGAAGACAGTGACAGCATATTCAGTTGCATAAAACAAATAAATAAATCTTTTTTACAAATGCGCTTGCAAATGGATGGAACTTGAAACTATCATCGTGAGTGAGGTAATTCAGCTACAAAAAGCCATGCATCATATGTATTCACTGATAAGTGGATATTAGCCAAAAAGCCTGTAATACCAAGATGCAATTCACAGACCATATGAAGACCAAGAAGAAGGAAGACCAAAATGTAGATGTTTCCGTGCTTCTTGGAAGGGTGAAAAAAATACTCACAGGAGGAAATATTGAGACAAAGTGTGGAGCAGAGACTGAAGGAAAGGCCATCAAGAGACTGCCCCAACAGAGGATCCATCCCATATATAGCTACCAAATCCAGATGCTATTGTGGATGCCTGCAAGTGCTTGCTGACAGACGAATGATACTGCTCTCTCCTGAGAGGTTCTGCCAGATCCTGACAAATACAGAGATGGATGCTGGCAGGCAACCATTGAACTGAGCACATCCCTGACGTAGGAGTTGGAGAAAGGACTGAAGGAGCTGAGGAGTGTTGCAGCCCCGTGGATGGAGCAATAGTGTCACCCAGCCAGAGCCCTCAGAGCTCCAGGTGACTGGACCACCAACCAAAGAATACACATGGAGGGACCCATGGCACTAGCTGCATATATGTCAGAGGATGGCTTTATTGGACATCAATGGGAGGAGTGGTCCTTGTGCCTGAGGGAGTTCCATGCACCAGTGTAGGGGAATGCCAGGGAGGCAAGACAGGAGTGGGTGGGTGGGTGGAGGAGGGGGAATGGGATAGGGGGATTTCTAAGGGATGATCTGGAAATGGAAAAACATTTGAAATATAAATAAAAAAGTCCAATTTTAAAAAGAAGAAAATATAATAAAAAATAATTTGTACCTGATATTAATACAAACGATTAAACAGAGAATACATACAAAAAATAGGGCAGAAAGTAATCTGAAAGCTGAAGCCAAAACCTGTTATAAAATTATAATAAAAGATGACCACTAAACATGAAAAGGAATCTAATTATGAAAATACTATTACATAGTGAAATAAATTAACAATTAGAGTCATGTAAAATAATGAATGATGTTCAGTTAAATTTATATAATATTCTTATTTACCTGATGCTACATATAATGAATTAAAGTTCATTGATTCATTAAATCAAATAATGTAAAATTTTCAAGATGTACATGTGAGAATGGACATGAGAAAATTAAAGACATGTTATTGAAGATAAAGACCAACAGTAATATAATGATTGATATTTTAACTATTTTTCCAAACAAGTAATTTGATCCAGCAACGAATAAAGAAACTTATATTGAGTTATGAAGAATGGCTTAAATAATTAAAACTAAGACCTTCTTTTTCATAAATGCAAGTTTGTAAGTGTATCAGTCTGCATAGTGGAATGCTAGTGAAGTATATAACTGAAAGGTAAATAAGTTAGTTATTGCATTCTCAGACATTTATTGAAGTAATAATAAAATATATTATAGAGTATTCAAATATAATTAAGAATCAATAAATCCAAGCAATTGTATACATAAAATAAGAAATTCACAGATATTGAATAAAAAACAGGGAAGTGTGTTAAAGCTTCATGCTTATTTGTCTGCATTTCATAAAGAAACAAGCATAAAATACTCTTTAGTCACAATAGATGTGCTCCTAAATCTTTTCTTTATGTTTTCATGCCTTTGTGTGGAAACCTCTTTCATTATGCAATATAAATAAAAAATATAAATGGTTAAAAGTATCATCTTTGAAATTGTTTAAATGAAATTGATAAATACTACTTTATAAAAATAATATTTTATATGTTTTACTATTAATGCAATCTAAAATTCTCAAGTTAGAGCTATAGTGTGTTAACACCCTGAAATCAATTTGGTTTGTGTAAACATATCTGTGCATTGCATAAGCAATATATTCATACTTAAAAATTCATTACGTGTCTTTGGTGTATGGCTTTCTCCTATGATCTCTCTATAAGCTTTATATTACAAACTCAATGCCGTATATTATAGCTTAATAAATAATTACAGAAGACATGAGCACCTTGTTCATGTGAAAGAGAGAGTCAAACATGGCCTTATTCCTAACCATATGTAGTAGTCCATTTAAGATATTTTCTCCTGAAAATAATTACACACTAATTATTCTCAAGTGAAAAAGTCTTGGTGCCAGTTTGCAAACTGATTTATAATTGTTTGTGTTCCAAGTGATACCATTTTGTGGTATTGGCAGACTTGAAGAGTGCATTTTTCATCCTTGTTTATATGGCACGAATAAATCACATCAATAAAGCATTTTATTAACTCTTTATAATATGTACAGTAGTCATTTGTTTTGTCAATAAATCGCTGATTTTTATTGGCCATGTCACTTTTAAACAGAGCATAAAATGCAGCTACATAAGGGCCTGAGGCATAAAAGAAAGGCTTTCTCTGACAGCATATAAAACTGAGGAAGATGAAAATGTGACTAAAGTGGAAATTTAAAATAGATTTCATGAACACTGGAATTAGCATAAAACAAACAAGCAAAAGGCTCACTGACTATCATTTTTAGATGAAATCCAGTCTTGTTCTTAGATAAAACAATGCCTACATTTGTGTGCATCTATATAATATGTATTTTGTATTATCAGTACTTACATGCTATTTCAATAAATCTGTTGTTAATGTTTCAATTTTTTACATTCTGTGAACTTTTCTGTTCCAAAGTTTCATTTTGTAACTCCATTGCAATAAATTTTATTTACTACTTGTTTTATTTTTAGATTTGAGTTGAATCATCTGTTTTCTAGTATTTATATTTTAAAAGTAGCACGGTCTGAACGTTTCTAATATATCATTCTGGAAATTCTTAGTAATTTTTCTCCTTTTTCTCACTTCCTGCTTACATTCAATCTCAGGCCTGCTAAGCAAGTGTTCTACCAATAATCTACATGTTAATCTTATTTCCCTTACTTCTCAATAATATTTTTATATGAAAGCATTATTTGATTCATCGTTCACTCATTTGAGTCTGTATACTTTCTCACTTTCAAATTCATAACCTCTTCATTATTGTTACAAGCACATATATGTATGCATATATAAATATATTTATAGATCAACCTGATCAGTCTATATGTTATTTGTATGTATGGTTTCAAGCCTGATCCTTTGGTATTAGATAATCAACTGTTTTCTTTCCTAGTGAGGACTATTTCTCCAACTAACAGCATTTCTTAGATTTCTGTGGTTCTTTTTGTAGGATTGGAGAAACAAGCTCTTATCACCATACACTTCAGGAGGTCTACTGCTATTTTCCTTGTTCACCTCAAAGAGGGAACATTGACAGTTAAAATGACAAATTTCTTTTAAACTGTATATGTATTTTTATATACATACTTATGTGTATTCCAGTGGATTTTTTTAAAGGTAGATGGTATGAGTATTTTTAGTTAATGTTATTTGTAATTTTTTAAAACATGTGCACTGTTATTTTATCCTTCACCCTCTGTCCCTTGTGGTCATCTCCATCCCCATTTCTCAACTAGAGCCCTTCCACTTTTCCCCATTTATTCAGTTATGTCACTTGTATTTCAGTAAGGGAGATAACAAACTGGTGTAGATACTATGCAAATAAGAGTAGAGAATTCTTTAATAATAATAATAATCATCATCATCATCATCATCATCAAAATTAAATTGAAGGGGGTGGTGCTGTTTATTCTTTATTTGGTCAATAAAGAAGGTGGAAGTCAATTACTGGGTGAATGGCAAAGATGGGATTTCTGGGTCTCAGGAGGAAAAGAAGAGACTCAAGAAAATAGGAAGTCTTTTTGGCCATGTTTTGAAACTAGAAGCAGGAACAACAGTGTAAGATCTTGGGATAGCCAGAACCAGCAGCCTCTGCCACCTATGGAGTCTGGCTGATGTAGACCAGCTGATATAGGTTAGCTGATAAGATTAGGGCAGGAGATTCAGTGCACAGCAACTGTGTGATCTGGTTAGAATTAAAATAATAAAGTTGTCTAGTGTTTTTCTTCTCCAGTGCTAAGGTGGACAGAAAAAGATAGACGCTGGGGCAGTAGCTGGTGGCTTAGCAGAGCTAAGCTGGGAGAAACCAAAAAATCAGGAGTGAGGCCAGTTGAAGCCAATCTCACAGCTAAGCCAGGAGCATGGGCTATAGTCCTGGTCAAAGGAGCCAGGATGTTTTTAAAATTATACCCCAAAATAAAATGGAAACTCAGGTGACAGCACATGTTGGTAAAGATATGGAGAAAGAGGAACATTCCTCCATTGCTGGTGGGAATGAAAACTGGTACAACCACTCTGGAAATCAATATGGAAGTTCCCTACAATATTGGAAATAGATTTACCTAAAGATCTGACCATACCACTCTTGGGCATATACCCAAAAGATGCCCGACCATTACACAGGGGCACTTGTTCCACTCTTTTCATAACTGCCTTAATTGTGATAGCCAGAAGCTGAAAACAACCCAGATGTCCCACAACAGAAGAGTGGATAAAGAAAATGTGGTTCATTTACACAATGGAATACTACTCAGCTATTAATAATGAGGACATCATGAGTTTTGAAGGCAACTGGATGGAACTAGAAAATATCACCCTGTGTGAGGTAACGCAGACCAAAAGAACATGCATGGTATGTACTCACTAATAAGTGGACACTAGCCAAAATAGTACTGAATACCCAGGATACAATCTACAAAACTCAAGAAGGTTAACAAGCTCAAGGGCCTCAGTCCCATTGGGTAGAAGGAAGAAAGCAATGATGGGGTGGGGGAGGGAGGGACCTGGGTGGTAGATGGTATAAGGAGGGGAAGAAGGGAACTTGGTCAGGTATTGGGGGAGAGGGTAAATCAAAACTGAAGCCCTGAGGGCCAGCAGAAAGAATGGAAATAGGCAACATCGAGAGGAAGGAGGTGGGGAGACCCTCTAGAATGTACCAGAGACCTAGGAGGTGAAAGACTCTCAGGACTCAAAAGAAGGGACCTTCAATGAAATGCCCTACAGTGGGGAGAGAGAACATGTAGAGTCCACCTCCAGTAGAAAGACAGGGCATCAAGTGGAGGGATGGGGTTGCCATCCCACAGTCAAAAACTCTAACCCAGAATTGTTTCTGTCTGAAAGAACTGCAGAATTAAAATGGAGAAAAACCTGAGAGAAAGGAGGTCCAGTGACAGGCCCAAAGTGGGATCCAGCTCAAGGGGAGTCCTTAAGGCTTGAAAATATTATTGATGCTATGGAATGCCTACAAAAAGAAGGTTATCATGACTGCTTTGCAAAAGATCCAACAAGCAGCTGAAAGAGTCAGATGTCCATATTTACACCCAACTAATGGATAGAAGCTGTTAACTCCTGTGGTTGAATAGGAGAAAAGCTGGAAGAAGCTGAGGAGGAGAGTGACCCTATAGGAAGACCAGTAGTCTCAATTCACCTAGAACTCTGAGATTGCTCTGACACCGAGCCACCAATCAAGCAGCATACACCAGTTGATAGGAGGTCCCCAGTACATATATAATAGAGGACTGAAGCATCTTGACTCAGTCAGAGAAGATGCACCTAACTCTCAAGAGACTTGCGGCCTCAGGGAGTGGGGAGGTCTAGTGGGGTGGGGGTATGGAGTGGAGACATCTTCTTGGAGATGGGGGTGGAGGGTGGGGAGGAGGTATGGGATCTGGAATAGTCAAAGGGCCAACCAGGAGGGCGATTAAGACTGAACTGTAAAAGAAGATTAAGGAATAAATTTTTTTTAAAAAAAGAGGAAAAGTTAAAAAAAATTAAAATATAAAATAAAATCTACATTATGACCCAGGAATACCATGCCTTGTCATTCTACCCAATAGAAACTTGATCAGCCATGTTCACTACTATTTAAATCACAATAGTTTGAAAATAAAAAGAGCCTAGGTACCTTTCAACCATCAAATGCAGAATGAAATTGTGGTGCATACACACCATGGAATGTTATTCACTTATAAATCTTAAGGTATGAGAATACAGCCTAGACTAATTGCACAGACTAGGAAAGTAATAAAGGGGCCATTGCAGTGGTAATGGTTAGAGCGGAGCATTAGAAATGATTCTGATCTCTTATTATCACACATTTATCCCATCAATTATTGTGGGTGTGTTTTCAGTGTTAAATGTAGAAATTGTTCTTTTTTTATTTTAGTAGCAGTTCTCATTGAGTTGATATAAATTAAGAGACATTGTGCAGTTATATAAACCATTTGGCTATTTTCTATCATGTATATATTAAATAACGGTTGCACTTTTCCACTCAGCATTGACTCAAAAGACTAACATATAGCAGGTCATTTAATATCTTATTAATTATAAAGATAAAAATCTCCATATATAACTTGTATCTGCAAGTATAGACTTCTAAAATTTAGACTCACACCATGGGTATAAAATGTTTTGAAATCACTTGTAACAGATACAATTCTGTTGTGAAATGATTCTTCAGACTTTCCCCAGGTAAAGTAGAACTCTACAAAATGATCTCACATAAAAGTTTAAAAGGAAGACATGCAAACCTTGTATCACATACAGAGAAAATATCTGTTTTGACTTTGTTAATTTTCCCCATGGCTAAGATTGGTAGAGTGTACAATAAATCAAAATCAGCAACACTGTGTAGAAGAAAACATGATCCAGGGAAACTGAAATGAAATTGAAAAATCTACTTTGACATAAACGATGGTTTAAAAAAAAATATATGTGCACAAGCAATACTAAATCTAAAAGAAAAATTTACAACAAAACACTGTACAAATCCAAGGGTCAAAGCTAACTGGCACGTTAGTTATATCATTTCCTTCAGCCCTAATCCACTGCTGCTGCCATGTGTGTCTCAATTAATATCAACCATTTCAGTCTAACATTCAGCTAAGAAAAGCACAAGATAAAGCACAAACCATACAGAAGGAATCAGAAATGGCAGGACAAGCAGACAGATGCAGTCCAAAATTACCTACACAGCTGTTCACAGAAGTTACTTTTAGAACATTGTTCATGATTTGGGTTTGCAAATTTATAAGATGATGAGAAGAATAGTTTATCAAATTAACTTAATAGTCTAAAACTATTATTAATTCAGTGGAAGCCATACTGAGATCATACAAAAATAAAAGAGTTTTAACTCATATAAGCACTTTGGAAAGTTGACTAAAAATTCTTAGTGTTTGTGTTTTCCAATGCTTCCCAAAAGGGAAATGGGAGGAAAGGGTAGATGAGCAGATGCAGGGAGGAATAACTAACTTCAATGACATGTTTTTTAAAAGTAACATGAAAGGGCTGAAACAATGGATCAGCATTTAGAGCACTGTTTACTTTTCTAGAGGATCTGAGTTGTTTCTAGCACACACATGCTAGACTCAATGCCTTCTGTAAATCCATTTGCAGGTAACTCATGATCATTTCTGGCAACCATAGGTACTGTATAAATTTGGTACATGGACTTCTATGCAGACTAAACAAACGTGAACAAAATATGAAACAAAAATTTGAAAAGAAAATATTACATAGAGAAGCATTAATGCAGAGATGTCCACAAATATTCACAGCATAAAATAAATTGATCTATAGAATAAGAATAGAACAATGACCCCTGTACATACCACAAAAAAAAAAAAAGGAAAAAAGAAAAAAGAAAAAGAAAAAGAAAAAAAATACAAATCCCAGTGGCAGGAATTTCTTATTTCATTTGGAGATATTGGCAAATAAGTTCCCACAGAAAACTAAGCATGGAATGCTAATTCCAGTGCCTTTGGGTGCACACAAACATTGAATAATACCCAGTTACTAAATGTGATTTATTTTATGTTTGAAGTTGTGTAGTCATATTTTTTGTTGGTGTGTTCCATAGTTTTATGTAAATAAATTTACATGACTGTGAAACTGCTCTAAGTTTCAAAGTTATAAAAGCTGTGTAGAGTGCTAACTTATTTTTATTGTTTTTCCTCAAACTCAAATTCAAACATTCACAGAATGCTTTCATTTAAGTTCCATATTCAGGTATTAGTAGTAAGTCCAGTAATTAATCTAGTAATGATCTAGTAATGAATCCATGTAACAGAAGAAAAGCTGAAAGAACTTATTGAATGCTTGTGATGAATAGGAACACAGGATAGCCTCTAGTTCAGCTATGTCTACTCCATCCTTCTACACTGTGCAATGCAGGCAGTCTGCAACTGCTAGTTCTCTTCAGTGCTCAGCTTTGTGTGTTTGAATCACAATAGACTTACTTTTTATTTATATTAACTGTATTCTCTGATATCTGAAAATGACGAGAACTGTTTTCATTGCATCACAAATGCTTTCTACCATCCAATCTCTTTCATTTATTACTTATTCTAAAATCTGATATTAATTATAACCTTTCATATTAACACCTTCAATGAATCCTGCCAAAATGCCTAGATCTTGATTGCAAAATATGAAAATGGCATGTCTTCTTGGTGTACTAACCTTCCACCATTTCTCCATCCAGAAGCTGAGCTTCTGTGAAGCTAAACAACTGGGTAAGTCAAATGTTCCTAGAATTTTCACCCTTGTCCTTTTGTCACGTCATTACCCTTTAATGTGAAACTGCTTTGCTTCCATATTGCCCAGCTTTAAATTCGACTCTGCTCTTCAAGCTCTAGCTAGCTTAATTCTTGCTTATTCCCCAAGCTCATTTGTAAGGACTCCAGGCAAAAATGCTGCTGTTTCTAGGCTAAATTCGTATGCAATTAAACATCTGCTTACACTTGTGGATGCATTATTCACTACTCCATAGAACGATGAATGCTATTGCATATGTTTAATTTATAGATTGATTTTAGCTATATAATTTTAACAGTTATTATGAAAAAGAAAGCACTGAACATAGCACATGTGCTTGACAAATAAACATGCTTTTTCCTTTAAATGAAAATGTAGGAAGATTATTTAAAAGGGAAAATCAATTGGTAGTACCACAATAACTTAATTTTCTACTAAGTTGTGTTCTCACATTTCTATAATTTTTTATAGAAAAAGATAATTTTCTATCTTTATCTGATTATCACATTTTATCATATCAATGTAAAATTTGCTACTTTTGCTTTTCCTAATTCTTTTGTAACCTTTTATTTTTATTCAGATACTTCTTTTAATTAAGCATAATTTAAAATTTCTGGTAGGTATGACAGAAGTATTAATGTTTTCAGTTATGGAAACTCGAGTCAACATTTCATTAGTTTTGTCACCAGTCAGCACCTGTGAAGTGTGATGAAGTGCAAAATAATGTACCCAATTGATGCCTTCAACCATTAATTTATAAAGTATTGAAACTTTTCATATGTTTTTATTGATTTCATTATTCATCTATATTTATATGAATTTTAAATTCTAAACACAATTTTCATATATTTTCTTCCTTTTATTCTACTCTAATCTTCAAGTTATACCTATTTTAAATCTTTATTTTTGAAAAGTCCATTTTTAAACACTATAAGCAAAAGTGCATTTCCTTCATGTCATATCCATGCTGATACATGAAATCTTTATGTTGTGTGATAAACTCTCAAAACCCACATTAAACCAAAAGAATATCTATTTCATGCATCTTAAATCCAGTTATAAGTTCTATTTCAGGCTTGACTTGACACACCATCTCTACTGAAGTTAATAGAACTTGAGCAACACCCCACACATTTCCATTTTTAGATAGCAAGCATAAGATAGCCACTTGTATTGGCTGATCAATTGCTTTCTAAATCTTGAATCAGTTGCTTTGCTAAGGACATGAGAAATATTTACTGAGCTGTGAGTTCCAGAAACTCACAGGGATAGAGTGAGATAAATATTAATGTGAAAGAAAACCTGGAAAAAACAATCATCCCAGAAAAAATATCAATTATATATTATACAGTAGATTTTCACTATGTTGGGCAAATGTCTATGTGTTATGTGAGTTATGGGTTAACTAGCCCTAATGTAATTTCCTTATTTTTTCTTAAGTGAAAATGTACACTCTAATTTATAACTTATCCACATATTGGGCCTCTTTGTTCAAATTCAACTCATATGCACATTTTTAAGTTGATTTCATTTTTTGATGTTTTATTTACATTTCAAATGTTCCTCTTTCCAGATCTCCCCATTGGAATGTGCCAATACCCTCCCCTCTCGCATGCCTCTATGTGGGTATTCCCCACTCACACACCCACTCCTGTCTTACATCTTCCATGGGGCTGCCAACTCCTTCAGCTCCTTCAGTTCCTTCTCCAACTCCTCCATCTGGAAACTCAAGCTCAGCCCAATGGTTGCTGTGAAGTGACTCTTGGGTATTCCAAACTGGGTTAAATTGCTCAGGATGACATTTTCAAGTTCCATCCATTTGCCTGCAAATTCATGAAGTCATTGTTTTTAATACCTGAGTAGTATTCCATTGTGTAAGTTTACCACACTTTCTGTATCCATTCCTCTGTTGAGAGACATCTGGGTTGTTTCCAAATTCTGGCTATTATAAATATGGCTGCTATGAAGATAGTGGAGCATGAGTCTTTATTACATCTTGGAGCATCTTCTGGGTATATGCCCAAGAGTGGAATATCTGGGTTCTCGGGTAATATTATGTTCATTTTTCTGAGGGTCCACCAAACTGATTTCCAGAGAGGTTGTACCAGCTTGCAATCCCACCGGCAATGGAGGAGTGTTCTTCTTTCTGCACATCCTCGCCAATATCTGCTGTCACCTGAGTTTTTGATCTTACCCATTCTGACTGGTGTGAGGTGGACTCTCAGGGTTGTTTTGATTTGCATTTCCTTGATGACTAAGGATGTTGAATTCTTGAACTACTTGGACTTGAACTTTGTACAGGGAGCTAGGAATGGATCAGTTTGAATTCTTTTATATGTAGACTGCCAGTTGAACCAGCACCATTTGTTGAAGATGCTCTTTTTTCCACTGAATGGTTTTAGCTCCTTTGTCAATGATCAAGTGACCATAAATGTATGGGTTCATTTCTGGGTATTCAATTCTATTCCATTGATCTACCTGCCTGTCACTGTACCAATACCATGCAGTTATTATCACTACTGCTCTGTAGTACAGCTTGAAGTCAGGGAGGCTGACTCCCCCAGAAGTCCTTTTATTGTTGAGCATAGTTTTTGCTCTCCTGGGTTTTTTGTTATTCCATATGAATTTGAGAATTGCTCTATCTAAGTCTATGAAGAATTGAGTTGGGATTTTGATGGGGATTACATTAAATCTGTAGATTGCTTTAGGCAGGATGGCCATTTTAACTACATTATTCTTGCTAATCCATGAGCATGGGCAATCTTTCCATCTTCTGAGGTCTTCTTTGATTTTTTTCTAGAAGTTTTTGTCATACAGATCTTTCACTTGCTTGGCTAGAGTCACATGAAGATACTTTATATTGTTTGTGACAATTGTGAAGGGTGTCATTTCCCTAATTTCTTTCTCAGCCTGTTTATCCTTTGAATATAGGAAGGCCACTGATTTGCTTGAGTTAATTTGGTATCTGGCCACTTTGTTGATGTTGTTTTTCAGCTGTACCTTTCTCTAGTGGAGTTTGTCGGGTCATTTAAGTATACCATCATATCATCTGCAAATAGTGATATTTTTATTTCTTCCTTTCCACTTTGTATCTTTTTGACTTCCTTTTTTTGACTAATTGTTCTAGCTAGAATTTCAAGTACTTTATTTTATAGATAGGGAAAGAGAGGGCAGTCTTGTCTAGTTTCTGATTTTAGTGGGATTGCTTCAAATTTCTTTCCATTTAGTTTGGTGTTGGTCACTGGTTTGCTGTATATTGCTTTTAATATTTTTAGTATGGTCTTTGAATTCCTGATCTTTCCAAGACTTTTATCATGAAGGGATGATGAATTTTGTCAAATATTTTTCACCATCTAATGAAATGACCATATGTTCTTTTTTCTTTGAGTTTCTGTATGTAGTGGATTACATTGATGGATTTCGGGGTATTGAACCATCCCTGCATCCCTAGGATGTAGCCTACTTGATCATGGTGAATGATCGCTTTGATGTGCTCTTGGATTCAGTTTTTGAGAATTTCATTGAGTACTTTTGCATCGATATTCATAAGGGAAATTGGTCTGACATTATCTTTCTTTATTGGGTCTTTGTGAGTCTTTTGTATCAGCGTAATTGTGGCCTCATAGAATGAATTGGGTAGTGTTCCTTCTGTTTCTATTTTGTGGAATAGATTGAAGAGTATTGGTATTAGGTCTTCTTTGAAGGTCTGATAGAATTCTGCACTGAACCAATCTGGTCCTGGTTTGTTTTTGGTTGGGAAAATTTTAATGACTTCTTCTATTACTTTAGGGGTTATGAGATTGTTTAGATGGTTTATCTGATCCTGACTTAACTTTGGTATTTGTTATCTGTCTAGAAACTTGTCCATTTCATCCAGATTTTTCAATTTTGTTGAATATAGGCTTTTGTAGTAGGATCTTATGCTTTTTAGAATGTCCCCAGAATCTGTTGTTATATCTCCCTTTTCATTTCTAATTTTGTTAATTTGTATACTGTCTTTGTGCCCTCTGGTTAGTCTGGCTAAGGGTTTATCTAGCATGTTGATTTTCTCAAAGGAACAGCTCCTGGTTTTGTTGATTGTTTGTGTAATACTTTTAGTTTCTACCTGGTTGATTTCAGCCCTTAATTTCATTATTCCCTGCCTCCTAATCTTCTTGGGTGTATTAGCTTCTTTTTGTTCTAGATCTCCAGGTGTGCTTTTAAGTTGCTAGTATATGCTCTCTCCAGATTCTTTTTGGAGGCATTCAGAGTTATGAATTTTCCTTTTAACATTACTTTCATTTTGTCCCATAGTTCTGGGTATGTTGTACTTTCATTTTCATTAATTTTTAGGAAGTTGTTAATTTCTTTCTTTATTTCTTCCTTGACCATGTTATAATTGAGTAGAGAGTTTTTCAACTTTCATATATATGTGGGCTTTCTGTTGTTGTTGTTGCCATTGAAGACTAGCCTTAATCCGTAGTGATCTGATAGGAGGCATGGGATTATTTCAATCTTCTTATATCTGTTGAGGTTTGTTTTGTGACCAAGTATATGATCAGTTTTGGAGAAGGTATTATGAAGTGCTGAGAAGAAGGTATATTCTTTTGATTTAGAATGAAATGTTCTATAGATATCTGTTAAATCCATTTGGTTTATAATATCTGTTAGTTTCACTGTGTCTCTGTTTAGGTTGTTTTTCCAAGATCTGTCCATTGAAGACAGTAGGGTGTTGAAGTCTCCCACTATTATTGTGTGAGATGCAATGTATGCTTTGAACTTTAGTAAAGTTTCTTTTATGAATGTTGGTGTGCTTGCATTTGAGACATAGATGTTCAGAATTCAGAGTTCTTCTTGGTAGATTTTTCCTTTGATGAATATGAAATGTCCTTCCTTATCTTTTTTGATGAATTTTGGTTGAAAGTTGATTTTATCCGATATTAGAATGGCTACTCGAGCCTGTTTCTTGGGACCATTTGCCTGGAAAATTGTTTTCCAGCCCTTTACTCTGAGGTAGTGTTTGTCTTTAACATGGAGGTGTGTGTCATGGATGCAGCAAAATGCAGGGTCTTGTTTATGGATCCAGTCTGTCAGTCTATGTCTTTTTATTGGGGAATTGAGACCATTGATGTTAAGAGATATTAAGGAATAGTGATTGTTGCTTCTTGTTATTTTTTATGTTATTTTTATGCTTGTGTGGCTATCTTCTTTTGAGTTTGTTGAAAGATTATTTTCTTGCTTTTTCTAGGGTGTAGTTTCACTCCTTGAGTTGGCATTTTCCATCTATTATTCTTTGTAGTGCTGGGTTTGTGGAAACATACTGTGCAAATTTGATTTTGTCATAGAATATTTTGGTTTCTCCATCTATGATAATTGAGAATTTTGTTGGGTATAGCAGCCTGGGCTGGCATTTTTGTTCCCTTAGAGTCTGTATGAGATCTTCCCAGGATCTTCTAGCTTTCACAGTCTCTGGTGAGAAGTCTGGTGTAATTCTGATAGGTCTGCCTTTATATGTTATTTGACCTTCTTCCCTTACTCCTTGTAATATTCTTTCCTTATTTCGTGTATTTGGAGTTTTGACTATAATATGATCGAAGAAATTTCTTTTCTGGTCCAATCTATTTGGAGTTCTGTAGGCTTCTTGTTATTTATTTTCATCTCTTTCTTTAGGATAGGGAAGTTTTCTTCTATAATTTTGTTGAAGATATTTACTGGTCCTTTAAGTTGGGAATCTTCACTCTTCCATACCTATAAACTTCAGGTTCTGTCTTCTCATTGTATCCTGGATATCCTGGATGTTTTGAGTTAGGAGCTTTTGTGTTTTGCATTTTCTTTGACTGCTCTATCAACTTTTTCTATGGTATCTTCTACACCTGTGATTCTCTCTTCTATCTCTTGTATTCTGTTGGTGATGCTTGCATCTATGATTCCTGATCTCTTTCTTAGGTTTTCTAACTCCAGAGTTGTCTCCATTTGTGATTTCTTTATTGTTTCTATTTCTATTTTTAGTTTTTGTATGGTTTTGTTCATTTCCTTTGTCTGTTTGATTGTGTTTCCCTGTAATTCTGCCCATTTGTTGGTGTTTTCCTGTAATTCTTTAAGGAACTTTTGTGTTTCCTCTTTAAGGGCTTCTAGTTGTTTACCTGTGTTCTCTTGTATTTCTTTAAGGGAGTTATTTCCTTCTTAAAATCTTCTATCATCTCCATGAGATATGATTTTAAGCCTGAGTCTTGCTTTTCTGGTGTGTTGGGGTATCCAGTACTTGCTGTGTTGGGAGAGTTGGGTTCTGATGATGCCAAGTAGCCTTGGTTTTTGTTCCTTATGTTCTTGCCTTTGACTTTCACCATCTGATTATCACTGGTGTTAGCTGGTCTTACTCTCTCTGACTATGGATTGTCTTCTTGCAAGCCTAGATATCAATACTCCTTGAATACCAGTTTTCTCTGAGAGGAATATGGATTTGGAGAGCTGTGGTAGAGGTTCATCTATGAGGTGCAGACAGAAACCAGAAGGATATAGTCCCCAGCTGTCCCTTGGCTCCTGTGTCCTGATGGCTCTGCAAGGATCCTTCTTGATCCAGTGAATTTGAACAGAAGTGGTGGTCTTGCCTGTTCTTGAAGGTGTTTCAGCACTCCTGGGTCACCAGCTCTCTCCTGGCACTATTTAAGTATGGATCCTTGTGTCACAGGATCTGCTCCCAGGCCACCAAAAGAAGCCAGAAGACCACTCCTCAGTCCCTGTGTCCTGGGGATTCCAGGTGGGTCCCTCTGAGCAGACAGGCTTGCCCACACTCCTGGAAGGCTAGCTTTCTCCCAGTGCTATTTGACTATGGAGCCCTGGTGGCCCAGGCAGAGGTCTCCCGCCACAGATGTAAACCAGAAGGCTCCTTCCCCATGCTGTTCCTCAGTCTCTGTGTCCCAGTGATTCCGGGCGTGTCTCACTGAGCAGTGTTGCTCCTTTGACTGCCTCTCATGGGCTTTTCCATACTCCTGGGAGGCTAGCTTTCTCCCAGAGCTATTTGGCTATTGAGCCCTGGCAGCCCAGTCAGAGCTCATATGTACATTTTTATGCACCACCCATTCATTCAGTAAACATACGAGGATGAAGCTGAGAAAATTGTAATGTGTGTAGGATTGCCCATGTAAGGCCCACCAATCAAAAGCGTTTGGACACAAATGAATATGCTAAGTATATTTGTAAAGTGTCTACATAACAGTAGAATATGCTAAGTATCTGAAATCAGTTAGACAAATCAGTATAGATGCAAATTTGTGGTATGAGTAACAAACACCTGAGACAGTGGTACTGGAAATTGAACTATGCTCCTTTAGCTGCATATAAAATTAAGCTTAAATACAGGTAAAGGTGGAATTGAAGCTGACATAATGATTCAGGAAGAAAAGGGGGTAAAAATATTTGCAGTCATGCTTCACAACATTATTTTAATATCCGGTTCAACATGAAAGAAAGCAAAAATCAATTCCTAAAAGTTGTTTTCTGACATCCACATGTATATTGCAGTGTTTGTTTGCACACATATATGAGGAGGGGAAGCAGAATGGAAGGTCATTATATGTAGTAGGTAGTGGATATTTCTATTTATAACTAGAGAAATACTGAATATTACTGAAACATTCTGTGATTTGATACATATTTGAGAACAATTAGGTTCATAGTGCAAAACTAGTAGTGTGGAAGTTGTTTAACAGTATCATAATGTATCCCCTTCCCCCTCATCACCTTTGGCAGTTGGGAGACCTGACCCCAGGGTTATGAGCATGGGAGAGCAGGCTCTGTACTACACCTGAGCAGTATAGCACCTGGGGCTGAGTGGAGTAGAGCTTTGAAGTGGAGTGTGCAGAGGAATATTACCCTCTCCACTCTCACCAAATGCCAACTAAGATAGTCCAGACAGCTGGTCTCCAGATCATGAGAGTGGGACAACTGTCCTTCCCATGATATTAATGAATGTAGCACTCAGGACAGATGGCCATGTGCTTGCCTGGGAAACACAGTAGAGCTGGCAATGATGGCAAAAATACAATTGAACCAACCCTAAGGGTGTGAGAACTAGGGCCAAGTCTCTTGCTGGCTGCAGCTCTTGGGAGAATAGGCCATGTAGTTCTGGACAAGTTGAAATCATTTCTCTCCTACCATGGAGATCTAAGGGATTGAGGCCAGTTGTTGTAGGGCAGTTGTAAGCCTTTACCTGTGGAGTCTTCTCCACAGACATTAGTTATAAAATTTAGAGAGAAGACTATTGTGCAATCACACCA
This sequence comes from Rhynchomys soricoides, assembly GCA_019843965.1. Lineage (NCBI taxonomy): Eukaryota > Metazoa > Chordata > Mammalia > Rodentia > Muridae > Rhynchomys > Rhynchomys soricoides. Next base: position 21,880,762 of record JADRCH010000010.1, read on the forward strand.
ATTTCTGCACTTGGTTTTACTTAAAATGCCAATTAGCACCCAGCAAATGTTTGGAATGTCTTATGATAAAGTAGCAGTCTTTGCTCCTGTGTTTTGTTCCACATTACTAAAGAAGTCACTACATAGACCACATTTGCATGAGGTTTATTATGATTTATGTTTCTATTGGAGGAAGATCCATAAACTTAATTTCAAACTTCTTACATAATAGAGCTTTGCCTTTTGGATTTGATAATTATACCAATAATTTGTATATCATATGAACATATCGATACATATATGTTGGCAACATTAACTTCATATGACTTTATGTTTGAAATTATTTGAGCCTTGCCCATTAAGTTATTAATCTTCACTATGGATCTTATATCCCTTAGTATGTGGTTTGGTTAGATTTAATATTAGTGCTTGTTTTGAAAGAAGTGGGAAATGTTTGCTTACTTTCTAGTACAATATTCACATTTCACATTTGTTTTATATACTTTCTGCACTATTCTTAGAATTGTCTGCCTTTCCAAGGATCTTTAATATTTTGTCACTGATAAAGGCATGAAAACACCTAACTCTGTGTAGTTCACTGTTACAGTATTTGTCCAGCATAACTGAAACCCTGTTCAGCAACAATGAATCTTTAATAAACACCAATACCTAGATATATAATGTATTCATTGCAACCAATGTGCCTTGTATAGGGTTTTGGATTCATATTGAACAACTGTACAATCATGTACACCAATGAAGCTTTCTACCACTTCTATATGTAGTTTTATTTTACTTGATTAAATATATCTTCTTACTGAACTCAAAACACGGCAGTGCTAGGATACTTGGTTTATATTGATACTGATATTTACATTTCTGCAATAAGCAGAAAACTTGACTCTGACTCTGTTGCATATGTATATTCAAGTGATTAATTCAATATAAACTGATAGCACTAGCAAAGTTGTGATGCACTGCTCATGTAGGTTAAGTTCCATTAACAAGAACGAAACACTTACATTTGCTCCTGACTTAGATTTATAGTCATTATTTATTCTGAAGTTACTTTGGTCCACATGTTTTTTTTTCCATCCTTACAGTGACATGGATTCCTACTCCTATAATGTAATAAGATAACTCTTTCATAATCTTTACTTTTATGGGGCTTTCAATTCCCTAACTGATTTTATTTGAGTACATTAAGGTCCACTCTTCATAAAAATTAATCAGTTTTTCCAACTTCAAAATGTCATATGTCCTCCATTAAAATGACATACAAAATAATTTTACATCTGTAAAACTGACCTGTTCTTCACCTATTAGTCTTTGCTATTTTCTTTCAGATTCTGGCAACCAATGATCTTATGGTTGCCTTTACTGTTAGCTCTTCCATTAAGTTACAGCTATCCAATTGCTGACTTTTTCATAATGACATTTTTATATTTTTACAGGGAAAGATGCATGGTATCTTTATAAAACTCTACAACTGTCTCAAAAGCTGAGCAATTTAATATTTTAGTGTATCTCTTCCATTTAAATAAGTGCAAAGGTAGAGGTCATTTTTGAGATCTCTCTCTCTCTCTTTATATATATATATGTATAAAGAGATATATACTGATATATATATATCAGTAAATAAATATGTTTATATATTCATGCTTGTGTAAATGTGTGTGTGTGTGTGTGTAAACACTATGAAAAATTCAAAGGTTGTAATATCCAATATAAAGCAGTCAACACTAAGATAACATACATACCAATAAATAAATAAAACATGAACAGGTTATATTTAATTATTTAAGGGTGTATATAGATCATTTGCAACAACAATTAACGAAAAAGAGACCATGAATTTCAATGTGAGCACGAGACTTCATAGTAAATACTGCAAGAAGTAAAGAAAGGAGAACTGATGCAATTGCATATTCAAATTTTTTTAAAAAAATAATAAAAACTGCTATAGTGCTGAATAGTCAAGTGGCTCAATGGTTATAAGTACTTGCTGCTCAAACCTTATGCACTCATTTCTATCCTTAGAACCACAGTGGAAGGTTATAATTTACTCCTAAAAACTGTCTGCTCACCTCTACATGAACATATAAACATCCTGCCATGCACTCATGTATGCATGCTTATATGCACAACATAATTGCATAGACACACACACACAAATACATGCACATGTGCACACATGCATCATTAATATGTACATACAATAGCAACAAATAGAAAAAAGTGAGAACACAAAAATAATTTTTTCTATTAAAATCACCTTTTCATTATTTATTTATTTTTTTGAGAATCACAGGGTGTGGTGCAGTGTTTTAATTTGTACTCATCTGACAAACATTGTGAAGTGTAAACCAGTTCATGTCACCAAAGTATTGATTACATTACATAAAATAAGCACTAAACTCATTAATAAAAGCCATTGTCAGGGACACTGCACAGGTTGCAAACAGCATCTCTGTTGAAATAAGACTTACCCTTGAAATTTAGCATTGATACTTGCAGATAAGCATGGCCTCAAAATCTCTAAACTCATGCCACATGCAGTCACTGTTATAATCTTTGCCTTTGTGAGAACAGTTTAGTATTCTCTTCCTCTATGTAGGTATTAGGCAATGAAAGAGAGTCAGAAATGTCTTCATGGTCTCGACAAAATGTTTGCAGTGGTAATTATATTAATCATCATTAATTTTTAAAACACTAGGAAGTAGTGGAAAGATAAACAATTACATCCTATCAGGTGTTTCTTTGGGTAGAAGCCTAAGAAAGTCACTGGAAATATTAAGTTTAAGAAATATGAATGGTGTAGTGGTGGATTAGTTAAACTACTTTTGCTCCTGGAAAGTGGCAGGAGCATTGTACATGAACAAGTGTTCTTTAGATTCATAAATGAAGTACACATACATGCCAGCTATTTATTTATTTTATTTTATTTATTTCCTTATTTGTATTAAGTTGGGTGAAGAGAAGTGGAAATATAAGAAAGAAGTCATTGTCCAAGTCTTGTGGAATTTGAATATAATAAGAAGAGAACATCAGACAAGCAACTAATTATGATGCAGGATCATTCCTATTGTAGATGTCACTGCCACAATCAAAGAACCTGTGGGCATGTAGAAGAAGCCCATATAATTAGGTGAGGTAGCCAAATACAATGTGGACACACTATTCTAACCTGCATTTCAGATTTCATTCTTGAATTATGTTAGAAGGTGATATTAAAACTGAGATGTGAAATATGAGTTGGTGTCTTATCCTATGTTCTCTTAGGAGAGAAATAAGAGTTGGAAAGGAACCTGAGCTTTTTACACAAGAAAATATTAAGAGAAAGGAGAAAGTGGGAAGAGGAATGTTGGGGGGAATATAAAGTGGTGCAATTTTTTTTTTTTTTTTTTAAAGCCAGTTGGTCCTTCAGTCAGTTTGGACATGTTGGAAGATATATAAAATATTTGTGTCTTTCTTCCCCATATTTGTTCCCCTGTTGGGCAACAGTATTAGATAGTGTTACCTACTCTGCAGTAAGAGGTAAGAAGCCAGCAAATTTTGCTATGCCTTGACTAGCACGATGGTTGAGCACTTCTAAACCTCCTGGCAGCTAACATCTTTTAAAATCAGGAATCCACATCTTTTACCCCAGACCAAAATGAGGTACTAGCTCCTATGGCCACTTTCCTAGACTCATTTTTTTATTAGATTTTATATTTACTTATATTTCAAATGTTATCCCCATTCACAGTTTTCCCTCATGAAATCCCATTTCCCATCTTCCCTCTCCTGCTTCTATGAGGGTGTTCCCCCACCCACCCACCAATTCCTGCCTCCCTGTCCTGGAATTCCCCTACACTGGGGCACTGAGTCTTCACAGGATCAAAGGCCTCCTCCCATTGATGTCCTACAAAGCCACCCTCTGCTACATATGCAGCTGGAGCCATGGATCCATCCCTGTGTAACCTTTGGTTGGTGGTTTAGTCCCTGGGAGCTCTTGAAGTTCTACAGAGCAAATGACCCAACAGACTGAAAGCCTCCCTGGAGTTCTGCTGCACACAAGAAAATAGAAACAACAGTCCATAGCTCCTTTCCCTCCCCCCGGAGAATAACTTCACACAGGAGAACAGCTTGACTGCTCCACTGAAGACCCAACAGTCTGAAGGACTCCCAGGAGATCTACTGTGGCCAGGGCAACAGATCAGCAGCTTCTCTGCCCTTCTGAAGAGCCCAAAGTTGGAAGGCCCCACAGGTAGTCTGCTACAGTCAGGGCTATAGGTTGACCAGGAGACCTGAGGGAATCTAGGGAAAAAAAAGAGACAGACTCCAAACAGAGTCACCCAGACAAACAAGCACCAAGGATATCCAGATGATGGGAGGCCAGCATAAGACCATAAGCAACAGAAGCCAATATATGTGGGCATCATCAAAAACCAGTTCTCCCACCACAGCAATCCCTGAATACACCAACACACCTGAAAATCAGGAATCTGTCCTAAAATAATATCTCATGAAGATAATAGAGCACGTTAAGGAGGATATCAATAACTCGCTGAAAGTAATACAGGAAATCACAGGTAAAAAGGTGAAGGAATTAAATAAAGAAGTCCAAGACCTAAAAGTGGAAGTGGAAATAATAAAGAAAACACAAATGGAGGCAACCATGGTAATGAAAAACCTAGGAAAGCCGTCAGGAATTACAGATGTAAGTATCACCAACAGAATACAAGAGATAGAAGCGAGAATCTCAGGTGTAGAAGATACCTTAGACAAAATTGACACAACTGTCAAAGAAAATTGAAAACATAAAATACTCCTAACACGAAGCATCCAGGAAATTTAGGACTCAATGAAAAATCAAATGTAAGAATAACCAGAATAATAGAGAACGAAGATTCCCAGCTCACAGAACCTGAAAATGTCTTCAACAAAATCATAGAAGAAAACTTCCCTAATCTAAAGTAAAAGATGACCATAAAGGTACAAGAAGCCTGTAAAACACCAAATAAATGGAACCAGTAAAGAAGATCCTCTGGTCACCTAATATTCAAAACACTAAATGCACAGAACAAAGAAAGAATATTAAATGCTGCAAGGGAGAAGGGCCAAATAACATATAAATGTAGACCTATCAGAATTACACCAGACTTCTCACCAGAGACTATGAAAGGCAGAAGAGCCTGATCTGAGGTCATGTAGACTCTAAGAGAACACAAATGCCACCCCAGGCTACTATGCCCAGCAAAACTCTCAATCAACATAGATGGAGAAAGCAAAATATTCTAAGACAAATCCAAATTCAAACAGCATCTATCCAGCTCTACAGAGGATCTTAGAAGGAAAACTGCAGCATAAGGAACGTACCTGCACCAAAGAAAGGACAAGGTATTAAGCATCTCACAAAAGAGCCAAAAGGAGAGAACCACAAGTATGTAAAGCCACCTACAAAAACAAACATATCAGGAACCACCAGTCACATCCCTTTAATATCTCTCAATATTAATGGACTCAACTCACCTATAAAAAGACATAAGCTATCATATTGGATACACGAACAAAATCCAGCATTTTGCTGCATACAAGAAAAACACCTCAGTAACAAAGACAGACACTATCTCAAAGTAAAAGGATGGAAAAACGTCTTCCAAGCAAATGATCCCAGGAAAAAAGCTGGAGTTGCCATCCTAATATACAATAAAATATACTTTCAACCAAAAGTTATCAAGTATGATTAGGAAGGACACATCACATTCAACAAGGAGAAAATCCACCAAGAGAAAGTCTCAATTCTGAACATCAGTGTCCCAAATGCAAGGTCACCCACATTTGAAAAAGTAACATTACTAAAGCTCAAAACGCACATTGAACCCCACACAATAATAGTGGGTGACTTCAACACCCCACTGTCACCAATGGACAGGTCATTGAAACAGAAACTAAACTGAGACAAAGTGAAACAAATAGAGATTATGAATCAAATGGATTTAATAGATATCTACAGAATATTTCACCCTAAAAAAAAGAATATACCTTCTTCTTATGATCTCATGGTACCTTCTCCATAATCAACCATATTGGTCACAAAATAACCCTAAACCTATACAAGAAGATTGAAATAATCCCATTCATCCTATCAGATGACCATGGCCTAAGGCTGGTCTTCAATAACAGCAAAAACAACAGAAAACTCACGTACAAGTGGAAACTTGGCAATGATAACTAGATCAGGGAAGAAATAAAGAAAGAAATTAAAGACTTCCTGGAATTTAATGAAAATGTGGACACATCATACATAAACATGTGGGACACAATCAAAAGCAGTGCTCAGAGGACAAACTGAAGATGTCTTACACTAGCACATCTGAGAGCTTTAGAACAAAAAGAAGAAAATTCACCCAAGAAGAGTAGATGGCAGGAACTAGTCAAACTCAGGGATAGAATCAATCAAATAAAATCAAAGAGAACTATACAAAGAATCAATAACACCAAAAGCTGTTTCTTTGAGAGAGTCAACAAGATAGATAAACCCATAGCCAAACTAACTAAGGGGCCCAGAGGCAATATCCAAATTAACAATATCAGAAACAAAAAGGGAGACATAACAACAGGAATGGAGAAAATTTTTAAATAATCATCAGATCCTACTATACAAGCCCATACTCAACAAAAGTGGAAAATTGAGATGAAATGCATGGTTTTCTAGAAAAATACCACATACCAATCTCACTTATGAATATCGATGCAAAAATACTCAATAATATTCTTGGAAACTGAATCTAACAACACATTAAAACCATCATTCACCATGATCAAATAGGCTTCATCCTAGGGATACAAGGTTGGTTCAATATACAAAAACCTATTAATGTAATCCACTATATAAACAAGCTCAAAGGAAAAAAAATCACATGATCATCTCCTTAGATGCAGAAAAAGCATTTCACAAAATACAACACCCCTTCATGTTAAAAGTATTGGAGAGATCAGGAATTCAAGGCCCATACCTAAACATAATAAAAGCAGTTTTCTGCAAACCAACAGCCAATATCAAATTAAATGGAAACATACTTGAAGCAATTCCACTAAAATCAGGAACAAGACAAGGATGCCCACTCTACCATATCCATTCAATATAATACTCAAAGTGCTAGCTTGAACAATCAGACAACAAAAAGAAATCAAGGAGATACAAATTGGCAAGGAAGGAACAAAGGTACCACTATTTCAAATGATATGATATACAAAAGCGAACCCCAAAATTCTACCAAAGCACTTCTCCAGCTGATAAACAACTTCAGCAAAGTGGATGGATATAAAATTAACTCAAATAAATAGCCTTTCTTTATACAAATGATAAACTTGCTGAGAAAGAAATTAGGGAAACATCACCCTTCACAATAGCCACAAACAGTATAAAATATCTTAAGAAAACTTTAACCAAACAAGTGAAAGACCTGTTTGAAAACAACTTCAAGTCTCTCAAGAAAGAAACTGAAGAATAACTCAAAAAATGAGGAGATCTTCCATGCTCATTGATTGGCAGAATTATCATAGTAACAATGGCTATCCTACCAAAGGCAATCTACAGATTCAATGTAATCTCCATGGAAATCCCTACACAATTCTTCAAAGATATGGAAAGAGCAATTCTCAAATTCATGTGGAAAGGCATCACACCCAGAATATCCTAAACAATTCTTAACAATAAAAGAACTGCTGGGGGAAATCACCATCCCTGACCTCAAGCTCTACTACAGAGCAACAATGATAAAAACTGCATGGTATTGGTACATAGACAGACAGGTTGATCAATGGAATAGAATTGAAGAGACAGAAATAAAACCACATACTTATAGACTCTTGATCTTTAACAAAGAAACCAAAAATATACAATGGAAACACAAAAGCATCTTCAATAAATGGTGCGAGTCTAACTGACTGTATATATACAGAAAAATGAAAATAAACCCATATTTATCAACTTGTGCAAAGCTTATGTCAAGGTCCTCATTATAAAACCAGATACACTGAATCTAATAGAAGTGAAAATGAAAAAGAGCCTTGAACTCACTGGCGCAGGGGAAAATTTCCTAAACAGAACTCCGAAGGCTCATGGTCTAAGATCAAGAATTGATAAATGGGACCCCATAACTGGAAAGCTTCTGAAAGTCAAAGGACATAGTCATTAGGACAAATTGGCAACCTACAGATTGGGAAAACAAAATCTTCACTAACCCTACATTAGAATAAGGGCTAATATCTAAAATATATAAAGAACTAAAAAAGCTATTCTCTCCAAAAAAGCCACACAATCAACAAATGGGTATAGAAGTAAACAGAGAATTCACAACAGAGGAATATCGAATGACAGAGAAGCACCTAAAGAAATGTTCAAAGTTCTTATTGTTCAGAGACATGCAAATCAAAACAACTGTGAGATTCCACCTTACACCAATCAGAATGGCTCAGATCAAAACCTCAGGTGATAGCACATGTTGGCAAGGATATGGAGAAAGAGAAAGAGAAACACTCCTCCATTGCTGGTGGGATTGCAAACTTGTATATCTACTCTGGAAATCAATCTGGCAGTTTCTCAGAAAATTTGAAATAGATCTACCTGAAGACCCAGCAATACCACCTTTCATAATATATCCAAAAAGATGGCTCACCATGCCACAGGGGCATGTGTTCCTCAACATTCATTGTGGCCTTGTCTGTGATAGCCAGAAGCTGGAATCAATCCAGATCTCCCATGACAGAAGAATGGATACAGAAAATATAGTTCATTTACACAATGGAATACTACTCAGCTATTAAGAAGCAGGTCATCTGAGTTTTGAGTGCAAATGGATTGAACTAGAAAACACCATCCTGAGTTCGGTATCTGAGACCCAAAAGGACACATGCATGGTATGTACTCACTAATAAATACATATTAGCACCCCCCCCAAAAAAGAGTACACAATACCCAAGATACAGTTCGCAGAACTCAAAACGTTCAACAAGCTGAAATGCCCAAACGAGGATGCCTCCATCCCAATTGGGAGTAAGAAGAAATCAATCACAAGGGAGAAGGGAGGGAGGGACCTGAGTGGGAAAGGGGACAGGAGAAAGAGGGGAACAGGATCTGGTATTGTGTGGGGGAAATTACTGAAGCCCTGAGGGTCAGCAGAAAGAGTGGAAACAGGCAACCTCGTGAGGTAGGAGGTGGGGGTGGAGGACCCTCCAGAATGTATCAGAGACCTGGGAGGTTAGAAAATCTCACCCAACCAATGAACAGAAGCTGCTGACACCTGTGGTTGAATTAGGGAAGTTCTGAAAGAAGCTGAGGAGGAGGGCAACCCTGTAAGAGAACCAGCCATCAAAATTAACCTGAACTCCAGAAATCTCTTAAAAACTGGACCACCAAACAAGTAGCATACACCAGCTGATATGAGGTCCCCACCACAAATATAGCAGAAGACTGCTGGGTCAGTGTTCAATCAGAGAAGATGCACTTAACCCTCAAAAGACTGGAGATCTCAGGGTGTTTAGAGATCAGGTGGGGTGGGGCATAGGGGTGGGAACATCCTTGTGTAGACAGGGTGTGGGGAGGAGGAATGGAATGTGGAACAGTTGGAGGGGGAGTGGGGGGATGGAAGAAAATTTAGAGTGGAAAGAAAGAAAGAAAGAGAGAAAGAGAAAATAGTAATGTAGAAGATTTAAAATATATTACTTGTATTGTTTTTTTTTCTTTTTCTTTTGATGTTTGTTTGTTTGTTTTTGTTTGTTTGTTTTCAGACAGGGTTTCTCTGGGTAGCTTTTGCTATCAGGGTACTTGTTCTGCAGATCAGGCTGGCCTCAAACTCAGAACTCAGAAGACAGACAAAGATCTGCCTGCCTTTGCTACCTGTGCTGTGATTAAAAGTGTATGCTACCACTGTCTGTCCCTAATCTATACATTGTCTTTTTTTTGTTTTTATGAGAAATTGTAATACTACATAGCTTTGACACACCTAGAAATCAAAACATTGACCACAGAAACCCTGAACTTACAGAGCTCCACCTTCCTCTGCCTCCTCAGAGCCTGAATTGAAGGAGTATGCTACCATGCCTGGCTTTAGGACTTACAATGTAAAATAAATGATAAAAAATAATAATAATAATCAGTCCTATGTAACAAATAAAACTCCAAGCAGACTAATAAATATATGCAACTACCTTTCACCAATTATTCTTGAATCACTGTAAACCATTCAAATAGAATTTTAAAATGATGTTGTTTCAGTATTAAATACTACTCTAAAATAATTACAATTGGAAAATGAAATCACAGCTAAGCCACATGATAACAATATGTATAAATTAAATGGATGTGGTATGTATCCTTTAGTGGACTAAAAACATTTTTTTTAAGTCAAAGTGCTAGTTCTATATTTTATCTTTGGTTTCATTTATCTACCTACTTATTTTCTTTGAACATGTCTTTCTATGTGTTTGTGTGCATATATGCACACATATCGCTTCCTGTGAACTCAGAAATCAACCTCAGGTATGTTTTTCTATTGCTCTTAACCTTAATTCCTGAGACAGGATCTTTCCTTTAAAGTGGAGCTCACCAGGGTTTCTATGTTGAATGGCCTGTGAAGCTCCAGGATTCTGCTTTCTCCTTTTCCCCCCAATATTATGATTACAGTCTTACACTTCCATAGCTAGCTTTTATTCATGTGTACGGAGGATCTAAGCCCAGGTTCTCCCACTTGTATGACTAGCACTTTTATTAGTGGGAACCAACAACCTAGTCCCTGTATGTTGCTTATATAATGGGACACAGAGTACATGAAGTGAACTCTTTTGGGAAAAGTAATTGTGCCTAGTGTAGTGATATTCTACATAAGCAGAAAAGAATTTCAAAAGAAAGCCATAGGAATATAGTATTGATTTTTAAAAATTAACTTACTTATTTACTCTACATCCCAATATCAGTGCAGCTCTCCTCCCTGTACTCCTCACTCAGCTCCTCCCCCATTCCACCCTCCTCCCTTCTTCCACAAGTTATCTATTTCATCCCCCAATCCCACAACCACACATCCCCAAACCACCTCTGGCATACCAAGTCACAGTAATTCTAGGCACATCCTCTTCCAATGAGGCCAGACAAGGCAGTCCATTTAGGGGAACAGGATCTGCAGGTAGGCAGGCAACAGATTCAGGAATATTCCCAGATCTAGTTGTTGGAGAACTCACATGAAGACCAACCTGCACATCTGTTACATATGTTCAGCGAGCCTATATTCAGCCTGTGCTCACTCTTTGGTTGCTGGTTTGTTCAGTGTCTGGCAGCCTCCCAGGTCCAGGTTAGTTGACTTTATTGATCTTTCAGTGGAGTCCCTATCTTCTTTAGGTCCCTTAATCCTTCCCCTACTCTTCCACAAGACTCCCTGAGCTCCATCTAATGTTTAGTTGTTGATCTCCGCATCTCTTTCCACTCATTACTGGGTGGAGATCCTCAGAAGACAGTTTTACTAGACCCCTGTTTCAGTCTAATGGTTCACTATAAATATCTGTCTCTATCTCACTCATGTGGCTACCAATGGGGCCTCTCAGAGGACAGTCATGCTAGACTCCTTCCTGAAAATATAACATGGCATCAAAAATAGTTTCAGGGCTGGGTGCCCACCTATGAGATGGATCCCAGGTTGGGCAGGTCACAGGTTGGCTATTCCTTCAGGCTCCACTCCATTTTTGTTTCTGCATTTCCTTTTGACAAGAACAATTCTGGGTCAAAAATTTTGAAGGTGGTTTGGTGTCCCATCTCTCCACTCGGGGCCCTATCAAACTACTGGAGGTGATCTCTTCAAATTCTATCTCTCAAGAGTTGGACATTTTAGCTAAGGTCACCTACATTGAGTCCTGGGATCCTTTCAAATTCAAGGTCTCTGGGACATTTTAGAGGTTCCCCATACGCCCTCCACAAAAAGATGAGCATCATCTTTTTCTGATCCCCATATTTGACATAACATCCTCCCCCTCTCTCTCAGACTCTGTTGTATGCCTCTGTCTGTCTGTCTCTCTGTCTCTCTCTCTCTGTCTCTCCCTCTGTTTGTGTCTGTCTGCTTCTCTCTCTCTCTCTCTCTCTCTCTCTCTCTCTCTCTCTCTCTCTCTGTGTGTATGGGTATGTGTGTGTGTCTGTCTGTCTGCCTCTCTCTTATCTCTGGACTTCTTTCTCATTCTCTGATCTAAGAAAAGGAAATATGAAGATGATTATAGCCAAGCATAACCTACAAAAGCAGAATGATTAAATCTCAGATAGCATACTAAATGGGAATGTGGAAAAAGTTTTAAATGATGTTATAACTAAGGGAACTGTAGGAACTTTACTAATGAACGGAATCAATACACTTTCAGTAATGTGATCATGTACTAACATAATGCAAGATGTTAACTACAGTGTTATTTTGTAATTTTGTGTAAGATTTTTTTTGAGTATTTGAATGCTTTGCTGGAATGTATGTATGTGTACCACATGTGTGCCTGGAGCCTACAGATGTCATAAGGGATCACGTCCCTTGTAACTGAAGCTGTAGATGATTGTGAGACATGAGGTGGTTGCAAATGCTCTGAAGGAACAATACGTGCTCTTATTCACTGAGTATAAATTTGTATTTATATCCACTGGGCTTAAAATTTAAAGTAGTTTCTTTTAAGGCCCAGCAAATGTAAACAAAAAGTCAGAGTTGTTGATAACCTGAAGGTGATTTTCCTTTAGCTCTCTAAATCCAAAATTCAGCATAGAATGAAGAATTTTAAGAGAAAATTCTCATAAATAATGACACAAGAAAAAAAAATCCTGTTCTTTAGTCGGGTGATATTGTTCACTATGTGTGTTCTTTTTCTAACCCACACATATAGTGCACTACTGGGAATCTGCCGGCTTTTGGCTTTATGTTTCTCCAGGCATTTTCGAATCTTCTGTTTATTTTTGAGCAGGTGTAGTCAAAGAACAAATGGGAACAATATTGTATGAGTCATTTCCCATTTATAATTCATCTTTGACTTTTATACTTAATGATCTGTTTGGCTAGATCAAAATACAAATAAGCCACAGATAACCATCAATAAAAGCAAATATTTTAAGCAAAACAAACCATGCCTATTATTTTGCTGAAGCAGATATTCTATTTCATTTGTATTTGGTAGTTGCTGTTTGGCTTTTCCTGAGAATGGATTGTGAAAACCAAAAATGAATCAATGGGAGACTAATTCTGGCTTCTTTCTTTCAGAAATGGTGTTTGCTTTTAAGCCAGACATGTAGATCACTTGTATAGATCTGTGTAAGATCATAAATTTTCCTAAAATAGGTTTCATTGTTGATTACACAATTCTGTTTTTCCATGTACAGAATTTTTCATTCAAATATTTGGTGGATTCTGTATATTTTAATATTATCTTAATTTAAAGATCATATATTCCTGTTACTGATGGTTAGTTTGTTTTTTATGGAATCTTCCATATATGATACTTACCTATCTCTGTGTACAATCTTGCTGAATCTTTGTTGAGTTTTGTATGTTATTTATGTTATTTTGAATATGAGTTATGAGTTTTGTATGTTATTTATGTTATTTGAATTTATCTTATTTACTCATCTTCTGAATATTCCTGCCTTTGACTGTGAATACTTTTTATGTATCTAATAGCTTCATTGCTTTACATTTACCTACATGGGTATATATGCCTCTCTCTGTCTCCCTGTCTCTGTCTCTGTCTCTCACTCTCTCTGTCTCTGTCTCTCTCTCTGTATGTGTGTGTGAGAGAGAGACAGAGACACAGAGAGACGCAGAGAGATTATACTGACATATGTGAATATCAGAGACAAATTTAGGAGTATATTTTCTATTTACATTGTGGATTCTATTAATTAAACTCAGATTTTCTGACTTTTGCAGCAATTTCTTACCCACTGAGTCATCTTGCCTTTTCTTCACTACATGTAACTTTGGAATGGAATCAAAGTCTTAAAGAATTGCTGCAAGCATTTCTATACTCTGAACTATGGCCTCACAATTATGATTTCCCTGTCTTCCCTTCTTCAGCATGTTCTATTGGCATGCACCATCGCAATTAGTTATATACTGTAAAATTTTTATTTCATTTAAATTTTATTGTATATCTTGTGTTTGTGCCAGGTCTCACATGGTAGAGGAAGGCACACTGTGATAAGGTTCTCGTCCTTAAAGCTGAGCAAATAGCATGTGGGTCTCCTTGAGTTCTGATGGTTGCTGTAGGTTGTAAAGCTTTTTTGCATAATAATGTGCATATTTTACTTCATGTTCCTTCTTTGAGGAATGTTCTAACTGCCAAGGTTAATGACTCCAAGATAATCAGACACAGCATGGTTCTGGGCAGTGAGAATATGTCTGGTGATCCTTTGAAAAACTGTGATGCTGTGACCTTCAGGATGGCCCTTATGGCTGTAGGAAAGAACTCTGAAAACATGAGTTGAAGGATATATAAAGCACTGTAAGAACTGTTTGGTATAGGGTTCCTCAACTATGAAAATTATAAGGATACAATAAGTATTGTATGAGGGGCTAAATGAACCTGAAAGAAGAGAGACAGCTTTACTAATGAGTCAGGTTAGTCAGAAAGATACTAAGGAAGGAGATATGATTTGGTCAATAGAGGAAAAACCTGTATTAAAAAGAAAGGAATAGTTTAAAAAAAAACAAGGCTCAGATGGATGATTATATAATGTTAGTGGTAAAATGATGGTCCCCTTCACAGAACTCATAAAAAACTACACTTAATCAAGGTATTCTACTGCCTGAAGAAGGCAGTTCTATGTGAGATCCAAATAAAGGTAAAAGTCACACAAACTTCCATCAAGAAAAAAGGTGATGGCTTAATAATATTATTGCTATTCCTACTTTCTGGGTCATTTAACACTTGTCGATAATAAGCCTTGGAGTTGCTGAGATATAAAAGAAAAAATCCAAAGGTTAAAAGAATATATTGAGGTAACTATGAGTGAGCGTCAATGCTGCTTGCATTGCCTTTAATAAGAGCTCTCCAAATTGCAATATATAGATGTGTGTGTGTGTGTGTGTGTGTGTGTGTGTACTTAAAGCTAACTTTCTCACATAAAATAGCCTCTGTCTAGACTTTGCAAACACAAGCACAGTGTCCAGTGAATTATATAGGACTTGCTAGGTTACATAAAAATACACTTATTGTCTGGTTCATTTGCCTTGATTGTGCTCTGTATTTCAATTTCTAAGAGTCTGGAGCTAAGGTTATAAATGCTGATTCATGGAATGATTAAGAGGAAACCTGGGGTAAATGATTAAACTGATATGTAAGCTCTAAAAAAATAGATTATGCAAATAAATGACTGGACTTTGTTCTGCAAGAGAGAGGTGTCTAGAGCAGATACAGAGATGCCAGCTTATATCCATCACTGACTTTGAGTGATTGTTTCACTGCTGACATTTACCTTTTACTCAGGACCCTCTCTCAGGCTAGACCTCAGTCCTGTTTGTGGTGTGTGTGTGTGTGTGTGTGTGTGTGTGTGTGTGTAAATGCATGTGTACCATATATATCACACATGGTCACATTCAATTTGCAGAAGGTGACTCTGTCTTTCCACCATGTGTGTCCTAGGTACCAAACTTAATCAGCTTGATAGGTGGCAAGCCTATTCCCACTAAGTCAACTTTTTACACCTAGGTGTATTCTTCAGTAAAATGTACTATTTTCTTTTCTGACTATTCCTTCCTCATTTTTCAAAGCTTTCTTTAATTATCTAAGGTTTCCCTTTTCATTTATATTTGTTTTAATTAAAATTTTTATTTTTGACATTTTTATTCCTTAGTACTATATTTGCATTTTCTACCACTCCATTTTCCCCTGAAGCTCCTCCCAAGTACCACTAATTCCTTAAATTGTGTCCTCTTCTTAAATTATTTTGGTTACATAGACAAACTAAGTCCACTTATTGTTGTTTATATATAAATATGTTTAGTGGTAAACATTTAGAACTGAAGAATCTATCAAAGAACCTTTCTTTTGACAAAACTAACTCTGTTGCAGCTACTATTAATTGCTTGAAATTCTTCATCTAGGAATGAGGCTTTGTGAAACTACTCCCACCCACATTGTGGTGTGAACTGGTGTTCTCATTATGTAAATTCTTTTTAGGCAACCATAATGATTTATATTACATTTTTCTCTTTGATTATTTTTTTTCATTCAAAACAGCATACTGCAATATTCTTATAATTTGGGGCATAAATTTTCTGATTTGATTCACTGATTATTAGTGTAGTTATCTGACCATAAAGTTTTGCTTCCCAAAAATAATAATATAAGATTCTACTTTAATTATTCATTTAAAATATAGTGACTATTTATGATGCATGGTGAGCCAATAATAAAATATTTCACCAGACTTATGACTACAGTAGTGTCTCTCATGTTCTTCAGTGCATACTCAAATTTTGGGCTGTTTATTCTTAAAGATATTCCTCCACTCTTCATCCTATCTACCTTAATTAAGATTAGCATTTTTGCACCTACACTGATATTTCTGCACACTGGGTCATGTCCACATTTAACACTGTGAAGCTTTATCCAAGAATATTCATATGACCTACTAGTCATACTTCTGTTTCCTCCTCTAAGTGATAAGACATCTGTTCATATCTCAATCTCAGCTTCCGTAGCTGATCATAACCTGACAATGAAAACTGCAGAATATGTTTTTTATCCCTCTGTCTAGTCAGAAATGTAACCATTTTTTTTTAAAAAAATTGATGTATGTTTTCAAGATAGAATTATAAAGCATACACATAACATTATTAAAATTGTTTATTAATAAAGAGAGATCTAGAAGTTTATAGTTATATAACAAGGAATTGGAAGCTATTTCTAAACATTTGCTTTATTTATTGTATCACTAAAATATGATTTAAAATATCATAGAGTAATTAAAATAATATATTGGGATATGTACTAAAAATTTTAGCTATCTCTTTGGTATTCTTTCTGAAAATCTTGTTTTTGCACCACACAGATACAAATAAACTGAAGCGACTATTTTAAAATGAAGATTTGTGCTCACCATTTCCCAAGTAAACCATCTAAACTAAACTTTTAACTTCAGGGGGTACCTCCATTGATTATAAATTAAGATTCATTTTCTTAAAGGGAATTGGAATATTTTACAAAGCAATTTTGGTGGCTTTGGGCTGTATTATTTCTCATTATTTTGGTGTATAAATTAAATATAATTTAAGTATATTTTAATATATCCCTAATTTTGGCTCAAATCTTACCATCAGAGAAAGTATAAGCTATAAGTATTCCTCACATTACATATTCATGTCTAGTTAATTCACTAAAACTAAAATCTGTCTATTTCTGTTTTCTTTAGTTTTACAAGACTGGCAACAATGCATATTTTAGTAGAGGTTGGTTGATTGCAAAATAGCTCCCATAGATCAGAATTTGATTTCTGGTGTGGGCAATTCAATGAATCATTTATTATATCATGCACAGGTGTTCATTAGGAAAGCATCATATTATAGTGGAAAGAGCAGCTATTCTCTCAAGATCATTCAAGTGCAAAATTGCATTAGGGACTATGATAAGGGATTAAATGACCATAAGTGCTATCTTTTTACCTTATGTTGTAGGCAATTGAAATGACCCTTATATTCTCTATGTCCTCTCCACAGGGAATGTAATATATAGTTCTTTTCAAACTGATTAAGCAAAAAGTCAAATAGGCAAATATATACTATGCTGTGAATATGTTTGATCAGTGGATGATTTATGATTATGTTCTTCACATTTCAAAATTATTATTTCAAATATGCTTTGTAATGAAGTCTTTAATCTTGTTACTCAGCCTCGGTAGTATATTTGCTTTATTTTCAATATATTGTTTTATGTATGCATGCCACACATAGTGACTGCAGAAGCAGAGGTGAGTGTCTGATGTCTACAAGTGCTCTGCAAGTGTGCAAAGACCCAAACTTGGATACTTTGCCAAAGCCGCAAATGTCTTCACCATTTAACCTTATATCTAGCCCTAGGTTTGTATACGGTTTAATCCCATCCTGTTTATGCAGAACATTTCTAGCAGATAACAATATGTTCATATATCAAAGCATCACATGGTTTCCATTTCCATCTTCAATTTTATGCTTTAGTTAAATTTTATTTTGTTTCTAAAATAATTTTATATAAAATCCACTAAACAATAACAACTTATTGTCTAACTCTACAAAATGCTCTGTTATTAAGTAACAATTAATATTTTGCATATTTTAAATTATATTCTTTAGTCCTATTCATTCTTTAACTTCTTTGCTGAAAAATGTTAAGAGATGTTGTCTAAATATGCTCTGATTTCTATCCCTATCCTTTTGTAAAGAATTATGAGCAGAAATAAAAAGTTACCCAATTCTGAATAAGAATTTATTTGAGAAAATTAACAACAAAACAATGTTTTATAATGATTAATCTCACCAAATGTCCATGCATTTTAAAAACGTACCTTTCAAAAAGAGTATAATGTTTTCTTCATTGATACTCAACATCTGTTTTCTACCTTACCGTATTTATTATTCACATTTGTCTAGTATTAACTCCTGAAGAACTGTTGTGCCTCATGTCTTTGTTTGCTCTTGACTATCAACATGATCAATAAAACAGAGAACTTTAAGAACCCCATTTTCACAATTGAAATATACACCCATGGCATTAATGACTGATATCCCATGAAAATATTAGAGCAACAGAACTCTGTCACCAAGATAATGAAATACTATATGAGGGTCATTCTGAAATTGTGAATGAGTGCTTGATATGAGATGTTTGAATCTTACGACCCTATCTATTTGTAGAGTGAGAAAATGTAAAAGAAATTAAAGCTAACAAAGGTGTGTGACTTGAAATCATGAAAAGCATCATCCAGAATGTGGGTGAGGAGAAATGGTAGCTATATTGTTTTTGCTTCTCTGTAACTGCACAATTAATGTATATGATAACATATATAAGCATATAATGCATATTCTATAATATGGTATATATATATATATATATATATATATATCACCGTTTTCTTTGAAGAAATCATATATTAAGGATGGATATCTACATTTATACAAACAATAAATAAAGATTACTCTAACATTATAGATCTGAAGAATATTTCCTATTACCTATTTAAATTATCCATATTGAAAGTTACCTTTTAAAAAATGTATACTTCCTCAATAAAACGTTATTCTTGATCCTGTACTTTGTTATAGAAATGAAATAAATTATGAAAATAGAATTTGAATATAAGGAAATGCATGCATTAAAACAACAAGTTCAATAGATCAAAAATATACAGTTCAATTTTAGTTGTCTTTAGCAATGAGCTGACTTTCCATGATCTCGTCCTTTATTACTAATATTCTCTTCCACATCATATTAGCTACCTTACAAATTTAGCTATTGCATGAACATATTAAAGAAAGAATGTTGCTCAACTTTTAATATATCACTGTATTTCTCAATACTGTTGTCACAGCTTGTATGTACTAAAGTAGTCTATATTCTCCTTTAAAACATCTAATGAGGTGATTGTTCATTCTAAGGAAATAATCCTGATGATTATGGCTATGGCAGAGATTTTACAAGGTAATTTCTATTGTTTAATTTATGGAGCTAATTTTCAGGAGCTACATGGCTTATTGCAGATGTTCAATAGGAATCTTTTGCATATATTAAAACTTCAAAGTCCCTCATTATTTACTGCTTTGTTTGGTATTTCAATAGCTGTAAATCCCATTCTCAAATTAGATTCCATTCTCACTCATATCTTCATTCACTTTATGAACTGATTATTATTCTTATGTTTACAAAATAGGAACTGTGTCTGTAGGTAATGAGCAATGTGTTCAGATGAGTGTCATCCTTGACACTATGCTTTGAGATTCACTGGAAAGAAGATTGTGATTGGAAAGATCCTCACTGATTTTTCTTAATGTTCTAAGGAGTGCCTCCATAGGAAGCAATTCTATACTCGTCTCTTTTCTCAGTACTCACTTTTGTTGTTTTATTTCCCTCATAGTTGTAGTATAGAAAGTCATCACATTATTTCTTAAAAACTTTAGACTCTTCCAGTAGAGTAGAACTACATTTATTTACACTTTTTCTCAATTCATATATTCAAATTATGTCCAACATCAAAGGAAAAGTAGTCATTTAACTTAAGAGAATGTCAAACCCATGGATAGATAGTCATTTTGGGGCTTTTTGGGCCAGAAACCTAGATTTGTAAGAAGTGTAGTCAGAGTCTATTTCGAGAATTAAAAAACAGCTCTGTCTGAAATCACCTACAAAGTCATGAAAAATAATCCAGACAATGTCTACACGGTGACACAAACCTATAAAAGATTTCTCCTAAGTCTTTCCCTCTTGCTTGGTTCATTAATTTCCTCCTACCTCATTATAGAGGACCAGCTCAAGGACTTCCTTATTCTTCTGTTTCACAAATACACTCCCATTGTCCCTTTGCTCTTCCTGGCTCTCTGAAGTGTTTTCAAGTCCTCCCTTTCATCCTTCAGGACATGCCTTCTCAGATGAGAAAGCCTTGTAGGGCAATTGATTTTAAACTCGAAACCCCTGCTGCAATCTCTGTCTCTTTAGTAAACGTAATGTAATGTACAGCTTATGATCCACTCCATTGAGCCTAAAAAAAAGTATCCATTATATTTTCGGCTTCTTTCTAATTTAGGTCACCAAGAAAGAAGATTTTTGAAGGAAGATAATTTATCTTCATTGCTCAGTTGTTGACCTAGTCTCCTGTAGAACTACAAGTCAAGCAATGCAGATTTAATAAGCTTTAATGAATGGGTTAAGTAACCCTGAAACCGAAATGGAAGGATCATCTTAGATGTAAAAGTAAACATAAACACCCTTTAGAATTTGGCAATTCAGAGAAATTCCCTATTTGGGAGCTGATGCACAGGTAAAGGGATTTATTTGATTGGGAGAGGTTTATTTTTTGGCAGATTTTTATGTAACGTGAGATGTAATCACCATACATATTTTCTTTAGCTGTCTATCAAAGACCACACATGACTGAGTTTACTATATCTCTGGAACCAGAAATACTCTAACTCCTGAATGCAGTTAGCAGTAACACGTCAATCTTCACCAATCCTTTGCAAATTTAACAATACATCACTTAAAGAGGTAATAAAATTCAGACAAGAATGTTTTTCTATTATCATCCAACTTAATCTTTTTTCTGAACAAAAAATTTTCTCACTTACATTTTTCTACCAAAATGAGCAAATCCTGATGTCAATGTCAGTACATCCTAATGGGCACTCTGACATAAATGAGAGGAGATCTAGTCTAGATCTAGATTTTCTCTACACTTTAAACTATTATCTACTATTTAACAGATAAGTCCTGAACCACCACATATTGTTGTTTTAAAAGAGGAATGAATGCACTCTCACCACTAAAGACATTTATACAAAACTAATTTTCTGAATCAGGTGATGTCTAATTTATAACATACACTGCATGATTTCTCAGTTCTGATTTAAGTTCAACAATATTAACTTTGTGTATTTCTGTTATATTAAAATGTTTTTCTCTGTGTTTTACTCTACAATTTTTTTTTTGTGAAAAGAAATGTCATTTACATTGACATCTTTTCCAAAAATGATACTGATTTTACATAATCCAACACATATTTGTTGCATTAATTTCTCTTCACTAATGTTGTTAAAAGTCACAATGTATTCCATGTGCACACTGCCAGGAAGATATTTAATGATACATATATTCTAAAAGTCCCTATTTTCCTGAGGAAATAATTTTATTATAAAATGATATAGAACTAATGGTCAAAGTCATCTAGAAATAAAAACACAAAAAATAAAATTTCTAACCACAAGTAACTCTTGAAGAAGAAAATCGTGATTACTTCTTTACATGACATGTGTATATTTTTGTCCATTAATGTGAAAGGAAATTACATATAGTAGGCATTGTAATGTCATTGAATATGTACTCTAAACATGTTTGATAGCTTTTTAAAGTTTTGTGTATGTTTTACAAGTTTCTGTTTGTTTTTTCAGTATCCTTTTTAAAATTTTTATTTAATTTTTTTTCACTCCAGATTTTATCCCACTCCTGGTCTACCCTCTGACTGTTCCCCATCCCATACCTCCTCCCCAACCCCATGTCTCCACAAGGATGTCCCTACCTCCACGCCCCACAGCCAGCCCTGACACCACCAGACCTCTAAACTCCCTGCAGCTTCCAGTCTCTTGAGGGATAGGTGCATCTTCTCTGACTGAACCCAGACCCTGCAGTCCTCTACTGTTTGTGTTAGGGGCCTCATATCAGCTCATGTATGCTGCATGGTTGGTAGTCCAGTGTCTCAGAGATCTCTGGGTTCCAGGTTAACTGAGACTGCTGGTCTTCCTATAGGGTGGGTCTTCCTCCTCTCCAGCTTCTTTTAGCTTTTCCCTAACAGCAGCTTCTGTTCATTGGTTGGGTGCAGATATTTGCACCCAACCAATGAACTCTAACTCTTTCAGCTGCTTGTTGGGCCTTTCGGAGGGCAGTCATTATAGGTCCCTTTTTGTGAGCACTCCATAACCTCAGTAATAGTGTGATACTTGGGGTTGGATCCTACCTTGGGTCTGTCACTGGGCCTTCTTTTCCTCAGGCTCCTCTCCATTTCAGTCCCCGCAGTTCTTTCAGACAGGAACAATTATGGGTCAAAGTTTTGACTGTAGAATGGCAACCCCATCCGTCACTTGATACCCTGTCTTTCTGCTGGAGGTGGGCTCTACAAGTTCCTTCTCCTCCATATAGGGCATTCCATTTAAGGTCTCTCTCTTTGATTCCTGAAAGTCTATCACCTCCCATGTCTCTGGTACATTCTGGAGGGTTTCTGAAACTGCCTACCTCCCGAGGTTGCTTGTTTACATTCTTTGTGCTGGTCACCAGGGCTTCAGTCCTTCCCCCCCGCCCAATATCACATCATGTTCCCCTATCACTTTCCCCATCCACTTTCCCTCCCAGGTCCCTACCTCCCTCCTCCCTTGTGATTGATATCTTCTCACTCAGAATTGGGATTGAGGAGCCCTCACTTGGGCCCTTCAGTTTATTGACCTTTTTGAGTTCTGTAGACTGTATCTTGGGTATTCTGTACTTTTTTTCTTTTTTTTCAAATATCAACTTATTACCGAGTATATTCCATGCATGTCCTTTTTGGTTTGAGTTACCTTGCTCAGAATGACATTTTCTAGTTTCATCCATTTGCCTGCAAAACTCAGGATGTCCTTGTTCCTGATAGCTAAGTAGTAGTCCATTGTACAAATGAACCACATTTTCTGTATTCATTCTTCAATTGTGGGACATCTGTGTTGTTTCCAGCTTCTGGCTATGACAAATAAAGCTGCTATGAACATAGTGGAACATGTGCTCCTGTGGCATAGTGGGGCATTTTTTAGGTATATTCCCAAGAGTGGTATTGCTGGGTCTTCAGGTAGATTTATTTCCAATTTTCTGAGGAATCTCCATACTGATTTGCAGAGTAGTTGTACCAGTTTACAATTTCACCAGCAATGGAGGAATGTTCCTCTTTCTCCACATTCTCATCAACATGTGCTTTTGATCTTAGCCACTCTGGTGTAAGGTGGAATCCCAGGGTCATTTTGATTTGAATTTCTCTTATTACTGAGGACTTTGAACATTTCTTTAGGTGTTTCTAAGCCACTTGAGATTCTTCTGTTTGAATTCTCTATTTAGTTCTATACACCATTTTTTTTTTTTTTTTGATTGGGTTGTTTGGTTCTTTGGTGGTTAGCTTCTTGAGCTTTTTATATATTTTGGATATTAGCCCTCTATAGAATGTGGGGTTAGTGTAGATATTTTTCCAATCTGTAGGTTGCTGATTTCTCTTATTGGCTATGTCTTTTGTCTTACAAATACTTTACAGTTTCAATAGGTACCATTTATCAATTTTTGAACTTAGGTCATTAGCCATTAGAGTTCTGTTTAGGAAATTTCCGCTAGGACCAATAAGTTCAAGGGTCTTTCCCACTTTCTCTTTTATTAGATTCAATGTACCTGGTTTTATGTTGAAGTTAGTGATCCACTTGGACTTGAGCTTTGTGCAAGGTGACAAGTAAGGGGCTATTTTCATTTTTCTACATACATACAACCAGTTAGACCAGCAACATTTTTGAAGATGCTTTCTTTCTGCCATTGTATATGTTTGGCTTCTTTGTCAAAGATCAAGTATGCTTAAGTGTGTGGATTTATTTCTGGGTCTTCAATTCTATTCCACTGATCAACATGTCTGTCTCTGTAGCAATACCATGCAGTTTTAATCACTATTGCTCTGTAGTAAAGCTTGAGGTCAGGGATGGTGATTCCCTCAGCTGTTCTTTCATTGTAAAAAATTATTTGGCTATTCTGTGTTTTTGGTTTTTTGTTTGTTTGTTTTTGTTTTTGTTTTTTATTTATTTATTTTTGCCTTTCAACATGAACTTGCTCTTTCCATGTCTTTAAAATGTCGTGTTGAGATTTTTATGGGGTATTCATTGAATCTGTAGATTGCCTTTGGTAGGATGGTCATTTTTGCTATATTAATTCTGCCAATCCATGAGCATGGCAGATCTTTCCATTTTCTAAGATCTTCTTCGATTTCTTTCTTGAGAAACTTGAAGTTATTGTCACATAGATCTTTCACTCATTTGGTTAGTTACCCCAAGATACTTTATACTATTTGTGGCTATTGTGAAAGATGTTGTTTCCATAATTTCTTTCTCAGCCTGTTTATAATTTGTATAAAGGAAGGTTACTATTTTATTTGAGCTAATTTTATATCTGGTTACTTTGCTGAAGTTGTTTATCAGCTGGAGAAGTTCTCTGGAAGAATTTTTGGGTTCACTTCTGTATACTATCATATCATCTGAAAATAGTGAGAACTTTATTCTTTTTTTCCCATATGTATCCCCTTGATTTCTTTTTGTTGTGTTACTGTTCCAGCTAGCACTTTGAGTACTATATTGAATAGATATGGGGAGAGTAGACATCCTTTACTTGTCACCGATGCTAGTGGGACTGCTTAAAGTATCTCTCCATTTAATTTGACATTGGCTCTTGGTTTGAAGTAAATTGCTTTTGTTATGTTTAGGTATGGGCCTTGAATTCCTGATCTCTCCAATACTTTTATCATGAAGGGGTGTTGTATTTTGTCAAATGCTTTTTCTGCATCTAAGGAGATAATCATGTGATTTTTTTTTCATTGAGTTTGTTTATATAGTGGATTAAGTTAATGGATTTTCATATATTCAACCAACTTTGCATCCCTGGGATGAAGACTACTTGGTCCTGGTAAATGACAGTTTTTATGTGTTCTTGGATTCAGTTTGCATGAATATTACTGTGTGTTTTTGCATCAGTATTCATAAGCAATATTGGTCTAAAGTTCTCTTTTGTGGTTGGGTCCTTATGTGGTTTATATAGCAGAGTGTTTGTGAATTCATAGAATGAATTAGGTAGTTCTGCTTCAGTTTCTATTTTATGGAATAGATTGAGGAACTTTGGTATCAGGTCTTCTTTGAAGGTCTGGTAGAATTCTGCACTAAATCAAACTGGCCCTAGGCCCTTTTGATTGGAAGGTATTTAATGACTTCTTCTATTTCCTTATGGGATATGGGCTTGTTTATATAGTTCACCTGCTATTGATTTAACTGTGGTATGTGGTATCTGTCTAGAAAACCATCTGTTTCATTTAAATTTTCCAGTTTTATTGAGTATAGGTTTTTGTAGAATGATCTGATGATTTTTTTGAATTTCCTCAATTTCTCTGATTATGTCTCCCTTTTCATTTCAGACTTTGTTAATTTAGATACTACCCCTGGGCCCTTTAGTAAGTTTTGCTAGGGGTGTTATCCATCTTGTTGATTCTTTCAAAGAAGCACCTTTTGGGACCTTTTGCCTGGAAGACCTTTTCACTCTGAGTTCCTGTCTGTCTTTGTTACTGAGCTATGCTTCTTGTATGCAACAAAATGTTGCATCCTGCTTATGTATCCAGTCTGTCAGCTTAAGACGTTTTATAGGTGAGTTGAGTCCATTAATATTGAGAGATATTAAAGATACGACTGTTAGTTTCTGTTGTGTTTGTTTTTGTATGTGGCTTTCTGTGCATACGGTTCTCTCCTTTTTGCTTTGTTGTGAGAGGCTTAATATCTTGTCTTTTCTTTGATGTAGGTACCCTTCTTATGTTGGAGTTTTCCTTCTAGAATGCTCTGTAGAGATGGAGCAGCAGGTAGATACTGTTTGAATTTGGATTTGTCCTGGAATATTTTGGGTTTTCCATCTATGTTGATTGAGAGTTTTGCTGGGTATAGTAGCTTAGGCTGGCATTTGTGTTCTTTCAAAGTCTGCATGACTTCTGACCAGGCTCTTCTGGCTTTCATAGTGTCTGTTAAGAAGTCTGATGTAATTCTGATAGGTCTACCTTTATATATTACTTGGCTATTTTCTCTTGAAGCTTTTAATATTTTTTTAAAATAAACAAACAAACAAACAAATTGGATATTTTCCTTATTTACATTTCAAATGTTTTCCCCTTTCCAAGTCTCCCCTTCTGAAATCCTCTATACCATCCCCCTCCCCCTCTCTTTATAACTATACTCCCCCACTCACCTTCCCCCTTTTGTCTTCCTGCCCTGTTATTCTCCTACACTGGGGCATCGAACACCCTCAGGCCCAAGGGCCTCTTCTCCCACAGATGTCCAACAAGGCCTTCCTCCACCAATATATGCAGCCAGTGCCATGGGTGCCTCCATGTGTATTATTTGGTTGGTGGTCTAATCCCCGGGAGGTTTGGGGTATCTTGCCTGTTAAGACTGTTGCTCCCTCCATGGGGCTGCAAACCCCCTCAGCTCTTTCAGTCCCCTCTCCAACTCCCCCATTGGGACCTCAGCGCTCAGTCCAATGGTTGGCTGCAAGCATCCACCTGTGTATTTGTCAGGTTCTGACAGAGCCTCTTAGGAGACAGCCATATCGGGCTTAAATCAACAAGCACTTCCCAGCATCCACAATAGCATCCAGGTTTGGTTTCTGTATATGGGGTGCATCCCAAGGTGGGGCAGTCTCTGGATGGCCTTTCTTTCAGTCTCTGCTCCACACTTTGTCAACATATTTCCTCTTGTGATTATTTTGTTCAGCCTTCTAGGAAGCACTTGAAGCATTCACATTTTGGTCTTCTTTCTTCTTAGGTTTCTTATAGTCTGTGAATTGAATCTTGGCCATTCTGAACTTTTGGCCTAATATCAACTTCTCAGTGAGTACATATTCTTCATTCTTTTGTGACTGAGTTACCTCACTCAGTATGATATTTTCAAGTTTCATCCATTTGCCTGTGAATTTCATGAAGTCGTTGCTTTAATAACTGTTAATATTCTTTCTATGCTCTGAACATTTAGTGTTTTTGTTATTGTGTGATGAGAGCATTTTCTTTTCTGGTTGCATTTATTTGGTGTTCTACAGACTTCTTATACATTTATGTCCTTCTCTTTCTTTTTGTTCAGAATATTTTCTACTATGATTTTGTTGAAGATGTTTCCAGGTCCTTTGAGCTGGGGATCTTTATTTTCCTCTATTCCAATTATTCTTAGATTTAGTCTTTTCATTGTGTCCTTAATTTCCTGGATGCTTTGGGTTAGGAGTATTTTATGTTCTGAATTTTTTTGACAGTTGTGTGAATGTCTTCTCTGGTATCTTCTATACCTGAGATTCTCTCTTCTATCTCTTATATTCTGTTCATGATGCTTACATCAGTAATTCCTGACCTCTTTCCTAGGTTTTCCATTTCCAGGTTTGCCTCCGTTTATGTTTTCCTTATTGTTTCTACTTCCACTTTTATGGCTTGGACTGCTTTATTCAATTCTTTGCCCTGTTTAATTATGTTTTCCTGTTTTTCTTTAAGTGATTTATTTCTTTTCTCTTCTCCCTGGTTACCTGTGGTTTCCTGTATTTCTTTCATTATGTTATTTATATCCTCCTTAAAGGACTCTATTATCTTAATGAGATAGGATTTTAAGTCAGCTTCCCAATTTTCAGATGTGTTGGTGTATTCAGGGCTTCCTCTGGTTCGAGAACTGGATTCTGATAATGCTCATGTATTTTGACTTCTGTTGCTTATGGTCTTGTCCTTGCCTTTCACCATCTGGTTATCCCTGTTTCCTTGTCTGTGCTTGACTTCTGTCTGAAGTTAGCCTCTTTTGTCCCTGTGTTGCTTCAGGACTTCTGGTAGACCTGAGACCCTGGATGTACCAGACCTCCTGTGAGGTCTTCCAACTATGGGGTCTTCAGAGGTGCAGAGAATCTTCTGATCTGTTGCCTTGGCTGAGGCAGATTTCCTGGCAGGCCTTCAGACTGTTGAGTCTTCAGAGAAGCAGTCAAACCGTTGTCTTGTGTGAAGCTGTTCTCCAGTGGGTAGGGTAGGGATAAAGAATGTGGTTTCTGTTGCCCTCTGTGCAAGAGAATTCCAAGGAGGCTTTCAGTCTTGTCGTTACTTTGCCCTGCCTTCCAAGGAGCCCTGAGAGAGGTCTTCAGATTGTGGTTTAGTTTGCCCAGTTACCGTGGAGAACTCCTGGGATGCCTTCAGGCTGGGGTGTCTTCAGGGGAGCAGACAAGCCAGGGATCAGTTGCTCAGTTGCCCTCTGTGCAGCAGATCGCTTGGAATGCCTTCAGGTTGTGATGTCAATAGCCCTGAATGCAGTAGATCTCCAGGAATGCTTCAGGCTGTGGTGTTAGTTGACTTGGGTACAGTGGATCTCCTGGGATGCTTCAGGAAGTGGTGTCTTCAGGAGATCAGACTAGCTAGCAGTCTGTGCTAGCAGAAAGGATCAGCCAGAAGAGGAGTAGAAATTGGAGGGTGGTGGTTTTTGGAAGTGATGGGTCTAGGGTTTACTGAGCTCCCAGCAGCAGCTGTGGTACTTTGGGAGGGTTGTTACCAGATGCTCTGAGTGCAGTTGATCTCCTGGGATGCCTCAGCATGTGGTGTCTTCAGGGGAGCAGACTAATTAGCAGTCTGTCTCAGCAGAAAGTACTGGCCAGAAGGGCTCAATATCTATTCTTTAATATCTTTGGATACTTTAACTCTACAGTGTATTTTGCTTTGTCATGCTCGTATAGTGACTAAAATATGATTTACAAGGATGTAAAACTTTAAAAAATAGTATTAAATTTTAAAAAAATGAAAGTACTTACATTTTCAGTTTTGGTAATTTGCAAATAAGCATATGAATTTAAAGGGAAGAATTAGCAATATCAAAACTGATTATGTTCATCTGAATTTCAAAGAGAAATGTTTTCTAAAATGAGACATTTATTTACATTTTAGAATACTGTAAAACAAATGAAATGGTATTAATCTACTTAAATAATAACAGTTAAGCCTTTCCATGCTGTCATTTCGGTACTTGCCATAACAAGAACAATGTGTAATTTTAAATGTTTCTGGGAGCTATTTCCTTAGTCTCACAAAGAGACATGAAGAAATAGAATGAATTTTCTTATAATCCTGATTTTGGCACTGGCTTTTATAAGACATTGAAAGGCATAAAAAGTAATGAATTCTTTCTTCCTTGGTAGTTACTGTTTGAACATAGCTAATAACAATACGGCTTTTAAGTTTTAAATTTTGTCAAGGGTATCATTATCTCTAGGTAACTTTTTTCTATTTGAATTTTTGAAATATCTATATGTAATCTACATGAAATTTAAATTTATTCCTGTCCATACACTAAATTTCTCAAATTTGCTGATGTGCACATTTTACATTGAGTATTGACTATGGTTGTCATCTATTCTATGTTGACAGCTCCATGTGACAACTATTTAGTTTACATATTTGTTTTTAAATTACATCATCATGGTGCCTTATAAGGTATTACTGCTGTCACTTATCATGAACTACAGTGAACTATACAGCCTACTGTCTTGATTTTTTTCATTAAAAATTGAGTTAAGTGCCCTAACATTCATTTTTTTATTCTATATCCAAGAAATAGTATATAAATAAATACTTTTAATCTGATTTTAGTATTTTCTTTAATAATTGCCATCATTTGGGGAAATTTTTATAAACTTGCTATAAAGTATACACTATTTATTTTGAAAAGTTTCTTGAATAACAAAAGGAAAGCAATTTTTCTTTCCAGATTATATATCTCCAAGTTAAATTTTTTGGCCAGAAAAAATATATTATGCTGTGCCCTCAAAGCAATGGCCTGTCCTTGGTATCACCATTGATCCTGCCTCCTTGTACTGGTCATAGCTTAACACTAACACTTGAGTTTCTCAACTCTTTTGATAATGTTTTGAATTTTAACTTAATGTTAAATAATCAAATTATGTTGTCAAGCTAAGAATAATTCTCTTTTTCACAAAGCTAAGATATAAAGGAAAATACAATTCATAATTATACCAGGGATTTTGTGTGCCTTCTGACATTTTTGTATTGTGAATTGAATTACCAAAATTAACCTTTATTTTTGGTCTAAGTGCTGAAGATTGCAATCATTAGTTCATATCATGGAATCTTTTTCTCATAATTATCATTTTTAAAAACCCAGATAGCTGATCTAACCTACTGTCTTCATTTCCGAGGCCACACTTAATTCACATCTTATTTTTCCTTAGATGAGACTTAAGCTTTATACATACATAAACATTGTTTATGTTTAGATACATTAGCAAAAGAAACATTGTTAAATATGGAATATGAAGAATGCATTCATGAAATAAATGAACCAGTATCATTTTGAAATTTTGAGTTAAAAATTTTTCATCAAGATTGGTGGTGGACGGCCTAGGCTTAGTGGTTAAAAGCACATAATCCTCTTAAAGAGGACCCAGGTTTGATTCTCAAAAAACATATTCTGTGGCTAATATCTCCATATAATAACAGCTGCAGAGAATTAATTCTTTGGTGTCTATGGCACTGCAGTAACATAGTACACATCCAAAGACATATCCACCCGCAGATAATTAAAATTTAAAAATAATCACCCTAAAAGTTAAAGACCCATTAACTTTAAACATAAGAGCTCTCAACTTTTTAGAAAAGCTTCCTAATTTAAATAATTTATAATTTAACTTCATAATTTAAAGTAATACATTCATCAAATATATGTAAAGAGATTGTGTAGAAATAAGCTTAAAGTAGTTAATGTTTGAAAAAACATTCAAAGTACAAACTATACAGTGTCTAACATCTCCTTTAAAAATATAAATTATTCCTCAGATGATTAATTGAGTTATGTAATTTTATACTGATCCTTATAGTTTTTCTTTAGAACAGATTTCATAAAAATAGTATAGTTAAATCCATAATGGTATCTGGTGATAAGCACATAAGATATGTGACCATATGAAGGCCAAAAATGTCTTCTAAAGTCATCTGAATGCATCTGCTTTTTGAAGAACCAAGAACTGAAAATCTTACATTATCTAATCTCTCTTCTCTCTCATCTGGGTCTGGATCTCACTTTGTTTTCTGACTTTATATTCACTTTCAAATTTTACATAATATACATAATCAGATTTTTCATTATGTGTAATAAATAATCTAATTCTGTAACATATGTAACGTTTGTGTGGCATCAAAATCTTTCCTAGCTTTCGCAGATCCTATGACAGGAAGGAAGGAGGAGTGTGCCACAGCTATTATTATTATTTAGTAATAAAGTTTGGCTGTTATTTAACCCTCCTAATTTTTGGCTTCTATACAATGTGACTTTCTTAATTAGTTCAATGTTCTATAGTAAAATTAGTTTAATATATTTATTATATTAATGATATTATTTATGTTATTTTAAATCTAATTTTGTTTTGATTTATAGATGGAATTTAGGAATTTTAATTGTAAATGAAAATGATATCTTTTGTTAATTATTCCTGACTTTTTAAATTATATCTTTCAAGTCACATCATCCTGAAAATGTTAACATGAATTTAATTGAGTATAGAAGATACTGCTTCTAGTTTAGATCATTGTGGGGCTTGGAGTCAAACCATGACAAAGAAGTCGGTGGCACTGGAGATCTGAATGACTAGGAAGCTAATAATGACATTAACCAAAGGTGAGAAGACAACTCTCATTGAACAAAGAAATGCAACTTTGCTAAATGAAAGGCAGAATTTCTAAACAGACACTGTGCCAAACAAGGACATGTACATAATGAGGTATCATTGTGATTGTTAAAAATTGTTAATAAAATTAATTATAATTATAACGCTTTGTTTTAATAATTTTTTTGAAATATTTATGTCTTATTGAATCAAATTGGTATGAATATGGCTAAGAACTGAATTTTCTTACCTGCTGATTCGTACTAATGTAATTTACTTCGTGGGTTTTACTAAGAAACTAAGTACCTGGTCTGAAAGTAATTAAAATCAGCATGACATATGTGATTAGCCATGTGTGAATATTTCCTGTCACTGGATTCAGTATGCAAATGTGTCATGGATTGAGCTAAAGCAATTTCCAAGTCTAATCAATGACACTAACCTCAAAGTACATTTGAAAGTTTAACAGAGGTATTGTAAGATAAAAGAAAATCGTATTTGAAACAAAATTCTATGGGAAATGAACAAGCCACAGAAATATGAACGATGGGGATTTTTAACATCTTCTGTCTGGGGTTTTGATAGCTGATTTTGCTCTTCATTATGGGTCACCAAATACTAACTAAATAAATCGCAATAATGAAGATTGATGGGTGGGCTCAGTATGTGACAACAACGTTCACTGCACTCATAAAGATTTGTGGATTGCAAATTACACTCACCTAGACAGCTTTGGGATCTTTAGTGAGTTTCTCTCTCACCAAGGATGGTTTTATGAAAATTAATTATCCTTGTTATCTCATGTCACTCCTTGGTTAGGCAAATATTTGCTGTAGTTTATTATACATGAAATACTGCAGATGCTTAGACATGATGCCTGAATGATGAATAAAGAACATCATAGACCTTCAGGAGCCTCTTTTGTATTGAAAGAATCAAAAATACAAATGACAGTTTGAACATACTTTTCTAAGGATGATTATGAATATAGGATTTATAAGAGATACATGGTAAATGATCAGAGCTAAAATCTGTTTTGTCATAATGCATTCACTTGCTTATCCTGGGAGATTTTTGATAATACAACCATAAGATACATAGAATATTTTTCTTAGAAAATGTCATTACATTCATCACTTTGTATTTTGTGACATATTTTCTGCATTTTAATTGTTTATTTTTGAGACTGTTAGACATATATACAATAAAATTTTATTTTTTCTATCCCTGTCCTTCCTGTTCCTGTTGTGTTCTTGCCTCACAGTGTGTTACGTCCCATAAGGAGACATAGGTAATCTTAGATAATGAAGACATATATGAAAATAAGCCCAGTGTATTTGTTTAGAAAAAAGGGCAAGAGAGCAAACTAAATTGAAATGACGTTTCAGGAAATAAAGTAATAGAAAATTACTAGTATTTCCTAAGTGTAAAGAACCTTCAGATAAGAAAAGCTGAATTGTAAACTGTAAGTAGAGAAGAAAAGAAAAATGAGTGTGGACAGCTCAGTGCCAGTCCTTGTAGGGACTCTTGTTTTATATTTTCTAACACAATGAAACTAAAGCCCAGTCACTTACTGTTTAGAGTCTATTTATATGTTGATTTGAAGTCATCAAATATTTGACAAAAATTGAACCATTTTACCACTTTTCAGTCAACATTCAGACCCTTCATCATTTTGTTACTGTTTTTGGTAACATTTGCAATAAATGTTTTGTAAATAATAAGTTATTACGTGTCCGTGTCTCTGTCTCTGTCTCTGTCTCTCTGTCTCTCTGTCTCTGTCTTTCTGTCTCTCTCTCTCTGTCTCTCTCTGTCTCTCTGTCTCTGTCTCTTTCTGTGTGTGTGTGTGTGTGTGTGTGTGTGTGTGTGTGTGTTAGTTTGGAATCTGTATGCCATGAGATTTATCCATGCAAAATGTTATAAATGAATCCCCTTGTCACTTCTGACTGCACTAACCTAGTTTTGCAATGATTTACCACATTTGTCTTAGAATTTTCCTTATCCCGAAGGGTTTAGAGCATCTTTGTTAATGGAAAATGAAGAAATAAATGTTTAAAAACCACCTGAAATGGATTTGTTTGTTTGTTTTGAATTTTAACTTGCCCATTCATGGTCTTCGGATATATAAATGGTATTCATGATGCTGAGATATGAAATGATCAGAAACAAAATATAATCAGGCATCAGACATATGGAAGAAAGAAGCTTCATAAAAGAAAACTCTGGAATTTTGAGTCAAAAGTATATGAAACATCACTGACAAGTTTTTATACAAGGTTTTTATCAACATTTGTAAAAACATATAGATTGAAAGTGATAAGGATATATATTTTACAAAATGAAATGGGTATGATGTTTCACTTCATAATATCAAATAGTAAAACAAAACAAAACAACAGCAACAACAACAATAACAAAAAACTCGTAAGCATTCTTTTTTCTTTTATTCCTGCTAAGTTATCTTCTATTTAATATAGAACATATATATGCACATAAAAATACATTCACAAATGAATGTATGCATTTTAGTTCTTCTTGATGTCTACTCCAATGTGTGTGTGTGTGTGTGTGTGTGTGTGTGTGTGTGTATGCATATATGCATATACATACTGGAGCCTGGATAATCTATCAGGGATCACATTTTCAAAAAAATTATTCTCCCTCCCCCAACCAACTAGCCAAAAAGGTAAAGCTACTAAAAGATACTAAAGGTTTAGGTCTGGTGGCTCTCTATCACATTTAAACTACAATTTTAGCTAGACTGAATTTTGAAAGTCTTCTGCAAGTAACCATATGTTGTAAATTCATTACTGTGATAACCATGTTACATCCAGAAGCCAACACTCAACATCAGTCCTCTTCTTTCTACTTCTTTCTGACTTTGTTTCTGAAATGTTTCTTGAACTTGGAAATAGGGTTAGTGTAGATGTCCTATTTACAGCCAAGCACTCAGTCTCCTATTCTTAGCACTTTGACCAAGTACGCATCTCTCTACTAACTACTTCCTGCTGCAAAAAGAAGATTTTCTGACAAATATTGAAAACAACTCAGGTTTACAAGTATAAGCATAAATATTTACATATGGCCATGAAGAATATATAGTGTTTTTCTTTCTGGGTTTAAGTTACTTTACTAAAGTGATCTAGGCTAGTCACATGGCTCATACCTTAATTGCAGCACGGGGGAAACTGAAGCAAGTAGGATTTTTTGATTCCAGGTCTGTATGTATTCTATAGTAAGTTTTATGCCAGCATTACATTTACTACTGCCTGCATTACATTTCTATTGATCATTCAGATATCATGACCAAAGCAATTTATAAAAAGTAGATTTTTTTGTGACTTACAGTTTAAGAGAGTTAGTTAAATATATGTCCATCTGAGAAGGGTACATATGAGCAGGTTGTATAATCCAAATTGCCTCTTACTCAATTAAATGAGACTTACCAATACCTGGGAAATGAATTACCGTAGTCTCTCCTTTAGCAATCTCTATGGAGGCAGAGTGGCTTCTATCTCTAATAGTCACACAGGATATATATATATATATATATATATATATATATATATCTTATATGATATACATATCTTATATGTATTCCAAATGTAACCCCCATTCCAGTCCCCCCTTCCAGAGTTCTTCACGCCATTCTCCCTCACCTTTGCCTCTGAGAGGGTGTTACCTGCCCACCAATTCCAGGGCATTCCCCTTTCCTGGGGCATCAAGTCTCTAGAGTTTAGAATATATCATCCAGATTGAGGTAACACAGAACCAGAAGGACATGCATGGTATGTACTCACTGACAAGTGGATACTAGCCAAAAGGTACAGAATACCACTGATACAATCCACAGACCATAAGAAGTTTAACAAGAAGAAAGGCTTAAGTAAAGATGCTTCAATCCCACTTAGAAGGAGGAACAAAATAATCAAGAGTGGCAGAGGAGGCAAGGGACCTGGGTGGGAGAGGGGAGGAGTAGGGGAAAAGAACAGAATCAGGAAAAAGGGAAGACAGGAGAGAAGCCCAGAGGGCCAGGAGAATGACAAAAACAAATGCAGCTTCTGGGAGTGGTGGTAGGGGGAACCTCTAGAAAGTCTCAGAGACCTGGGATGTGAGAGGCTTCCAGAACTCAGTGGGGATGACCTTAGCCTAAATGCCCAACTGTGGGGACAAAGAACCTGAAGAGACTACTTCCAGTTGATAGACAGTGTTCCCAGTGGATGGTAGGGGTTACCACCCTACCTTCAAAAACTTTGACCCAGAATTGTTCCTATCTAAAAGAAATGCAGGAACCAAAGGAAAGGCCATCCAGTTCCTGGCCACAGCCTGGGATCCATCCCATGGGTGAAACCAAACCCTGACATTGTTGCTGATGCCATGTTGTACTTGCAGACAAGAGCCTGGCATGGCTGTCCTCTGAGAGGATCTACCAGTAGCTCACTGAGACTGATGTAGATACTTATAGCCAACCATTGGACTGAGATCAGGGACACCTGTAGAAGAGTTAGAGGAAGATTGAAGGGGCTGAAGGTATAGGAAGACCAACAGTGTCAACTAACCTGGATTCCTGGGAGCTCCCAGAGCCGAAGTCACCATTTAAAGAGCATACAGGGGTTGGTTTGAGGCCCCTGCACATATGTAGCAGAGGACTGCCTTGTCTGGCCTCAGTGGAAGAGGATTAGCCTAATCCAATAGTGATTTGGTGCTCCAGGGCAGGGGGTGCAGGGGTGGGAGTGTCCTCTCAGAGGCAAAGGGGAGATAGGGTAAGGAATTCTGGGAGGGGGAAGGGGGATAGCATTTGGAATGTAAATAAACAAAATAATTAATTAAATTTCATGCTCTAGCTTGGTGTTTGAAAAATATAATTAATTTCTTCTGTACTACAATAAAACCTGTTAATCTTTTTCATTTAATAAAAAGTAATTTATTTTTGAGTCCTATCTAAAGATAAGCAGTACTTCAGGAGGGAGCTGAGAAACCTACCTACCAGAAAAGCATGTCAGAGTGGAGTGGTATGTCCATGCTGTAGACAGCCTATGTCTTCTTCTTTTCCTTACCCTCACAGTCTGTTTCCTACTTCCTACATCTGCAACAAACTTACAGCAAACCAGAAAATAGAGATCCACTAAATAATAACTTAAAAAGACAGAACATTAGCACAGCCAAAGGAGACAAGATAAAAGCAAACATTTGGTGGCCACCTTCATTCATACAACGAACAGCTAATTTCCATCTCAGCTTTTCCAATAAGAGCCAGCAGCATCCTCATGGTCTCTCTGACTTGGGATTTAATGTTGCATCCAGCTTGTCTACAGGTCTCACACATGCATCCTACAGACAAATGGGATCCTTATCTACCCACAGTAATATACTTCCTACAAAAACCTACTCTCCAACAAGGTCATACCTTTTAATAATGGCACTGTCTGGTGACCAAGCATTCAAATACAGAAGATTATAGAGACCATTCCTATACAAATCACCAAAATAATATTATTTTTCTTCTACTTTTCTTCCTTCAGTTGATTTCATGCACATCACTGACTCTCATTTAAATTCATGGTCTCTCTTTCTTCCATTGATATATATTACTTATATGCATACAATAAATACAACTTGGCCATTTTGTAATGGCTGACCACTTGGTATTGATTATTTAATGGCAGTTAGAGTTTCCTTGAAATAATTTCTTCTTCTCAGCATTCCCTAGTTCCATTCAGATCTTTGTCTAGGGTTAAGACCACTCAAACTTTCTTCCTTACATATTATCATGTCAACTGACGTAAAAGATGATGAGATCACTCTTTAGGTAGCCATGTTCATGAGTCTTCATGGGTATAGCCTCTCTGATACTTTATGAGACACTATTTCATTAAAATACTTTCTGTTTTTCTGGCTCTTTCAATCTTTCTGCCTTTTTCCCACAATAATCCCTTAGACTTAAGTGAAAGATTGTTTTGTGGGTGTATCAGCTCAGAATGGACACCATATGTTTGTTTGATGTCTGCATTCTGCATTTCAATCAGTTATGGTCTTCTCTATATTTGTCTGAATTTATTACAAAGATATAAATTGTTTTATAAAATATATACATACTGCTTTGTGTTCATTGATGCAAGGTTTTCTTTATGTGTTGAAGAGCAAGTTATAGACAAAGCATGCATCTTGAACACCTGGCATTCTCTTTTAGTTGGCTAATATATTTAAAAGTCTTTTATAAAATGTCTCTACAATATCCCAATGATTTTCAGTTATTAAATGTATTCCCTAATGGTTTTTATCATGAAAACTTATATTTTATCATGGTGAATATGTGCCATCATATGAACTGAGTTATGAGAAAAAATTGTCTGGTATTGAGTATTCTAAAAAGAAAATGTATTACTAAAGGGACTCAGATAATTAACTCATCAAAACAATTTCTCCCTATCCCCTTTTGATATATCTATCAAGTTGAGAACAGTAATATCAACAATGAAATAATCCTTAATTTGTGTTTTTATTCAAATATTTGAAAAAACTTTATCTTCTCCCTTAGTGGTAGAATTTTATTGTAGATTGGTTTTTTTGTTGTTTGTTTGTTTATTTTGTTTTTTTATTTGTTTTTTTTACTTTAGTAAAAGAAAGTATTCTTTACATTGCAATTCAAATTTCAATTAACTTTCAAAATAGTCCAAAATTTCATACACATACACTAAAATGCAATTAAAAGTTTCCATACAAATTGTTACTTCTGTATGCTTTAAGAAAACTATCTCCTTGGATCCTGCCACTATGAAGAATGCTGGACTGTCCTTAGTGTGCTTGGCAAGCTGCCGGTCTGAGGGTTGTTACCCTTGTCCTTTCTTCATTTTCTGATTAATCCTTCTGATTAATCCTTCTCTGCTTGGTTCTAGTGTTGTTAACAGTGGTCCTGGTCATAACCCTGACAATCAGTGCAGTTGTTTCTTCAAGAAGCAAGGTCAGATTACAAATGTTGGTTTATTTTCTTTCCATTTTCTATAGCTACACTAGTTTTCTTCAAGAAATAGAAAAATATATATATGTAAGTACTTCCTATCCTGATTTTCTTTAAGAAGAAAGTGATACTACCTAAGGTGGCAGTCATTTGTCATTGAATAAAACAAAAATGAGATTTAAGTGAGCCATGGGTTCATGACAATACAGCAAACTGTATTTGTCTTCTGAAAGGATATTGATTTATATAGTAAGCTCAATTATACAAATATATTTTATTAACAAAACAGTCAGTTAATACTAATTCAAAGCTTAGTTTTAAGAGATGAGTTTCAATTTTTTCTGGAGCAACACAAAACATTTGGAAAAAAGTGCATACCATCTTCAAAACTCTGTCTCTAAAATAGTAGCATAATGCTTCATCCATTTAAGTGACCATATATTATAGGGCAAAAGTAATTTTAACTGACTGGCTAAATCTACATGAAAAAATATTATCACTTGCCTATGTTGGTGCTGCATTGTTTAGAAGTGGATTCAACTAATAGTTTGTTTTATACTATTCATTACTTTGCAGGACACTGTGTTTGTTTATTCATTCTTTTTTATTTTTTCTTTGCGTAGCCCTGTCTGTCCTGGAACTCACTTTGCAGACCAGGATGGCTTTGAACTCAGAAATCCACCTGCCTCTGCCTCCCAAGTGCTGGGATTAAAGGCATGCACCACCACTGCCCGTCTTGACACTGTGTTTGTAACCCATCAAATATAGTTTTTCCAAGTACTAGATGAAGAGTAAGTACAAAGTATGGCCTCCATTCTCAGATAGGAGTAAATTTAAAATAAGATTCATGAAATAAAATGAATCAGGCAGAGATATTTTTGATGAAAATACCTAAATTACTCATAAAGATTTGAGAAATACAGTGGAATTATTTTTACAGGAAAAAGGTATAAAAAGATCGTTTGAGAAGATGTCCTTTATAAGAATGAAAGTGGTGGGAAGAGCCAATGATATTTGAGGGAGAATTGTCATTAGCAATGGAAATGGCAAATATCAATTTGTTGTGAATTTGGTTTAATTCTTTTATTATGTTAATTGAGATCCAAAATTTACAAGAGAATTCCACATGTAAAATGTTGAGGGATCCTACCCACAGTTGGTTTCATTTGGTAAAAAAAGTTGCCAGAGGATAATGGTTGAGCATAGAGACGGAGGCAGTAATTTGGGATCCACAGGCAAGGAGACTGTCTTACTTACAGTTTGACTGCTGTGAACAGACACCATGACCAAATCAAGTCTTATAAAGGAAAGCATATATTTGGGGCTGTCTCATAGGTACAGAGGTTCAGTCCATTATCATCAAGGTGGGAGCATGATAGCATCCAGGCAGGCATGGTGCAGGCAGAGCTGGGAGTTCTACATCTTCTGAAGGCTGCTAGTGAAAAAATGACATCCAGGTAGCCAGAATGAGGGTCTTATATCTCACATCCACAGTGATACACCTACTCCAAGAGGGCCACACATTCTAATACTGCCATTCCCTGAGCCAAACATATACAAACCATCACTTTCCACTCTGTGGCTCTCATAGGAGTTCAACACATGAGTCTATGGGGGCCATACCTAAACATAGCATAATGCAAAATATATTCAGTCCAACTTCAAAAGTTCCCATAGTCTATAGCAGTCTCATCAATGTTAAAAGTCCAAAGTTCAAAGTCTCTTCTGAGATTCTTCCTATCACTTAACTGTAATCCCCAAAGCAAGACAGGAAACCAGCTGGGCAAATGCCAAACTCTGCATCTCCATGGCTGATGTCAAAGCAGACTTCAGATCTCCAACTTCTTTTTCATCTTTGTTGACAGCAACAAACTTCTTTTTCTGGGCTGGTTCCACTCCTTGTTTGCAGCTTTCCTCAGCCGTTATCTCACAGCTCTGGCATCTCAAATACCTTGGGGTCTCCAAGGTAACTTCAGTGTTACAGCTTTTGGTTTCAATGTCTGGGATCCACATGTGATCTTCTGGACTCCTCCACAGGGTTGGCGTCACTTCTCTAGCTCTGTGCTCTCTAAGCTCAGGTTGATCCTCTCCACTGCTGTTGATACTCTTGGTGATCATCCAATGGTATTGGCATGTCTAATACACTGGGGTCTTCCACTGCAACTAGGCTTTACCAGCAGCCTCTCATGTGCTTTCTACATGGTGCCAAGCCTCAACTCCTTTGCATTTTTCCTTCAGTCCTGGGTCATCAACTGCAACTGAGACTGCAGTTTCATCAGTGGCCTTCCATGGCTTCTCACAGTGCTGAGACTCACTTGCTCTTTATGATACCTTCATGCCTTCAGAACCAGTACCACCCAGGTGACTCTTACACATTACCAAGTACAACTACAACAGGATGTACTACCTTGGCTATCTGTGGAACACAGCTTCTTTGTGCTCTCAAAAAGACTTCACAGATGATTTTACCTCAGTGATGCTTGTCTCTTCTTAATCACCACTAATTTCTTAGCTCCAGCTAACCAACATCAATTGTTCCAGTAGTCCCTTTTATTCTGGACTCTAATACCAAAGCCATGTGGCCAAAGCTGCCACATTCTGCTGCTTGCTGGCACTGGAACACGCCCCCCTTGTTCTATTACATTATCACCAGCTTTCCGTTTTTCAACTCCTTCACTGCCTAAGTTTGGCTGTTCTAGATCTTGCTCTGTAGACTGACTTTGAACTCAGAAATTTGTATCCCTGTGTCCTAAGTACTGGGATTACAGGAGTGGTCCACCAACCCTGGATTTACATTTTTATTCACCTAGAACTGGCCTAGCCTGGCCTTGAAATCAGAGATCTGTTTGGCTTTACCTCTTGGGGCTAAATACTTGTACTACCATACCTGGACCTAAATTTAGCTGGGTGGGATCTCTAATTCAATGGAATGTTCTTGAACATAGGATTCAGCTATGTTTCACTTCCTAGTGCCTCTTTAATACCATCTACTTTCTATTTTTCCTTTCTAAGCTTCCTATGCTTGTTTAAAATGCTCTTCATTAGATTTAACCAGAGAACAAAGTTTCTGCTGGGCTTTTTTTGAGACTTCCTTTTTCAATGTAATTAATATAAATCTCTTTACCTTAGCCTCAGTTAGACACTTCAGACAAGGGCAAAGACAGCCACAGTCTTCACCGAAATCCCACAAAAACAGTCTGTAGGCCACATACTGAAATTCTCCACTGAAACTTCTTGGACCAGGTCCTCACAGTTCAAATCACTCTCAGTAACAAAGTCTTCATATGCCTACTAGGATAGTCCATTAATCCCCATTTAAAGCATTTTACTGCTTTTCAAATTCAAAGTCCCCAAATCCACATTCTTCCAAACAAAAGCATGATCAGGCCTATCACAGCAATACCCCAGTCCCTGGCATGAAGTTCTGTCTTTGTTACAGTTTTATTGCTGTGATCAGACACCATGACCAAGGAAAGTCTTATAAAGGAAAAAATACTTCTGGGGCTGGCTTACAGGTTCAGAGATTCAGTCCATTTTCATCAATGTAGGAACATGGCAGCATCTAGGAAGGCATGGTGCAGGCAGACCTGAGAGTTCTACATCTTTATCTAAAGGCTGCTACTGGAAGAATGACTTCCAGATAGCTATGGTGAGAGTCTTATAGCCCATGCCCACAGTGACACACCTACTCCAATAGGGCCACACCCTCTAATAGTGCCACTCCCTGGGCCAAGCATATACAAACCATCACAGGGACTGAGAAGAACTGCAATGCAAGGATAAACGCAGGTCAGAGAGACAGCCAACATGTAAGAGCTGGGAAAAAGTGCCCAATCCTCCCCATACCCCCGATTCCTATAGGCCAGGATGGAATATAAGTTTTAGTAAATAGTAATTCAGTAATATTGGAGGGGGTGTTAAACACATGGATATTTGGGAGTAACCCAGCCATTGAGCTGATTAACGCATATTAAATATAAGTCTCTCTGTCTCTCTGTGTCTCTCTCTGTGTCTCTTTCTGTCTGTCTCTCTGTGTCTCTCTGTCTCTGTGTCTCTCTGTCTCTCTCTCTGTCTCTGTCTCTGTCTCTCTCTCTGTGTGTGTGTGCCTGTGTATTTCATTCAAGAATTTAGAACATTGGGACTGGTTGCCAGGAACTCACATTGCTGCTGCCAGGGTGATTAGAGTGGATTTATCACCTACAGCAACAGCAGTCAATGACTCAAGAATAGACTGTGATTATGGAAGCTCCAGGAACAATCACTGGACAGATAAGTTTGAAAGAGAATGTAAAGAGAATTTTCAGGAGCTTGTCTTCTTACCTAGTAAGGTTACATATACAGTGAACTTTGTGTCCTTCAAAATTCATGAGTTACAATCCTAACACTTGATATCGTAGTATTAATTGAGGGATGCAGGGCCTTTTAGAAATGCATAGTTAACAACTGCATACATGAAATTTCTTTTCATATTTCAAATACTTCTAGTTTTTTGCCCTTGTTTAGCAAAGAAAAGATAGAAGAAGATAGAAGACAAGTTGAAGCTATAGTGAGTTTGTCTCATCTACCTTACCTACCCAAGAATGGATCATAGCAAAATATGGAAAGCACCAACCTCTCTAACTAAAAGCTTGGTTTTTTCCAACCTTTGTGACTGTCAGTTACACATGTGTTGAT
The DNA here is from genome assembly GCA_019843965.1 of Rhynchomys soricoides. Taxonomy (NCBI): domain Eukaryota; kingdom Metazoa; phylum Chordata; class Mammalia; order Rodentia; family Muridae; genus Rhynchomys; species Rhynchomys soricoides. Next base: position 21,924,533 of record JADRCH010000010.1, read on the forward strand.
GACTAAATTATTTAAAAAATCGCAAATACTTACTAGAATTAAAGCAGACTGAATGTGTTTGTTCTGGTCCAGAAACAACACTCCTCTTGCTCCATGCCATTGTTCTTTTATAGTATTTTCCTCAAATCCAGAGAGTATGAATTTATTTCAGGAAGAAGTTCAGTTGGCATCTTCACAAATACCCTTTCTTTGCCCACTAAACTGCTTTATCAAAGTACAATGGAAGCATAAATCCTTAAACAGGTCTGACTTTAACCTTCTACAGCAATTGGCTTTGTTGATTTTTCCCTATTGTTCACAAGACTTCTTTGACACAATTCTAGAACAGCACACTTAATTTGCTTCTGTTCAATATTTTATAGACTGGCCCTTGGGCTTTTATCTGAATTATCATCCCTGCTTACTATATGCTCAGTGTTAGAGAACCTCAAGGCTCAAGACTTGACCTTCTTTTCTTTTTGGATCTATCTACACATACTTAGTTTGTCTCATTGATTTTGTAAACATTAGACTACAAATAACACCAAAGACTGTTCCAATTAGATACAATTAAGGATGTCAAAAAAAAAATGTCAAAGTTAACATGTCCACTGTGCATTACTGATATGCCCCAAGTCGGAATCTTAAGGTGGAGGGAGGGAGGGACCTGGGAGGAAAAGGAGATGGGAGGGGGGTAGAGGGGAACATGATCTGGTATTGGGTAGGGGAAAAGAACTGAAGCCCTGAGGGCCAGAAGAAGGAATGGAAACAGCCAACCTAGGGAGGTAGGAGACTGGGGATACACTCCAGAATACACCAGAGACCTGTAAGGTGAGAGACTCTCAGGACTCAAAGGGAGGGACCTTAGATGAACTGCCCTACAGTGGTGAGAAGGAACTTGTAAAGGCCATCTCCATCAGAGAGACAGGGCATCAAATGAGGGATGGGGTTGCTATCCCACAGTCAAAACTCTGACCCATAATTGTTCCTGTCTGAAAGAACTGCAGGGATGGAAATGGAGTAAAGCCTGAGGAAAAGAAGGTCCAATGACAGGCCCAAAGTGGGATCCAGCTCAAGGGTAGGCTCCAAGTCTGACATTATTATTGAGGCTATGGAGCATTCACAAAAAAGGGGCCTATCATGACTGATCTCTGAAAGACCCAACAAGCAGCTGAAAGAGTCAGATACAGATATTTACACCTAGTCAATGGACAGAAGCTGCTGACCCCTGTGGTTGAATTAGAGAAAAACTGGAAGAAGCTGAGGAGAAGGGTGACCCTGTAGGAAGACCAGCAGTCTCAATTAGCCTGGACACCCAAGATCACTCAGATACTGGATCACCAACCAGGCAGCAAAAACCAGCTGATATGAGGCTCTGAACACATATACAGCAGAGGACTTCTGGGTTTGGCTTCAGTCAGAGATGATGCACCTGACCCTCATGAGATTGGAGGTCCCAGGAAATTTAGAGGTCTGGTGGGGTGTGGATATCCTCATGGGAACAGAAGGGCAGGGAGAAGGTATGGGATGTGGAACCGTTCGTGATTGGACTAGGAGGGGAGTAAAATCTGGAGTATAAAATAAGAAAGAAAGAAAGAGAAAAGTAAAAAACAATTGGCAATTATCATTTGCTAGTTCTCTCTGTCTCTGTCTCTGTATGTGTGTGTGTCAATCTCTGTCTCTGTTTCTCTCTCTCTCTTTCAATACACACAAACACACAAGAAAAACACAAACACACACACACACATACACACACATGCACAAACATGCACACTCATGAATGTGAACACACACACACACACATTTCCACATTAGGTATGTGTTTAGGTACGTGTTGACATTTGACATTTCATCTATTTTACTTTTAAAACATAATAACTCCAAAACAATACATGAAAGTGGTGTTTTACATTTTATTTTTCTACTCTCACCCTATAGTGCCTACAGTCATTGCCTCAGACTACCAAAACCCTGCTAAAGAAGTTTCTTTGGGGGCCTCATACATATTATACAATAGTTTACTTTCATGACTCTAAGAATTATGCATTCTCTACATTCCATTCTGTTTGGAGCTTCTGTTGTTGCTTCCATTTAATCCAGTCTCTAAAAAGGCAACATAGTGAGAGATACCAGGACACTCTTGTTTTACAGTCTGCACCTAATTTCTTTCTTCTAACCCTGAAATTTAAATTAAAAGAAAGGAAGGAACTTAGTAAATGTTTTCAACAAAAGGAATCATTCAATATTTTAAATAAGATATTGTTCCATTTTAACATGTCATTGCTTAATTATCTCTATATGTTAAAATGCCCATATTTGTTTGCCTGTAATTCTGTATATGTATACAAATTCTTTCTTCAGATGACATAATGTTCTTGTAATTTATGTAATACAAGTGTTATATATTATTTAGGAGTATTCACTCAGACATACTGTACACTTAAAATTCTAAAATGTTTAAAATTTTATCACATTCAAGTACATGAAAACTTTTTCAATCAAGATATTGAATCAAATGTGAAAAAAGGCTTCTGATTACTTAAAAAATGCAAAGGAAACATTTTCATGATTTTAAAATTGCTTTCCATTATGTTGTGACCATAACGTTTATTGAGAATGTTGTTTCAGGAACAGAGGGTTGCTGCATTAGAAAAAATTCCATTGATATTACTGTCTGTCAAACTTCGTAAGCAGAGAAGAAACTTCAACAGACTCCTTGTGGGTCATCTGATCTATATTAGTTTTCCATGTAAGGTTGTGTGGATGACTATACAGTGATATTAAACAGAGGAGATAAACAGACATGAAAACCAGCTTCAATATAAGAAGAACACTAATGTATTATAGTAGTAATAATTTCCCCTACTGTTTCATAAAGCATTGCCCTCCACATGTGAAAAAGGGAGGAGGGCAAGGATGGTGAGAGAAAGCAGGGTTATTATTCTTGGATCGTTTAGCTAGAAATGTATGAGGAACACTAGAGGATGAGGAAACTGACTCATAATATTTGGTTTATAGTTCTGCTATGAGTAAGTTACTGTGTTCATGTCAGATCTGTCCTTAAATAGCTGGGCGTTTGTTGCTTTTTGCCCAGGTTAAATATCTTTTTTATTATGTTTTTGGATTTTTCTCTCACTTATTTCACTAATGGGAATTTTATTTTTATCAAATACAAGAATTTGTATTAAAGAAGTTTTGAGGGTCTACAGAGATATACGAATTACAAACATTCCATAAAGCAAGAAAGAAGGGCACATACCATCGATGGCATACTTCAAGGATACTGAAAAAGGTCATTTAATATCCACTGTATGAGCACAGATGCTAGTAAATTCTGACGGCAGGCAGTGTCCCGCGCTACGGTCTCGCCAGCAAGAACGACGCGGCACACATAGGATCCTTCTGCAGGAACAGCTTTAATGCATCTTGAGAGGGAGAGCATAAGCTGGCCACGAGTGGAGACTCAGAACAATAGAATACCCGCCCTTTATATGGGTCACAGCGCTTGCCTGGGACATGGAGCTTCCCCATTGGCTCCCGCACACCAGGCCAGATGCCGCCACGAGAGAGGCTGAGACTCTGAGGTGGAAAATTACCAGGTGCATGCGCACTAGCCTGTTTACAACTTGTCCTCGGCCAGATGTAGGCGCTATCTTGTAATGGCGGATGTGGGTGCTCAAGCGGCTCCCAACATCTCCCCCTTTTTGTTTCTGTAAGCAAAGTAGGACACTCTTAAGAGGGTGGAGACAGAGGTCAAATCCCCTGACCAAAAGGTTGGGCCTTGTACAGGAGAAGACCCCTAAGCTCATGCGCGCCCGAGGTTTTCCTGACCCGCCCAGTGCCGTTTTTAGAGGGAGGGAAACTAGGGCACTCAACCCTCGTGCAGATGACATATCTCCCAAGGTGGCCCACAATGATGACCGCCTTGTGCGATGCTTTGCTCGACATCCCTCAAGAGCTGCTCAGACCAAACATTCTACCCAGTGCAATGAGACTAGACTCGCGGGTGTGCAAGAACTGTCTGGCTGGCGACCTACTGCTATTGTTTAAGCATGGACAGCCAAACACCGGCCGGGGCTCTTTGTTTTAAGGCAACAAACGCCTGCGCAATGACCACCTTGTCTCTTTTAGTCTGGGCCCTGAGTTTGCAGATGAGCCATAGGAGGAACACCAACCCACAGCAAAGCACTGCTCCAAACAATCCCACCCCCACCCATTCCTTGAAATAAGAAATTGCCAAGGGAATCCGTGAAGAGAGGCCCTCAGGTCAAGGACAGGTCAAGACGGGTGGAGTTGATCTGAATAATTGCTGTCGGCAATTCCCGCAGGGTGTCATCAAATTTAAGGATCCAATTCTGTAACATATACTGTAAAAGACTTTTAGACAGGTTAGCTGCTTTTGTAAATCTGTCATATTGTATGGAAGTAACACAGAGTCCTGGCAACTTTTGTTCACAGCCCAATTGCGCTAGCTGTCTAGAGCTAAGGTGGCAGCTGCAGACAACTCATTAATGGTATTGGCGGTCTGCATCTTTCCAGAGAGCGCAAGGGCCGAAGCAGTGACGGCCCCTGTAACTGCAGCCGCTGCCACCACACCTATGATAATGGCAGAGATACCAAAGTCTCTTATCTGCCTGAATACGGTCTGATCTGCCGCAAAAGGACCTTGGCCAGTTAACATATCAAAGGTCCAATCTCTCTGTCCAGGGGTCGGTGCCATAGCATTGGCTCTGGCTTGAGCTTGTGCAGCTTCATGCCATAAAGCCTTCCACTCCATATATTGGCCCATTGTAGGGAGCGCAGCCTTGGCCAGCATCTGCCAATCGGCGGGAGTCATGGACGCCCCGGCAAATCTCTCTAACATTACTATAGTAAAATTAGCATTTACCCCATACTTTCGAACCGCTTTAGCCAGGTCTTTAATTTGGCTGTACTCTACTTTGTCTTTAATCTCTCCCTCGTCTTTCGACTTACCAGGAGGTCCATTTCCATTGCTAAGATTTCTTTCCCTTTGGGTACCCATCCTCTCACTCCGTCCGGTTTCTGACATGGTATCCTGGACCCTTTCAGGGGTGATTTGCCCCTCCCTTACAGCATCTATATAGGCCCCAACTTGTTCGCCGCAATACAAAGACAGTAAAAACAAAATGAGGGCACTTAACACAATCAGCAAAACTTCAACAGCGTTAGACCAAAAAGGGGGCAACCCCAAATCAAGATCCAGGATCGACATGCCTATCCGAACCTACCTCCCTGCAGTTCTGAATCCTCCCTGTTTCCAGGGGGTCTCCAAAGGTGCTTGATGATGACAAAGTTTCCCGGGTTTCGGCACCAGATGCCCCGCGCTACGGTCTCGCCAGCAAGAACGACGCGGCACACATAGGATCCTTCTGCAGGAACAGCTTTAATGCATCTTGAGAGGGAGAGCATAAGCTGGCCACGAGTGGAGACTCAGAACAATAGAATACCCGCCCTTTATATGGGTCACAGCGCTTGCCTGGGACATGGAGCTTCCCCATTGGCTCCCGCACACCAGGCCAGATGCCGCCACGAGAGAGGCTGAGACTCTGAGGTGGAAAATTACCAGGTGCATGCGCACTAGCCTGTTTACAACTTGTCCTCGGCCAGATGTAGGCGCTATCTTGTAATGGCGGATGTGGGTGCTCAAGCGGCTCCCAACAAGGCAGCAGTACTTTTGCTAAATTGCTATACTAAACTGTTAAGCTGCTTTAGAAGCAGGGGTATGTCATGTCAGGAGGAAGTGGGGTATGTTATCCAGAATATTATAATTCATGAAAATTAGCTATATGTTTTCAGATATGAAAGCATTAACAAGAGCAAGAAAGATGTAGCTTAAAATAAAACACAACTTGCAATATTTCTCCTTACTAATTAATTCTTTGAACTTATATTTAATTTGCACATATATATATTTATAAAATCAATCATAAGACAAGATCAACTTTATTCAGAGTAATGTACTTACATATCTTTTCCTTTCTTGTGATTTCAGAATCGTGAGAAGGGAAAGTGAGTGATGTACATAAACACAGTTAACACTAATTTTGTCGCTTCTTTAAAAGATGAAATGTAATGTTAAACTTCCCTTTCTTTTATAATAAAAAACATTATAAAGAAGAAATAACATCTATGTGAAAGTTAGAGTTTCATCAGCAAAGTCTATTAGAATTGAGTACATATATTATTAATCATTATTGGGCCCTATAAAAGGGATATGCATAATATTAGTGAGTAGTTTATCACCTGTTTTTAGTAATGTAAATAAATCATTTCATGTTCATAAATAAGAAAAATAGGATAAAGGCAATTCACTACTTTTATATCAAACTACCTAGTCTCAAATCATGGTAAAGATTTAAAAAAAAATGCTCTTTTCTGAATGATGTATCTAATTTTCATGTCTCAGTGACAAAACATGTATTTTAAATATTATTGTTAAATTGTAAAATGTCAATAGACCTTTTTATTCAGTAGAATTTTAATAATTAAAATATTAAATAAATGAGTCAATCTTAATTTTAAAAGATAATTCTAATATCTTGCCTACTTAACACATAGCATATTTTCCTGATAGAAATGAAATCCTTATGTGAAATTTTAAATCAATTTTGCCTCTATCCAATGAGTAATTCCTTTCAGCAAATGTTCAAAATCTCCCCCAATTCTCAGTGGTTTATGAAACCAGGTTTTGCATTGAGATCCAAAATGCACAGATCTCAATTCATTAGGCTTTATGTGTCTGATTTAAAGAAGATTTAAAGAGCTTTAAGTTTAATTACTCTGGAGCTAAACTTCTTGATCTTAGAGACTTATTGAATGGTTTCGGGTATTTAACACACAATAGTTAATGGGACAAGCCATTGCCATAATCCATCACCATAAGATCCTCCTTTATACAGAACATGTGAGAGATATTTTAAGTCTCTGGTCCAAAGCAGTTGAGAAAGATATTCAGATGGATGCTGGGCTACCTAGTGGTACATGCTACAGAGGAAACATCATGTGGTATTCTTAGTTCTTTTTCTATCTGAAGATGTTCTTTATTTTATATACCAGTATCTAATTGATTTCAGCTAAGTAATTTTCTCTCTCTTGACCATTTGAAAATAATGTTGAGATTGGTAAAGAGAAGCTTAAGCAAACAGTTACTAAAGTATCATTTAAAAATGATTATTATATATAGTTACAGAGTGTAATGTAAAACAGGCCTGTAAATAAATAGCCTTTAAATTGAAAATACATAAAAGATATTGAATATGATAAATATACATATATTATATATAAATATATTAAAATATTGAACCACCAGCCTGTTACTAATTTTAACAGAAAAACATTCTCATATATTTAAAAGAAACAAAAGGAATAAATTAAACAAAAATGTATATACTTTCAGTTACTAGAACAAATACCTTATTAAATCAATTGGTTATGAGGAAAATTTTATTAAAGATTATGGTTTGGGTGTTCTAATTAGCTTCATTACCTGAAGGGTAAGTGTTCTTTTACCAGCTCTTATTCAGGAATGGTAAAGTATATCAAGGTTTCCAGCACGTATGTCCCCAAAGATCAATGATAAGGTCCACGTTTATCTGTGTCCATTTTTCTGTGAGCAATAGACAGACTTTAAAACAGTCTCCAGTTATCTCCACTCTAGTCATAATCTTATGGAATTCTCTCCTTTTAAGTACTGGTGAGATTTAAATTTACTTCTCTTGTGACAAAAAACTGGAATCAGCTTTGCTCAAAAAATAATAATGGACTAAGAAACTGGGTCTGTGTTATCTGACTCCTCACCTGAGAGTAGAATCGGCTTTGTCTTTATCATTCAAGGACCTTTAGAAGAGACTAAAGACAATATAACACTTTCACTGTACTTGGGTGAGAGTCTTAAGTGGGTGTCCATCTCAGTCATGTGGACACTCATTCCAGGTAGTTTGGGACATGATGTGCTCCTCATATGACAAGATATCCACAGCTCACTTTTCAGAAAGCTCCTCAATAGGCCATCACTAATGCAACACAACCACAGCCTCTTAACAGAGTGAATGTTTGCACTTTGCCCACAATTCTACTGCATATTTTTCTTATTTGTATATTATCACAGTGCTTTGTATAGCCTAGCTAAAACAGTTTGTATACTATGTATTTGAAAATATTTTTTCGCAGTCTAAGAACTGAGCTTAACAATATCATTTTAAGAGAAGACATTTTTAGTAGTGATGAATCTTGACTTAATCATTTTATTGTCCCCACTAAAACCTTTGTGTATGTGCATGTGGAATATAGATGTGTTTAATGATGGTACATGGCCCAGCATCTATGTGGAGGACACAGGGATATTTTCAGGAGTTAGTTCTAACTTCCCTCTGTTTTTGAGACAAGGTTTCTCTTGTTCTTACCAGGTTAGCTATCCCACAACCTTGACAGTAATTCTCCTGTCTTTGGCTCCAATAGCATTATAGTGTTGTTAAGTTTAGAGATATGTACTATCCTGTATGGTCTTTTACATGGATTCCATAAGGTTGTATTTACATAAGAAACACATTTTATACACCAAAAAAACTACCCACACCAAATTTATCCATTTCACAAGTTCATAAATCAGAAATCATGATTTGAAGAATATACTTATTAATATTTTTAAAAGTGTATGTCATTATTATTTGAGTCCCTATAACACACATAATGTCAGAATTCTTATCTGTCCATGATCCACACTTGACATTACAGATACTATATGAAAATTAAAAGTAAAGTAATCATTTTTCAAGAATTTTCCTCACTTTTTCTTCTGTTAGATTCAGTGAATCTGGTTTTATGCAAAGGTCCTAGATCCACATGGACATGAGCTTTTTACAAGAAGATAGGAATGGATCAATTAGCATTCTTCTACATGTAGACTGCCAATTGAACCAGCACTATTTGTTGAAGATGCTGTCTTTTTTCCACTGGATGGTTTTAGCTCTTTTGTCAAAGATCAAGTGATGGTAAGTATGTGGGTTCATTTCTGGGTCTTCAATTCTATTCCATTGATCTACCTTCCTGTCACTGTACCAATACCATGCAGTTTATATCACTACTGCTCTGTAGTACAGTTTGAGGTCAGGGAGGCTGATTCCCCCAGAAGTCCCTTTATTGTTGAGAATAGTTTTTGCTATCCTGTATTTTGTGTTATTCCATATGAATTTGAGAATTGATCTTTCAAAGTCTATGAAGAATTGAGTTGGGATTTTGATGTGGATTGATTGAATCAGTAGATTGCCTTCGGCAGGATGGCAATTTTCACTATATTAATCTTGCCAATCCATGAGCATGGGAGATCTTTCCATCTTCTGAGGTCTTCTTTGATTTCTTTCTTCAGAGACTCGAAGTTCTTGTCATACAGATCTTTCATTTGTTTAGTTAGAGTCACACCGAGATACTTTATATTGTTTGTGACAATTGTGAAGGGTGTCATTTCCCTAATTTCTTTCATAGCCTGTTTATCCTTTGAGTATAGGAAGGCTACTGATTTGCTTGAGTTAATTTTGTATCAGGACACTTTGCTGAAGGTGTTTATCAACTGTAGCAGGTCTCAGGTGGAGTTTTCGGGTCTCTTAAACATACCATCGTATCATCTGCAAATAGTAATATTTTGATTTCTTCCTTTCCAATTTGTTTTCCTTTGACCTCTTTTTGTTGTCTAATTGCTTTAGCTAGAACTTCAAATACTATATTGAATAGATAGGGAGAGAGAGGGCAACCTTGCCTAGTCCCTTATTTTAGTGAGATTGCTTTGAGTTTCTCTCCATTTAGTTTGATGTTGGCCACTGGTTTGCTATATATTGCTTTTACTATGTTTAGGTATGCTCATTGAATTCTTGATCTTTCCAAACCTTTTATCATGAAGGGATGTTGAATTTTTTCAAATGCTTTTTCAGCGTCTAATGAAATGACCATGTGTTTTTTTTCTTCGAGTTTGTTTATGTAGTGGATTACATTGATGAGCTTCCTAGTATTGAACCATCCCTGCATTCCTGAGATGAAGCCTACTTGATCATGGTTAATGATCGTTTTGATGTGTTCTTAGATTTGGTTTGCAAGAATTTTATTGATATTTTTGCGTCAATATTCATAAGGGAATTTGGTCTGAAGTTTTCTTTTATTGTAGGGTCTTTGTGAGGTTTTGGTATCAGTGTAACTGTGGCCTCATAGAATGAATTGGGTAGTGTTCATTGCATTTCTATTTTGTGGAATAGATTGAAGAGTATTGGTATTAGGTCTTCTTTGAAGGTCGGATAGAATTCTGCACTGAATCCTTCTGATCCTGGGCTTTTTTCGGTTTGGAGACTTTAAATGACTGTTTCTATTTCTTTAGGGGTTATGGGACTGTTTAGATGGTTTATCTGTTCCTGACTTAACTTTGGTATTTGGTATGTCTAGAAACTTGTCCATTTCATCCAGATTTTCCAATTTTGTTGCATATAGGCTTTTGTAGTAGGCTATGATGATTTTTTGAATTTCCTCAGAATCTGTTGTTATATCTCTGTTTTCATTTCTAATTTTCTAATTTAGATACTGTCTCTGTGCCCTTGAACACATGGGCACAGGGGAAAAGTTCCTGAACAGAACACCAATGGCTTGTCTTCTGAGATCAAGAATCGACAAATGGGACCTCATGAAATTACAAAGCTTCTGTAAGGCAAATGACACTGTAAATAGGACAAAATGTCAAACAATAGATTGGGAAAAGATTTTTACCAATCCCACATCCGATAGAGGGCTAATACCCTATGTATACAAAGAACTCAAGAAGCTAGACTCCATAGATCCAAATAACCCTATCAAAAAATGGGGAAGAGAGATAAACAGAGAATTCTCAACTGAGGAAACTCGAATGGCTGAGAAGCACCTAAAGAAATGTTCAACATCCTTACTCATCAGGGAAATGCAAATCAAAACACCCTGAGATTCCACCTCACACCAGTCAGAAGGGCTAAGATCAAAAACTCAGTTGGGCAGTGGTCAAGCACGCCTTTAATTCCAGCACTTGGGAGGCATAGGCAGGTGGTTATCTGAGTCCAAGGCCAGCCTGGTCTACAGAGTGAGTTCCAGGACAGCCAGGGCTATACAGAGAAACCATGTCACGGAAAAAAAAACAAAAAACAAAAAAAAAAAAAAAACAAAAAAACAAAAAAACAAAAAAACTTCAAGTGACAGCAGATGTTGGAGAGGATGTGGAGAAAGAGGAACACTCCTCCATTGCTGGTGGGAATGCAAGCTGATATAACCTCTCTGGAAATCAGTTTGGTGGACCCTCCCAAAAATGATCATAATATTACCTGAGGACCCAGCTATTCCACTCCTGGGCATATACCCAGAAGATGTTCCATATGTAATAAAGACACATACTCCACTATGTTCGTAGCAGCCATATTCATAATAGCCAGAAGCTGGACACAACCCAGATGTCCCTCAACAGAGGAATGGATACAGAAAATGTGGTACATTTACACAATGGAATACTACTCAGCTATTAAAAACAATGACTTCATGAAATTTGCAGGCAAATGGATGGAACTTGAAAATATCATCCTGAGTGAGGTAACACAATCACAAAAGAGTGAACATGGTATGTACTCACTGATAAGTGGTTATTAGCCCAAAAGTTCGGAATACCCAAAAGTCACTTCACAGCAACCATAGGACTGAGTGTGAGGTCCCATATGTAGGAGATGGAGAAGGGACTAAAGGAACTGAGGGAGTTTGCAGCCCCAGGGAGGGAGCAAGAGTGGCAACTGGCCTGACCCTTCGATGTTCCTGGAGACTGGATCACCAACCAAAGAATACACTTAGAGGGACCCATGGTGTTGGCCCCATATATGACAGAAGAGGGTCTTGTTAGCTATCAGAGGGAGGAGAGACCCTTATGCCGGAGGGTGTTAGATGCCCCAATATAGGAGAATGCCAAGAAGGGAAGCCGATAGTGGGTGCGTGGGTGTGTGGGGTAATACTCCCATAGAGGTAGGGGGAGAGGGAAAGAATAGGGAGGATCCAAAGGAGAGATATGGCAAGGGGGAAACATTTGAAATATAAATGAAGTATCAAAATAAATTTTAAAAAATAAAAAAAGTAATCTTTGTTCATGTTACCATCAATAAAATTTCTATATCAAAAATTGTGTAGTATATTTAAATTAAAAAACTATCGGGTTTTAGAGATCTCTTACTTGGGAAGAATACAAGCATAATCATGAGGATCAGTTTTTTTGAGATTATAGCCTCCATGTGAAATGCGGACTATTGAAGTACATGTGCATTGTATATATAAGGAGTAGCACTGGGGTTTGCTGAGCACTGACATAGATCTAAGTTTAGTGACAGATTCTGTTCAAAAGAAAACAGTATAATATAAAACGATACCAGATGGTCTTCTATGGACTCTGTCCATACATACATACACACCTGTACAGTCATATATATAAAACATGAATATAACATGTTTCCCCAATAAAATGTCAAGAAAATATTTGCATTGCCTATAAAATTAAAAATAATTTAAAACTTTGATATAAGTAAAAATTAATTGCAATCTTGAACTAGGAGCTACATGTTTAATATAAAGCAATCAGAAAAAATTTAAGGATCCTTTCCTTTGGTAATGGCTAGTAAATTTAGTCAAATGCATTAATACCTTTATATGGGTGATTGCAAATATACTTACATATACATAAAATGAAAATACTTGCTTACTCTTTAAATATCAAAAATTAAAAGCTTCTATAAGAAAAGTCATAGTTTATTAATTAGATATTACTGACAAATATAAAATATTAAGCCTTATATTGACAAAATAAAAGATTATACCATAAAACACAAATAATTTTATGTAATGGTAAGAAATTTTATGTTACTCAATTTTCCATACAATAATTATTTATTGTTTAATATGTTTCCACAGTAACAATTTAAAAATTAAATCCATTTAACTTCATTATATTTTATAAATAACATATCATTAATACATACACAAAAGTACATAGGTTTTTAATTATGTGAAAGTCTTAGGAAACTATATATAGACTAACGTATATTATCCTTGTTTAAACAACACAGAAAGGCTACTTACGCCTTAAGTATCCTAAGCTATATTTGCTAAGTACGCTGTAGCGAAGGTCACTTTACCTATAAATAGTTGTTCTTTGTGGCATGTAGGCCTGCCAATCTCACCATAGTTGAGCAAGTAAAGACTGGCAGCAGCATTCTAATCCAGCAGATCTATATATAAGCAATGACCTGATCATTGTTGTAAATGTGGTCATAAATAGATGACATATACAGACTGACCATAACAAATAGACTTATATTAGATGACTTATATATATAGTAGAAAGCAAAGGTGACAATTCAGTTATGTAAGACAAGGAAAAATCAAACTAATTATATTCACCATGTCTCAGAGTCATGAAAACACTATCAGGATAAAGATTATAGAAGAGAAACGGGTATCATTCTACAGTTTTGTACAAATACGTTCTTTTAATTTATAAGTATTCAATATCCTCGAAAAACCTGAAAAAGTCACTATTTTATATGGTTGCCCCAATAGTGATTACAATGTTTTTTTCAAATGAGAAAATCCATAGTTTTTCTTTTCTTTATATATTTACAAAACCAAAAATATTACACTCATCTGATAATATTTCGAAGTGATCACCACAATCCAGAAACCATCCCATGTGTCTCAGCCATCCACATAGTAGTTAATTATCATTAGAAAGTACACAAAAGTTTTGCTATTAAGACCCCAGCCAAGCAAAATTTGGACAAAAACTGGCTGTACAAATGGCTGTGATTCCCAGTTAGTAATCATAATTTTTAGATCAGCAGACTATGTGACTATGTTACTCATTCATTTTGCCTGTTGAGAGCCTGATCATGGGGATAGCTGCAGAATGCACTGTGGGACTGCCTGAGTGTTGCCAAAAGCCATCTAATACTGATACCCCACTGCCTTGGTGTTTTGCAGCTGCTTTCTAATTAGGGTAAAAAAGATTCAAATTGAATGTTGTGTATTGCACAGTGTTGAAAATGCCTCCAAGAACTTAAAAAATTATTAGAGGAACAGTCTATATTCATAGAGCTTTTAAACAGCAACGACAGTGTGAATATAACTAACACTTTGAGCTATTTCTTTTTGGCAACCTCTGTAAACTACATGCCAAGGCTTTATCTATGTTGTCTTCCTTAATCTGCACAAGCATCTTTGAAGTTAAGTATTCTGACTGATATTTTTTTTACAGATGATGGAAAGCAGACAGTACAATACAATCATTAAATGGCAGGACTATTTGTGACCCCAAGACTGGTCTGACCTCCAAATGCACACACTGTACAACCTCATTATCCTGACTTCATGCTCTGTAAAGCATGATATGATGAACTGCTTCAGTTAGCTAATTCTAAATTATGTGAAGTAGATCACTGTAGTTTTATAATCTTGAAGATAATAAAAACAAGGTTTAGAAATTGAACTAAAAGGCAAGATTTCTTATGGGAGCACATCAAAGGCATTAAAAATATTAAAATTTCTGTATGTAATAATTCACATTTTCCATTTTGATTTGTTTCATAATAAAGCTTCTGAGTTGACACAAAACTTTAGAGAGAGGAGGTGACTTGGTACCATGTTGGAATTCATCCAAGCCACATATTCTATTCTATGACTTTTCAAAGAGGTAGTCACATCTGGTTATTACATTTAAAATTACATTAATTTAAAAAATTAAAATTTAAGAATTCATCTCATCATAATAGTAGTATGCAAGATCACAGAACTATTTCTGGGTAGTGGCTAGACTGTTACATAGCATTGGCAGATCACCTGCAGCCTTACAGAATCAGGATTATAGACACTTAAGCACATAGAGATAAACTTATGCTAACACATTATGAAAGGATTATTCCCAGGTTTTCTACTTAAAAAATTCACATACTATGTATAACAGTATGATGTCTGAATCCACCCTCTGCTCAGGCCACAATATCTTCAACAGCTTCTATTCCCCCTTTTACAAATATGAGACAGGTACCTTAATGATAAATTAAGCAAAAATGTTTAGTTAGCCAACGACCCTGGTACCAGATAGGGAGCATACACCAGAACCACACATACTGATCCTCATCCCCTTTCCTGCTTTGTGCCTAGGAATTAGGAGCCTGGCCATGGGCTTTTGCTGTCAAACCTGTACAGTCCTAAGATAACCTTGAGGTCAGACTTTAATTTCTACCTTGAAAACCCTGATTGCTTTTTTCAGAGACCCCCCACTATCCTGGTTGTATTCAGAGCATTCCATAATTGATGATAGTATTCTTTATGTAGGGTAATTTCTTCAAATTCTCTATACAAATATGGAACTCATATTTGTTATATATTTGGTATATTTATATGAAAAATGTAGTCTTGGTTTTAGGTAAGCATAAAAATACTAGTATTTTGTCCTGTTTGTTAAGGATTCCTTAGTGATAGTATCTAGGTATGTATGCATAAGTATATATTTATATATATATATATATATATGACATATATTCATATATATATATATACATATTTATATATCTTACCTAATATAAATTTGAAATATTCCAGTAGAGATATTTGTCTATTAAAATTTAGGCTATTATGCATAGTATTGGATACAAAATGTATACTACAACATTTTGCTACTTATTAGAAGTATGCTCTTTAAAAATAAATTATAGGTAAGCAAATACATTTTACTTATGACTTCATTTTTTAAAATTCATTTTTTTTAAATTAAGAAAAGTTACCAAACAACTCCACTTGGAAATAAACAGAGGGGCTGTGCATGCTATGAATGAATGCTTGCGTTCTACTGAAGTTCACATATTGAAGCCCTCACCAATATGATGGGATTAAAAAGGGCATAGGGTGTCAAGTATGTCCTGGGGATTTTAAGTTAAGAAGAGCTTGGAGAAAAATCTTGTCTTTTTTTTTCTCCTGCCTTTACTCTCTAGAAAAGAAAAATGACCATGTTTTGAAAACCCAAAAAATCTCTGAGCAAGACTAATCAGTCA
Organism: Rhynchomys soricoides; assembly: GCA_019843965.1. Classification (NCBI taxonomy): domain Eukaryota; kingdom Metazoa; phylum Chordata; class Mammalia; order Rodentia; family Muridae; genus Rhynchomys; species Rhynchomys soricoides. The sequence continues at coordinate 21,940,612 of JADRCH010000010.1, forward strand.
GTACCTTAATATTGAATGTCACGGCCTCTCCACTTGGAAAATTGTAATTTTACAATTTAGTTGAATAAAGCATGCAGTTTATAACTTATTTATAATGGTGTGAACTATCAATACAAGATGTGGATAATATATAATGATTAGAAACAGAATGAGAAATATGATTAAGCTAGAGTTAATGGTGTTGGGCCTCTGAGATGGCTCAGCCAATAAATACTTCTACCTCCAAGCCTGGAAACTGTGAACCTGAGTTACATCACTAGATCCTCATGGTAGAATGAGAGGACAGATTTATACATGCTATCCACTGATCATACATCACAGCATACACATGCAAACACACATACACACACACCAACACACACACACACACAGATAGAGAGAGAGAGAGAAAGAGAGAGAGAGAGAGAGGAACTCAAATGCACATAAAAATGCAAACATTTTTATAGAGATTAACAATAATATATTTTAAAAAACTGAAGTGATTATGTTTAAATTTGGTTATGAAAACATTATAAATTCTCACTAGTTTACAGGTGTTTTTTAAAATGTAGGATTAATTATGTAAGGGCTGATTGAAAGGTTAATTAACTAAAAAACTCAGGCAGATGGAGAAGCTCAGGATGGAAAAGTTGACTCGACTGGTAACACTGGAGAAAGCTGGTAAAGGGATCCATTATCAACTCCACTGGTCTATAATAACTTCAGACTTCAGGCAGACAGACATGGAGATGAATTCTTCCATCCTCAAAGTCCTATCCCATAAAACCTGAAGAACCCCATGCTACAGGGGCACAGTCTATCTCCTGCAGAAAAGATACAGCTCTTTACTTGCTCTGATGAAAAGAATAATTTTACTTCTAAAGATGCCTATCTTTCTTTTATTGCCAGATCACTTCCAGAAATCCCAGTATAAAGATGATAATGTCCCTAACACTTAGTTAACAAAAAGTCTGTCCACATAATATTATTCATACTTCACAGGAAACAGATCACATCCTCACTTATAAACATTTTTATTATAGAGTGAGCAGGGCCTTCAACAAATACTATTAATGCTGACTCTTAAAAGCAAGAATTTATCCTCTTAATTTTTTACTAAATTTCTGTCACTCTTTTAATGTAAAAATATATTTCAATAATTGGTTTAAAATTAATGAATATGAGGAAGTAGTAAATAACACCTATGAACAGAAAAAATGATAAATATTAAAAATAGTCTCCTTTGGAAGTATTTAATAAATTCCTAGCTGAAGAATAAAAAAACTAGAAGCCAGTAGAAAATGTAGAAACTTTAAAAGTATCAGAAATAAAACCTGGATTATTAAAATCAATTACAAAAAGTAATTCAAATTTTGTTGTACCCATCAGTTCTAAATACATTGAAAAATGTAAATAAGTGGAAGCTCATCCACAATATTGTTACACCAAAAATAAAAGCTCCCTCCACTATACTAAAGTTGTTAACATATCCAATAGCTACCAGAAGTAGATTTTTAATCACTAGCACAAGAAAAAAATTATATTTAGAAATTGACTATGTTCCATAAGGACTTTCCCTATATTCTACCACCACAGTTTTTTTTTTTTCTACACTACATTCAGCTTCTCCACCCAGCCTGTAGCTCACACATCCATCTCCAGGAAATAGCTTGGTGTGTCTCCCTGACCCTTAATAACCATCCCTTCTCTCTAGTCCATAATATCTACCCTGGATCCCACAGTCGGTCATTTTATGACCAACCCTGCCAGTCTCTAGGCCTCTGCTAGGACCTGCACTTCCACAAGTAACCCACAGTCCACTCCCATGACACATTAAGCTATTATATGCAGTCATTTATTCCTAGGACAAGGAGGCACATTCTATACAGCATCCAAGTCCACCTCTGTCCACCTGACTACAGTTACCAGAAGTGATTTCCATCTTCTAGGTATACTTGCCTGAACATTCTGTTTCCTGCTCTAGCCTGTTCTGCCCATATCATATATAGAATTAACAAGGGAAGTCCTTGTGCAGAGACCTCATCCCCAACACAAATATTACAAAAAATCAAGTAATGCTCTTCACTACAAAAAGGACCAGTCCTATGGAAATATATGCCAATAAGAAATACCTAGATGAAAACAGGGAAAAAGAATTGATGGGAAAAATTGTAAACCTAATAAAATATTTCAAAGAATTTAAAGAAGGCACATAGAAACAATGAAGAAGGGACTTAAGGAGAATGAATGCCTGAGTGATCATCAAGAAAACACAAATATAAAGCTGACAGAAATGAAGATAACCCAAGGTTTATGAATAGAACTCAAAAAGGAGGTAGAAGCCAAGATTTATGAGGGAAATTTTTAGTTCTAATTGCCTACACTTAAAAAATATTCACAAAGAAAACAAACAAAAATGGAATTAATGATGCAACTTATTATTTTTTTTGAAAATCAAGAACCAAACAAATTAAAAAAGAGTAGATGCCAAGAAACAATAAAATCAAAGTGAAATCAATGAAATAAAAAGAAACAAAACAATACAAAGGATTAACAAACATAAGAAGAGAGCTGGTTCTTTGAAATGATAAGCAAGACAAACAAATGGTCAAACTAACAAAAAATGATGTTGCTGTTGTTGTTGTTGTTGATGATGATGATTATGATGAAATTAAAACACCAAATTACCCAAATTAACTGAGTGAGAATTATATAGCTAGAATAAGGAAATATCACAACAAATATCAAAGATACCATAGTCAACAACCTAAACAGACACATAACATTTGATAAGATTTAAATTGAAATAAAGACCTGTGAAAGGACTAAACTACATGGTGTCACAACTGAATTATATCAGATTTTCAAAAAAGATCTACTACCAATCTTCTTTAACTTTTAAGGGGGAAGGGAGAAGGAGGAGGAACAGAAAGAAAAAGAAATGAAAAAAGAAAATAAGAAAAAGAAAAAAAGAAATAGAATAGGAGACATTCTCAAACTCCTTCTATCAAGCCAATATTACTCTAATAACCAGCCCAAGGGGGAAACAACACAACAAATAAGAAAACTACAAGCCAATATCTCTAATGAAGATAGACTCAGAACCTCTAAAATATATTTCAATCCTCTTACAGATATGGAGCAAAAAGATTAACTACCATAAAGTTGGCTTTATCCCAGAAATGAAGGTGTGTTTCAACATATGGTAATCAACAGATGTGATAAGCCAAAAAATTGGACGAAAAAAATCAACTCCATAGATTAATAAAAACTTTGACATAAGCCAACATGTCTTCAGGATAAAATTCGTGCTAGTGCAAACATAATTCAACAAAGTAAAAATATTTATGAGACACTCATAATCAATATCAGCCTAAATACAGACAATCTTGAAAAGAACCCTCTAAAGTCTGGAAAGAGGCAAGGTTGTCTACTATACCCACAACGTTTCAATATTGTGCCCAAAGAATTAAAACAAGAAAAGGAAATTAAATGGATATAAGTAGGAAAATTACAATTATCCCTATTTGCAGATAATATAATAACTCTACTCAAACCATTCCAGTAATGGTGGAAGGACTTCCCATACTACTTGCTACCAACCTCAATGTTGTGGGCTCCCAAATAAAAGATACACTCATTGAGTCCTTTATTCTCACATGTCTTAAGCAACTCAAGGTCTGGGCCACTTCAACCCCTCCATATGGCTAACACTTTTCCCCCTGATAGTCCTGAGTTATTACATACTAAAACCTATATCCCATCTTGGCTGCCCTGGACTAAGATATGCAACCCTCTTGGGCTGAGTTCTCTAGCACCAGCATGATGTTTATGTTCTCTGTCCTGCATCTCTCAGGCTTGGCATCTACTCCTTTCTTGACATGGCAGCTCTTTCCTTCCTTCTCCCTTGGTCCCTTGCCTGGGAATCCTTAAAGTCCCACCATTGTCTGTCTACTACTACTTGGCCACTAGGAACGTTATTTACCCATCTAAACCAACTGTGGCAGGGATGCTCAGTGTTTTAAGTGCAGATATGCAGATTCTCCTGCAATTTTGGGGAGCTAATTAACATAATACAACATTAGACCAAATCCACAACAATTAGAAATTCCCTGAAATATCAGAAACCTTCAAGAAATAATAAATCAGTTAATCAAAGTGTTAGGAGATGGAATCAAGTTGCACAAATGTATTGATTTTCTATACACATTCCCATTTACTATAGCCTCCAGGAAAACAAAAAATCTATAAATAAACCTAAAAAAGTTAAAGACCTCTACAATGAAAATGTTAAATCTCTGAAGAGGTAGATAAAGACATTAGAAAATGAACACATTTCTCATGCACCAAAAGTATTATAATTAATATGGTTAAAATGATCAGATTCAATGCAATTTCAATCAAACATTCTCAACTCCTTCCTAACAAGAATAGAAAATAAGACAAAGAAACAAACAAAAGATTCTACGATACAAATCAGTTGTCCTCTCAAAAGACCCTAGACAATCAAACCATGCTTAGCAAAATTAGAACAATATTAGTGGAATTATCCTTCTGATGATTAATATATATTGCATAACCAAAGAAATAAAGACAACATGGTACTGGCACACAAAATGGACATGTGGACCAATGGAACAAAATCAAAAAATTCAAGCATGAGTACACATAACTTTAGACACTTAATGTTTGATAAAGCTACAGAACAAGAACAAAAACAAAAACCTTAAATCTTAAACTCAAAGGAAGAAGCATCTTCAACAAATGTACTTGGAAACCTGTGTGAACAATAGATCCATATCTATCACCTTGTATAAAAACTAATTTCAAGTGTAACAAAGACCTATATTTGCTACCTGCAACTCCTAGAAGAAAACATAAGGAATATGTTATATGATCAAGGTTTAGAAAAGTCATTTCTTAATAATTCTTTATTCTCCCAAGTAATAAGGTCACCAGTTGAGAAGTGGGACTTCTTAACACTAAAAAGCTTCTGTACAGCTTATCCAAATAAACAAACAAACAAAAAAAAGTAATCAACTGAGTAGATGTTCAAAGAAGCCAGAGAATTGGAGTGAATCTTTTCCAGCCACACATAATTACTATCCTGAGTATGTAAAGAACTCAAAAAACAAAGAATAAATTAAATATCTATTCAAAATAGTGCCTGGACCTGAACAGTGATTTCTAAAAAGATAAAAAAATACGTAACATATATTTCCAATAGAATAATTGCTTTATTCTCAGCAATTTAGAAAATGCAAATCAAAACAATTTTGAGATTTCATCATACCCCAGTAAGAATAGCAAAGGTCAATCCAGCAACCAGCAACAAATGCTAGAGAGGAGTTGATGGAAAGGAACCCTCATTCACTGTTGATGGTGGTGGTAATCTGGTCTAGAACTATGGAAATCAGTGTGGAGAACTCTCAAGAAGTTTAAAAATGAAATGCCATATGATACATCTAAACCATTACTTGTCATATGCCCAAAGGACTCAGCATCCTAAACCATAGTTATCTTCTCTTCTATGGTCATTGTTGTTCTATTCATAAGAGCCATGAAATATATATAACTAAATGTCCTCATACAGTTTATGGAAATGTAATATTGGAAAACTTATTATTTATTCTACTATTGTCTTTCTTTTCTTTTTCTTCTTCTTCTTCTTCTTCTTCTTCTTCTTCTTCTTCTT
>JADRCH010000010.1:21946295-21991899 GCA_019843965.1 Rhynchomys soricoides
TTCTTCTTCTTCTTCTTCTTCTTCTTCTTCTTCTTCTTCTTCTTTTTTCGAGACAGGGCTTCTCTGTGTAGCTCTGGCTGTCCTGGAACTCACTCTGTAGACCAGGCTGGCCTTGAACTCAGAAATCCACCTGCCTCTGCCTCCCAAGTGCTGGGAATAAAGGCGTGCACCACTACTGCCTAGCTTACTATTGCCTTTCTATCGTACATAAAAATATTCTTCTGTAGAAAGATTGAATAAATAAATGACATCTACTAAAAGAAATGGATTTCTACTTATCTTGGTTAACATGTAAAATACTACCTTATCAAAATAGCAATTACTACAGAAATACTAGAAGAAATTATTTGTTTGGGTTAGAAAGACACAAAGGAAATGGAAAAACTGCTATACTTGATTACAAATATCCTTAAAATTACTGAAAATATATCCAAGTTTCAAATGAACTCATTGGCTGATATTAAATTGAGCTGTATAAGATTCTGAAGAGCAGAAGAATGTGTTATACATAACATAACAATAACACAACGTTTTAACTAACTTTGTACTGGTTTTCTGCACAACCATAGAAGACTGGCATAATCATATGTGATATTTTATAGTCTCTGGTTTCTTTGCAGGTTTTCGTCCTTAAAATTTTATTATCTACTAAATCTTAATACATTCTCTAAATATCTTATACACAATTTCTAATTTGGTGGTATTAGGAGGTCAGACTTTTGGGGTGTGGGAGGGAGTTGTGTCTCTAATAAATGTATTAGTGCCTTTTCTATTAGAGACCATGCCTATTTCTAACATTCCCTGTGACAGCACACAGATGTCTATATACAAGGAAGAAAGCCTGCACCATACATCAACTCTACCTATATTTTGGACAGGAGCTCCTTAAACTTCAGAGTGGTGAGATGTGTGCTTTAATTGTTAAGAATGACATCATCTATGACTTTCTTACACATCGGCCAACCAGAAGTAAGCATTATAGTTTTTGTGGTTTTTAGTGTGGGTATGTGTCCAGAACTGGTTTATTCTTACTTGAATCACTTTGTTCTTTGAGTATAAGGTTTTCTATTTTCTTATCTTCAATAATGTAGTGACACTAGCATGACTACAAGCTGTGGCATAGACCCTGGACATCCACATGGCCTAAAGGACAGCATGGACCATGGAGATCTTTAACGAAGACCCAGTGCACAAACTGAACCTGTCTCCATTTCAGATATTCTGTCATTGTTCAGAATGACAATAGGGAGACCTTGTGGCTAAGCATCATGGTATAGGCAGAGACTTCAGGAGCTTCAGGAAGCTGCACACCATCCTGCTGCCCCATGTCCACCGCAGCTTTTCCCCACAGGTACCACAGTCATTGCATCACTAGGTCCGCTTCCCTCCACCTTATATGCTGCTCATTTCTTCATATTTTTAACCTCTCCATTGCATATTTGTTCATTGAACTATCAAGACAGGAGGCAGATTTAAATAGCTATTAAAATAATTAGTATTTTTAACATAGAGGATGGAAGCTGTGAACATTTCTTCATGCTAAGTAATTTCCATGTAAAATTAATTTATGAAACTGCAAAATGTCTTCACTAAAAAAAGAGCTAGCTGAATACTTACAGCAAATATCTCTTCCAAGATTTTCATAATCTATTTTCTCTTTTGTCTTCTCCAAATACTAAGTAATTTATAATCACAGCACTTATTATTGTTGTATATGCATTTTTAATACTTTTTTGAGTACACACCTTTGTACTATGTTATGCCTTTTGCTTTGGGTAGTTACTGCTGCTTCTCCTCAAGTCTGTCACTTGTTTTCTAGCTTGTTGTGTTAGTCAGACCTTTGTCATTAATTCCATATCCATGGCAGAAACTAGTGAAAAGAGTTTGTCATCATTAAGGTTTCAATTTCTGGGATGAAGCACCATGTCCAAACACAAGTTGGGCAAATAAAGGGTTTATTCATATTACATTTTCATATTGTAGTCCATCACTGAAGGAGCCCAGGACAGAAACTAAAATGGCAGTAACCTAGGCTGATGAAGAGGCAATGGTAGCATTCTGCTTACTGGCTTGTTCATCATGGCTTGTTTAGCTCTATTTCTTTTAGAACCTAGGACCACCAGCCACACAATGGCACCATGTGTGTTAGGCTACCCTGATCCCACTAATCTCTAATTAAGAAAATGTCCTGTAGCTGTATCTTATGTAGACATTAGTCAATAGCAGTTCCCTTTTTTCAGATAAATCTGGCTTGTGTCAGGTTGACTGTCCAGCCAAGAACTCATGTTTGGTATCATTGTATGAGTGAGTTGAGTCGTGCGGGAAGTTGCGGAATAGTGGAATGCTAACTGAATGGCAGACAAAAAGCAAGAAGAAGAAGTGAGCACAAATATATTTTCTTTTCTTCCTATGTATAGTCCACCTAAGGTCCCAGACTAGAAGATGATATTGCCATTCCTTATAGAAACATGCTTTTACACATAACTTGAGCTGCACTTTCAAATTACATCAACAACTCCAAATCTAAAACAGTTAAAATGTTAATGCTTATGTTTGTTGTGCTCTTGAAATATTTTAATGACTATTTTGAATTTAGCTTTTCTGCTTATTTTCTTATTCAGTTAATTATTTTTTGTAGGGACCATTTCTACTTAATATTATAGTGAGTCCATACATTTTATCAACAAAATAATATAATTAGAGCTAGTTTGAGGTTTCTGGATTGCTATTTTATAAATTGCTACCTTAAAGTGAAATAGTACACACTAATCAATAGCCATTTATACCACTGTGTCTTTTAAATCCAAAGCCCTTACACAATAAACATTTTCTGTATAAAGTGAGATAGAATAAGATCATTTATTAAGCAACAATATCTCATTTGAGAGTTAGATTCCCTAAATCCACTGCTAATTTACAGATTCAGTCTCTATCAGTTCAGTATAGAACTATTGGCTGCTGCTTTAAGTCCAAACCAACACTTACATTCCACTAGGTTTGATTCTTTTTCTGACATTTTAAAAAAATTCTCCCTTTATACTTTAAAATAGGAATTCTGTTTGTGAAATAAATGTTTCTGATAGATTTAAAGGCTTATCAATTAAGCTAGTTATAACAAGTGTAGCCTTTCTTAGGTGTGAATTTTTAAAAATCTTTAAAGCTGAATATAGTGGTACTTGTCTTAAATCTCTTGGATATAGACAGAAAGATCTAAGTTTAATGTCATCCTCAGCTACATGGTAAGTTTGACTCCATGCTGGTTTCATAAATGAAACCCTGTCTCAGTTCAAGGAAATTCAATTTTAAAACCTAATAAAAATAATACATAATTGCACTCATACTCAGATGGTATACAGTGTGTTTCTACATAGGATCAGAGAAATTTTTAAGGCCATTGTTGAATCATGATTCCTATGTATCCATCCTCAGGACACCATATGAAAACTTGCAAATTGTAATCTCCACTTCACATATCTGAATTTTTTCTCTTTTTGTATATTCAAAACATCTGCTTTGCTTTATTTTATTAATTAATAACAATAATGGACCATTTATTATAACTCCCTGGTGATGAATACTCACCTTTGTTACAATAGAATTTCCTAGTGTTTAATAAGATAGGTTTATGTCTCCTGCTACCAGGAGACAGCATGTAGTTCTGCAGTGATTTTATAGAATATTTTTTCTCTTTTTATAATGTTATTATCTTTCCAAAATTGTAAATCTATCACAAACTTATTTCCTACTACACAGCTTCTGGTCTACAGCCTTGAAGCCTATCAGAGCCACATTCTACTCTTCCTTCACACTATAAATCTGATGGAGGAGATCTTTGTCTTCATGGGCACCAACCACACCATGCTCTTCACTTCTTTTTTCCTGCTTTGGTTTTACAGATGTCCTTGTGTAGTTATGTTTTCAAACAGAGAACCTAAATACCTTCCAACAGAATGTCTTCCAAGATTACTGAATGTACATCACTGACTTTGTTTCAACCATGTCTTAATTCACAGCTGAAGACTATGGCTTTTGCTTAGTGTGTGCTGAAAGTGAGCTGTGCAAAGTATCCTAGCCATACCATTTACCTTATTTCTGAACTTAGGCTAAGAAATATTCGTTCCCTTTTTCCTAAGGTTTAGATCTGAGCCTGAATGGAATATTTGACAAAACTTCACACTACATCTCCTTGCAATTACAGACTGCAGCAGACTAGCTTTAAGGTTATAGTGAGAGATTGTGGATAGAGAATTGCATATAGCACAAGAAGTAATTTTTTTATACAGTAAGTAGACTTTAAATATATTGAAAAATCAGATGGGTTCATGTAAATTTTTGATAAGAACACACTACTGGGGCTAGGAAGATGTCTTTATAGATAAAGAAAATATTTGTAGTGCAAGCATAAGGAACTGATTTAAATTGTTTAGAACATGAAGGTAATCATACCTTCAATCCCAGGTCTCTGAGGGGAGTTGGGAGTTGGAGATAGATGAATTCCTGAAAGCTTATGTACCAGAAATCCTGGCATACACAGTGGAGAAAAACTAGAACCCTGTTTCAAACAAGTTGCAAGACAAGGGTCAGAATCTTGTGTGCTTTAGCACTGTACATCCTCATTAACATACATATCATAAACAAAGATATGAAATAAGAACACATCTCTGAAAATTCCCTTTGCTTTTAAGAGTTAAATTTCCCTTCTTGTTACCATATTAATTAAATATACTCGATTTTTAAAGAGGTACTTTTTTGAGATCGTAAATTGTTTCTTCAACCCTTTTCTTCCACAAAATACTCTCATATACCTCTTCCAATTCTCCTTCAAATTCAACCCCTATTTTTACATATTACATGCATATATGTTTTTGTATTTATGTATATTCCCAAATATAGCCTGTTAAGTCTATATACTACTGCTTTTTTATATGTTTTTAAGATTGACTATTTGACACTGGATAACCCATAGTTTTTCTTCTTTGGGAGGATCAACTCTCCCACTCCTAGCTTTACTCAGTTGTCTGGAGTTCTTTATGTAGAATTGAAATCTCCTAGGCTTTTCTTCTTGTATGGGGTATCCACTGGTGTCATCTTTGTTCATCTCAGAATTTGAGCAGTGATGATGGAGGCTATGGATACAGCTCTTATGTTTCTAGGAGATACAATTTTACAGCAAATGCCCTGATCCACTGGCTCCTACAATCTTTCTGTCCTTGTTCTACAATAATCCCTGAGCATTGAATGTGACAGTATTTTGCATAGAAACCAAGATAGCATCTTCAAAACATGGTTCACTGAAAACTGAATGTCCACATTTAAAGTTTAAACCATAAATGAAATTTAAACCATATCTATCACCTTGCACAAAAAGTAACTCTAAATTGATCGTGATCTAAACCTCAAACCTGAAGCACTTAAATTGATTGAACAAAAGAAAAGGAAGACCCTACATGATTTAGATGTAGAAAAGGTCTTTCTTAATAGGACTGTATTTTACCAAGAAATAAGGTCAACAATTGACTTATGGGACTTCTTGAAAATAAAAAACGTGCTCAGCTACAGAAATACTTGTTAGAATGTTATTTGTGTAAAGGCTTATGTAATGTAAAATTTCAAATTATGGATGCTATAACTGTCTACATGTTTCTAAACTTTTGTTGAGATAAACATCACATTTAAAATGCATGATCATATACATTTGAAAGCACACAATTTTTAGTAGCTGATGACACAAGCTCAATGTCTATGCAGGGTAATTAATCTCCTTAGAAGAGCTACTCTCTCTACATATATATAATTTCTTGGTTTTGTAGCACAACATTATGTTCTATAAAGTTCATTTTAGGTAACCATGCAAACTTATATTTCAGGGATTGTTCAATGAGATAAACATTGATATACATGCATGAGGATCTGATTTCAGGTCTCCAGAACTCACACAAAAGTTCAGTGTGAGATTTACATCTGTAATTCCAGAACTCCAGGACTTAAGAAGAGGTACATCCCCAGAGAATTTTTTGGCTAGTCTTACTGAAATAGCAAGCTCCAGTTGGCAAACCAGTTTCAAAATATAAGGAAGAGAAAAATGGAAGAAGACGTGATATTAATCACTGATCTCAATATAAGTAAGTAGAGTGTCACAACAGTGCAGACACAAGCACATATACCAAACAGGAGAAATACACTGGGGAGACGGGGAGGGATGAATGTGTACAAACAAAATCATGCACAAAAACACCTTGTAATATTCTAAATAAATGTAATTTTGTTTTGGGTCATATTTAGGGTTATCAACTGCAAAGTTTTCAAATGTTAAAAGTTAATATATAGCTGGGCAGTGGTGGCTCATGCTTTTAGTCCCAGCATTTGGGAGGCAGAGACAGGAGGATTTCCAGGACAGCCAGGGCTACACAGAGAAACCTTGTCTTGAAAAAAACAAAAAAACAAAACAAAAAAGTTAATATATAGCAACATTACACTAAAATATGAAAAATCATTTCATCTCTAAATTTACTATTGATTAATGCATAATAAAAATATGGTTTTATTGGGATAATTTGTTATTTCTCATGCTTGAAAATCTATAGACACCATCTGTAGTTTAAAATTATTTAGTTTGCTCTACATAATACTAAAAGAAGAGAAAAATCACTACGTTAAAAAGTGATGTTGCTTGTCCATTAACCTTGAAACTCATATCCTCGTGGGTATGCAGTTTACCCACTGAGCCATCTCTGCAGTACAAGAAATAACAAAGGCACATTCTTAGCTAAGCAGCAGCTTAACGGGTAGGACAAACGTTTGTTAGTGTCAACTATTTCCCATTGTTTTTTTTTTTTTTTAATTTGAAGAGTATAAGGAAACAAAATATTAATTATTTTACTATAAAACAAATCCTATCACCAAGAAAATTTAATAGAGGAAAGGCTTTTGAGGGCTTACTATCCCAGAGGATAAAAGTCAATGACCAGTGGTGGAGGATAGGAGTAGTGAGGCATGGTAGGTAGAGAAGTAAGCTAAGAGCTAACTTCTACACTTGAAAACATGAAGCCTAGAAAGTTTTGGGGGATAGTTTTAGGCTTTGAAACCTCAAAGACCTACCCTAGTTACTCACTTTTTCAAGTAAGGCTACACCTACAACGTCTCCCCAAAAATATCACCAATTGGATACCAAGCATTCAAATATCACCCAATAATAAGCCACTCAAATAAACATAACTGGCAAATGCACATCCTGTAAATATATGAATGTGTAAATATATACATAGTTGAATTTGCAGGGCCATATCTCTTCCTATTCATCTATGTCGTTTGTGCTTGAAGCTATATGACTCTTCCAATCAAAATGTGAAGTCTGTTTATCCAAAGTAGCAATATAATATGTTGTCAAGGAAACAGAGCATGTGGAACATTACCGTAAGGATGCTTGAAATAAAACAATATAGAAGATTTAGAAAATAATTTGAGAGGCAATTTTTTTAAAAAAAATCCTTATAAAATATAGCAAGAGATTTTATTAAGCTTCATAAAATTTTCAAGAAAGTATAAAGAAGTAGAAAAAAACTATGCGAATAGTTTTATTGTAGATTTGTTTATAAATTCATAAGAAGTTGTAACAATCCTGTTTTTTCTCTGTAAAAATGGCTGACATATAAAATATTACTTCTCTCTAAAACATAGAGAAAAAACACAAGTTGAATGAGTTAGAGCAAATGAGGATTTTCTTCAGACTGAAAAGCAGCCCCAAAGTACAATAGTTTAGTTAACATGCACACACACACACACACACACACACACACACACACATACTTCAGGCCCTCGGTGTTTCTACATTTAATATATCATCTGAAGCTAAATAATTTAGATATTTTTATCTACAGAAAAGATATACAGAATGATAGACGTATTTAATACTTCACAATTTTCAGTAAGTTGACACTCAGAATAGTTTTGACATAACATAGGGATAAGATGAACAGTTTGTGTGTGTGTGTGTGTGTACATGTGTGTGTGTGAAGATAGAAAAAATGTGCTATAAAAGATGGAAGATGAATAATTTTAAATAACAGGTGGCATTATAATGATCCTTGCATTTCTAAGAAATACACAGAAGTTATTTTTATCAAAATGTTAACTTATGGAAGATCCCAGAAAGCAAGTATATGGCACAATAAGATTTTAATCTCAACATACCCACTGCAAATATTTAGAAAATAAAATTCAAACCTTATCACTAAAAGTTGAACTAAAGTAATTAAGCATCAATTTAATAAATTATGTTTCAAATATGCCCATAACAGAACTAAGAACCAATTGTGAAGAAAAGTATTTGTGATACCCTGCAGCCACTGACTGATTCCATGTCCTTTAATATAACATTCTTAAACACACACACACAAACAAAACACACACACACACACACACACACACACACACACACACATTTAGTACAGCCCCAGGTAAAATACATACAGCACATTTTATGGACGCAAATGTAAATATTAGGAGGCCCCCTTTTTTACTTGTTTAAACAGCATTTTTAATTTTGATTTTAAATTAGCATCTATAGAGTCTTTATTGCATTTTTCAAAGAATGCTTTTCTTAATTCTCCTTCTCACTTTGCCTCACCTCCTTAAGCTTCTCCCTGCCTCATAGTTGCTTTTCCATTCTCACATCACATTTGTCTCATTGTTCTCCACTTCTGCTCCAAATTCCTTTACAGCTCTCATGACCTCTTTCCTAGCACCAAAGCCTGTATTCACACTCATCCTCACTTACACAGACACATGTAAATAAGCTATGATATGAGAGAGACACATATGATATGACATATGAGAGAGATACACATTTTTAAAATAGTTTTGTGAATTATATACTGGCTTTTTTTCTTTTTATATATTTTATTATTATTTTTTCTTATTCACTTTACATCCCTATCACTATCTCTTTTCCTGTCACCCCCAAAATACTTCCCCCAAACCCCTTTTTCTCTGAGTAGGTGGGACCCCTCAATATCCCCCTACCCTGGCAATTCATGTCTCTGTAAGGCTAGGTGCTTCCTTTCCCATTGAGGCCAGACACGGCAGTCCAGCTAGTAGATCATATCCCATAACGGGCAACAGCTTTTGGGATAAACCCCAGGTTCCATTTGTGGGTGACCCACTGGACTCCCTTTTCAACATAAAACATTTATATTGAGAGAGGTAAAAGCATATTTGTGGATTTGGGCCACATGATTCTAGGAACAAGGATGCTGCTCAGTGAGGGGGTTTGCAGGCCCATGGATGGAGCAACAGTGTCGACTGGCCAGAACCCTCGGAGCTACCGGAGAATGGACCACCAACCAAATGATACACATGTGGGGACCCATGGTGCTGGCTGCATATGTGGCAAAGGTGGGCTTTGTTGGGCATCAGTGGGAGGAGAGGCCCTTGGGCTTGAGGGTGTTCGATGCTCCAGTGTAGGGGAATGCTAAGGAGGGAAGACCTAAGTGGGAGGGTTGGTGGGGGAGCACCCTCATAGAGACAGAGTGGAGGCAGGATGGGAGAGGTAGTTTCTGAAGGGGAGACCTGGAAAGGGGAAAACATTTGAAATGCAAATAAAGTAAATATCCAAAATTATTTTAAAGGATGCTGCTCAGGAAATAAATAGGATATTGGCTTAAAGATTTACGTAAAGACAGAAAAATAAAATAAACTCATGAGAAGCATTTAGAAATATATCCATAATTGATTTACAATATTGCCAAAGTAATGACACCAGAGAAAGCATTATTTTTAAGAAATACTAGTGGAATAATTTTCTACAAAAAGAGTTTCAGGATGGCCAAAGCTGTTGCACAAAGAAATTCTGCCTCGAAAACAAGAAAAACAAAAAGAAAGGACAAAAAAACATAAATAAGAAAAATAAATCATTAAAGATATCTAGTCAAGGATACAAACTTTAAACCTTATATACCTGAAGTTTTAACATCACTATATATGTATAGGCGTGGAGATGTGGCTCAGTGATTGAGAGCACATTTTTCCATAGGCTCCAGAACCCACACTGGGAACCCCACATCTACATGTAACTTTCCAGTGAACATGATGCTCTCTTCCAGCATACATGCTGTCTACACACACATAGAGTACACATTCTACTCAATATCACACAATACGTACACATTAAATAATTAATCAAAGTTTTAAAACTAATAAATACTTAAGAAAATGTGCATGATTATACATATGATGTGTGTGTGTGTGTGTGTGTGTGTGTATGTAGAAAGACAGGAACATTGTAAACATTAAGTAGGCTAAGATATTTAAAACATAGAAATTGTAAAGCCAGGAAAAAAATAGACAAATGAGATTTTAAAATCAAACTCTCCTTCGAAAGATAAATTTACCACATTAAAAAGCCCAAGTTCTGAGAAGAAAATATATACTGACATAAAATTTGTCTCTAGAATCAATATACAACTTTAATAACTTAGTAACCCAGAAGCAAAAGTTCCCAAAAAACACTTTACAGAAGGCATCCCACTAAAGAATATATATGAGTATATTAACACATGAAAATATTCTTGAAATTGTTACTCAGCAGAAAAATACAAATTATAACCACAGAAAAGAAGTCTTTACATGTTAGAATGGCTGAGTTAAAAACAGTAGAGTGCTCAAGAGTGATGATTCCTTCTCTGGGAACAGTTAGAACTCTTAGGTTGCTAGGAAAAACAATGTAACACACTGTCTCTGGCTACAATTTAGCCTTTTATATCCTCTTATCTCTGGTCTGGCTGTTTTACTCCTCTGTATGTATTCAAGTGCTTGCAAGCATGAGTCCACGTAAAGATTCAGGCATAATGCTTCAGCAATTTATCAGGACAGTTAAACACTGGAAATCATCCAAATACCTATCAATGAAAAAATAACATAATGAGATCAGGTCATAGCTAAAATTGAGAGTGCCAGCAAGGGTTTGATTCATTCAAGAATCAACCAATTAAAATGAGGTGATCTTCACATATCTACTACTAAGAAAAATTCTATATATGCAACAAAGTGAATATTTTAAAACATTTCATATCTTTGCTCTGTGGAAGTGTTCATGTGTGTGTTCATGTGAGTGTGGGTGCATATGTGATGTGTGTGTTTATGTATCTCTGTGTATGTGTGAATGTGTGTGTGTGCATATGTGCAAATGTAGAGGCTAGAAGACAACCTCATATATCATTCTTCTTTGCCAGCCTCATTTTCTTTTTGAGACAATCTCTCAATGACCTACAACTGGCCTGGTCTAGGGTGTTTGGCCAGCTGGCTTCAGGGAACTTCCTGTCTGTCTGTCTCACTTACTGTGATGACAAACACAGCTCTCTAGACATCTCTCAAGCCTTAATTTTTTGTGTATGTATGTTAAGGTAGATAATTATAACATTATATGTAGTATTATATGATGCATACAGTATTCAAAATTTGGCAGAACCAGCCTAGGACAAAAATACCAGATCATTTGTTACTAGAAATTGACTGGGAAGGATTATGAAATAACTTACTTTGGCACTTACATATGATTGCATTCATTTAAGAAATAGCTCATGTTTTTAATTTATGCATTTAAAAAACATAAATAAACTATTTATCTTAAGTAACTCTTAATTAAACAAAATTAAAACTGTGATGATAGTCAAGAATTCCCATAAATCTACATTTAGTCTCTGTTATCAGCATCTTATGTAAGTATGGTACATACTTGTGGTTACAAACACAGAGGGTGTGCTGGTATATTAAATTCCACATTTGAACAGCTGTCCTTACTTTCTATTTGACATTTGACATGTTTTTCTCATTAAGAAACCTATTCGTTGCATTACAATAAAAGATGTAACTGCTTCTTCAGCTCCTCTGGCTCTAATAACTTTTCACATCCTCTTTACTTTTAGAACCTTAGAGAGACCTGGAGGCTCACTTATCAACTATTCTTTGAAAATGTTCCTATAATGAAACACACTCTATTTTCTTGTGTATTTACAAGAAAAAATACTATTTATGTTTAAGAAAAAGACCAATAAGGTAAGGTTCTATTCTTATAACACTCAACTAAGGAATCCTACAGCAGGGTAACTTACTAAGCAAATGTTGGAAACATTATGATCCTGAGGTAGCATGCATCGGATTTTCCTCTTGCATGCTTACCTATTGATATCCTAAATTCTTTCTCAGGAAGCCTATAACTGGTAGTTAAGGTTGTTTTGCATTCACAGATGTCCTGAACAGAAATCAGTGTACCATTGTATAATGCTATTGTGAAAATATATTTCTTCCCAAATTTGCAGCTAAGCAGTTTCTAAGTCTCCAACTAGATAATTGTATGCCTTGTGGTATTTATTGGTCAGTATTTCCCTTTAGGCTCCTTTCAGGCTGTTCCTCTAACATCTTAGGCTCCAAAAGGGCGGAACACATTTGTGAATCTCCAGATTAACTTATTTGTTTGTGGTTCGGTGGTAATATCTCTCACCATCTCAGTCACACAATGGATCCAAGGAAAGCAATTTGTTTCCATTTCATTTCTATTTTTCTTCTTGGAAGAAGCAAGATGATTCCTTTCAAATTCTTCATATATTGGAAACTGAGAAGTTGGCAACAAATTTTGCATATAATTCATAACTTAAAAATAAAATAAAGATATGTATAAATAAATTCTTAACTGATTTACTTAGTACATATCATGGCAGAAATATCTAAATATATAATGGTAATATATGTAAAATCTTTTATAGATATTTATTCCACTGCAATGTACGAGCATGTTAGGTTCCACAACATACTGGGTTAGTTTGAAACATGTATCAAAATTCTCACATATGTCATGTTTAATTTATTTCATTGGTAGAGAGTTTTATACGATTTATCATCTTTTAGATTAACTAAAATACCAACTGTTGCATAAATTTTTAATTATATATATATACTAAAAATTATTATAAATATAATCAGATTGCCATCCTTTATCCACTAGTGGTATCAATTATTGAATGAATAGAATGTAAGTATTGAAAATAATATTTCTGTGCTGAAAGCCCAAAGCTTTATATAAAGCCCAGTTGTTATGAACGTGAAGCAGCACAGTTTCCTTTTCAGTAAATAATCAGAGGGACTTAAACATTTAACATTTTATTTTCTTTATAAATATTGTAGAATTTGTAGGCATGATTTCAGGAAAATATTTTGAGAAATATATTACTTATATACCTCTGTATCTTCTCACTTGGTTGAGCATAGATCAAATAATATACCAAAAATCAGAAGCAAACATACTTACTCTCTTAAATATTTATTTATAGTTCATCCAACAAAAGCTTGAGTCCACTGATTTTCCTGAGTAACAAGACTTTAGAAATTAATTCAAATGTGTGTTAACCAAGTTCTAGACCTTATTAAAAGAGTAGCAACAATTGATATAGGAAATTATAAATTTTAAGTTAGTTTTCTGCCTTAGTGATTTTCAATTTTTTTAAATTTTATATATTTTTTCTATGAACTAGAATGAAAGCCTAGACTCATTACAAGGTATCCCTTTCTCTCCATTGATGGATATGGCTATAACCTTGATACATTTAGTCATTTGTTGTAGTCAGTAGAAGCCACAACCAGTAAAAATGGGTGCTCTGCCCATACAGTATCTGAACAAAGTAGAATGGATCCCTTCTCTGGGGCTCTGTTCTTTGATGGTGACAACAGGTCAGAGACACAGATTCTGCCAGCATCCTGTTGGCAAAGAGACTTGGCCAAGAAATAATCCAACCCTGTTGGATCTTATTCAGAAAACCACCACCACTTTTGACCCTTGTGCTACATGTCACTCAAGTGATACAGGAGCAGGAACAACCCACAGAGCTGAAAGACCTGTGGAGTCTGCATGTCTTAGGATACCTGAACTGCAAAATACTCAGGACAGTTTCAAATAAGATTCTGAGCAGGAAGGTACTGACAAATTAACACATAGATTTAGTTATATGAATTATTATACCTAAAAAGACACTTCTCTAAACTAAGTTATCAATATAAGTTTTTAAAAGATTTATTCATTTTATTAATATGAGTACATTGCCACTGTCAAACACACCAGAAGAGGGCATCTGAGGCCATTATAGATGGTTGTGAGCCACCATGTGGTTGCTGGGAATTGAACTCAGGACCTCTGGAAGAACAGTCAGTGCTCTTTACTGCTGAGCTATCTCTCCAGTCACAATATAATTTTTTTTTAATAAGATAATACTATTAAAAGAAAAACTTGTCTTTGTATTCCTTCTGCAGAAGAGAATTTTGCAATATGTGATATATAGAGAAACAGCATTCAGCTAAAACATATCAAAAACAAAACAAAACAAAACCAGTGATATTTAGGGTGACTTAAATGAAAGTTAAGAATTTTAAATGCTTTATTTGTTTGTTTATTTTTGTAATTGAAGATGTGTGACTCTGGAACAGTATTATTATTTACATGTCACTCACTGCCCTCCCCTGATTAATATAGCCTCTACTTTCTGGTTCTGAGTTTCATTCATTTTGAGAACTAAAATAAGTGTGATCACGTAGCACTAGTTTTGCATAACCCAGTTCTAGGGAAACATAAACAAAGATCTACTCACATATGTTTGGGAATCAATTACAGACCAAAAGAAGTGGACAAGGGTACCACAGAATACTACTTTGATGAACCAATATTTTTTATAGGTGACTTACATATATATGTTTGGCTGATTGCTTATAGGAGCAGAGTGTGTTTAAGTAATTTGGTTTGTTGTTGTTGTTGTTGTTGTTGTTGTTTTTTTTATCTTGGAGAGGAATTTTAATCCAGCTACTACTTTGCTCTGGCAAAGGATCATATCCAAAATACTTCTGTCTGTTTCATCTGGCTAGATTGCATACATGTCACATATCTTTAAATTCCCTCTAGCTGGAATACAGACATGACATTAGTACACAACTTTAAGGTAAATTAGTTTGAAGAAGGAAGCAGCTATGTTTGAAAGTGGTACCTAAGTGAAGGGCAGACAAAGTGCTGAATCAGAAAAAGATTTGACAAAATGAATCAAAGATAGAGTATGCTCCTCAACTCTCATGGTAATAGCATAGGAAGGAGAAGCTATTTAAGAGCAGTAGAGGGAGAGAGAGTCACCCAGTTGGGAGTCAGTACAGTGAGTGCAGTAACAGTAGAGTTGAGTTTGTTTGTGAGGTAATGCAATTCAGTGCAGGTCAGGAGAGGCAGTTGAAGCCAGAGAATAAAAAAGAACCAGATTACAACAAATTGCAAGAGTTATTGCCAGTCAAGTTGAGAAATTATATGAGAAGCTGAGAGAAACCAGATTGAATCAGTTAGATTGGAAAGGAGTTTTATCCAGAACAGCTGAGGTGAACCACCTAGTCAGAGTTCAGAAAGAAATAGAAAGGATTAGCTTACTCAACAGTAAGCCTCTGACATAACAATTACATCAGGGGAATAAAAGTCACTTTTATAGGTCTTGATTCTCCTCACAATATGAAAACAAAGATAATTTGGTTACATAATGGTAAGCCGTATCTATAGGCAGAAATAATTTGGGGGTTTTAAGATTAAACATCTCAAATTTGTGCTTATGTTTTTGCATCTCATACATAACTATAAAAATACACCATTCATGGACATCTTAATTAGACCTTGCTAGTTTGTAGAACAAATTAAATAAATTTGTTTATAAATTATATGTTTATATGAAGTAGTAATTTAAATAGCACTTATATCCCTCGTATTATAAATCTATTTTTATCATGTGGGAAGTATTGGAAATAAAATTTATTTTAACTATAATTGTACATAGTTTAAGAAAATAAAAGAGTTTCCAAATCATAAAAAAATTGTACTTTTTGTTACTATTCATGAGATAGAAATTTTATTTACACAATTTATAAAATAAAATCTGTATAAAAGTACCATAGTATACAAGCAATTTTCATTTGAATTTCAGGTTTAATAGTACCAAGATATCAATGATATAAGTAAATATTAGTGATATTTTAAAAGTTGTTTTACTGCAGCATGTTAAGTACTTCCACTGACATAAAACTGCTTGCTCTTATTTCGATATTTTACTTTTTCTTTCAGTGCCATCCCTTTTAGCAATAATATTCCATATGCATGACATTTTATGGTCTTCTTCATGGAAATTGATGAAGTATATATCTGAAATGGATAAGTGTCCTGAAATCAAGCAGTTTAAATCATTGTGTTTAGAAAGATAAATGAACAGTGATCCTTACTCTCTTTTATGCCAGCTGAAGTTGAAAAGCCCTAAAATTTGAGTTTGGTTTATACAAATGTGCTTCAAAGCACATACAAGTGCAATCATTACTGTGAGAATACATTTTGAAGAACAACTTTTCAAAAATAATGATGGAAAAAAGGAAGAGTGGCAGGTGGATAAGACAACTGTCTGGCACCATAATGCTATTTTTATAAGCAGCATAAATAAAAAATGCAGTCAGCATTTCCTTGTTTTTTTTTTTTTTTGACACATTTCCAACAGCAGATTAGACTAAGTTTCTTGCACTGAATAAATGAACTAGAATAGGACGCAAAGTGCTTAGGAAGGCATACACTGGCTGCCATGCCTCATGTATATTGAAAAGTGGGAGAGCAAAGCTTATTTTCACAGAACTTTACTTTCTAAAGCTTTTGTTTCATTTTAAATAGGTCTTACTGTTTTATTTCTGCTCTTCAGATTACCACTATACTCAGAACATTTTAGGTAATCATTTGTATCATTGGAGAGATAAAGGACTGCTATATGCTGGGTTTCTCAGATGGCAAACTGGCAGAAAAAGGGGGTTTTGCCTATATTTAGGCATCAAGCTGCAATACTGAATCTCTGGGTAACAAAACTCCTCCTGAAATGCAAATCTTTGGAATGGAAAGTGAGGCTGTTCACACAGAATCTGAAGTACAGTTACATGTTTACCAAACATGAGTGTTTTGCAAAAACTATTTTTTTTCCTGCACAGAAGTAACAAACCCTTCTCTTAAATCAATGGATTAAGAACCTAAAACCCAGAAACCATAACACTCAGGAAACAAAGGGAAAAGTAATGTTCTATTTCAATTGTTGATATGTTTATTTAAACAACATCAGCTCTCTTGGGAACAGATGTTTGACTATTTGGTGTGCAGTTGATAAAACAGACTGAGAAATATTCTCTTTGTTGGTCAGAGTGTCACTGACAGGTGGGTTTTGATATTTCTAAAGATTCCTATGATACTTAAATCTTTTTCCCTTTGCCTAATGGTTATGCATCAAGAAAATGTAAGGTCTCATATATTTTTTCAGTCTGCCATCATGTGATCTAACCTTCTGAAATCATAAGCCAAATTAAAATCTTTCCTTTAAAGGAGGTACCTTGGCCAAGGTATTTTATCACAGAAATTGAAAAGTTATTAAGATAGCCAAACAATTGCTTCTTTGTATCTGACCATAAAAGCATAGTATATGAAGACAAAGACCTACAGATGGCATTACATCAAACAAATAAGCATTGGGAAAAGACATAAAAGAATGAAGATGTTATCTACTGTGTGGGAGAAAATAATATAAAATAATTCATCTGAGGATGCATTGTTTGATATTGTTTATTCAGTCAAAATCTCTTTGTAGTCTAGGATGTCCTGGTATCTGTTATGTATTTCAGGCAGATCCTAATCTTGGAATAATTTTCTAGTCATTCTACCAGCTTCAAGCAATATAATATCACTATGCCTGGCTTAATGAGACATTGGCATGATATATACATACATATTTCATATATATATGTATATATATATATATATATATATATGTTTGTGTGTGTGTGTGTGTGTGTCACGATTTCTAAAATAAATCAAACCGATAAAACAAGTTAACTATACAAATAGGTTGCATTAAGGACCATTTAAGTGTCACTAGCCAGCAAGGAAACACAAAGCAAAGCTGCAGTAAACCATGACCTCATCAAGAACATGTCTGTGACACAAGTAATGAGTGCTAGAAACACTCATGTGGCCTCAGCTGAAACCCTCCCCACATCTGGCAAGTCACAATTCTCCAAAGCCCACTTGAGTTTGATGTCTCATGGGAAGTCAGTAGAACAGAAAAGTAGAGTAGAAAGTATATTCTGGTCCTTGCTGTGTACCTTTCCAGGGTGGAAAAAAAATAAAATAAAAGGAACTCTGCTTTTCTATCAGAGGGAATGTAAACAAACATAGCTACTATTGAAAATAGCATGGATGTTTTTTGAAAAAATTAAATATTGGAATGGGGCAATATATCTGTTGTTAAGTGCACTGGCTGTTTCGTGTGAGGACATTGGGTCAATTCCCAACAACTACAAACTGATGATAGCTATCTATAAGTTCAAGATCAGAGATCTGGTGCCCACGTCTGGCTTCCACAGGCACCACACAGTAAATAGATACACATCCATGCATGTAGAGAAAACTACATGTATCTTTAAAATTAAAAATAGAACTTCAATATGATCTTATGACTCCATAACTAAGTCTGTATTGAATAAATTAGTATGAGCAATGTACATCTGCCATGTCATGTTCATTTTATCTATTCTCACTATGAACAGTATATAGAATCATCCAAAGTGCCCAATAAGGGATGGACAATGTATGGTACATGGACCTGATGGAATACTCCTGAGCCCTCAACATTAAAAAGAGGAAAAATCCTTTAACTAAGGAACTGTGTGAAGTAATAATTAACAAAGTTAGAAAGACAGACGCCACATGAATCTTATTTATATTTGAAATCTTAGAAGGCAATCTTTTAGAAACAGAGAGTAGATTGGTAGTTCCCAAATGCTAGATGATTTGGGAATGATTGGAGAGATGCTGATGAAAAGATTTGATATTTCAGTACAAAAGGAAAATTCAGCAATTCATTTTACAAAATACTCATGATAAAAAATGACCACACCTCCCCCACTATTCTTCAGAAAAAGGCAGGTCTTCCATGGATACAAATGGCCATGGCATATCAGGGTGCAGTAAGATTAGGCACCTCCAACCTTATTAAAGGTAGACAAAGCAATTCAATAGGAAAAGGGAGTACCAAAGACAGGCTACAGAATCAGAAACAGCACCTGCTCCTACTCTTAGGAGTCACACAAGAAGACTAAGCTACAAAGCTGTAACATATGTGCAGAGGGTCTAGGTCAGTCCTATGCAGGCTCCCTGGTTGGCATTTCTGTATTTGTTAGCTCCTATGGGACCAGTTTAGTTGATTTTATGGGGTTTTTCTGTGGCTTCCATGATCCTTCTGACTTATAATCCTTCCTTCTCCACCACAGGATTCCCTAAGCTCCACCAAACATTTGGCTGTAAGTCTCCACATTCCTTTTCATCAATTACTGAATGAAGCCTCTGTGTTCATGACTGGGCTAGGCATCAATTTATGAATATAGCAGAATATCATTAGGAGTCATTTCATTGACATTTTTTCCCATTCATGTTTGGTTCTATCCTAGGTTTATAGACAATGCAGGCTCTAGTTCCTAGCCATCCAGACAGTATCAGCCCTGGTTCATGGCTCTCCTGACAGTGTCAGGAGTAGAAATTTCTGGTTTCTTTAGAGACTCAGTTGTAGTATGTGATGCTCTGGAAACTGCCTTATGAGAGGATGTTTTGCTGAGAACAAACACAGGGTGTTGTTCTGAAAGCTGCCTGGAAAATATGCAGGTTATATTTTGCTAGAACTGATGTTTTAGAAAACATGTGATGCTTCTAAAGTGTATAAATATAACCCATCAGACAGTGGACAACAGTATGGCCTTGATTCTCCTTGCTGCATTTTGCTGTTCTTCACCGGGCTTTGCTGTCACTATTGTCACTGACTACACTGTGTCATTGGTTTGTTTGCCTTTTCTTCTTCAATGATTATCATTTGTTTTGACTTTGTAGAGAGAATTGCACCATAAAAATTCTTGTGATATTCCAGCAGCTTCCATAAACTCAGTCTGATTGGAAGAGCCTTGCAGTTTTTGCTGGATCAAACTGATGCTTCTGATTCATGAACCATGTTTGAGAGTGGATCAAGTTGCTGATTCCTGTGAACTGAACTTCTAGCGTTCTGACAGTGAAGAACGTATCCACCCCAAAGAACTCCTTCTAAACAGGTCCACATCTCCCTTTGCCCTAGTAACCTTTTCTTTCCATTACCTCTGTTGGGTGATGGGCTAGAATGGAGGTTAGAGCATTTAAGAGACCTTCTTAAAGTAGGTTTTGAAAAATATAAGCCTACAGTCAGGGCTGGGCTCCCAGGTATCATTGGTCTTAAGTTGGACTGATTATAGGTTACCCTATACCTACATATACCTACAAAAAATTTAAATATACAATTTAGAATATGCTTTTTGAAATTTTCACTGATACAAATGAAAATTTAATATATTTATAAGCTTCAATTTTGGTAATCTCCAGAAATTAAATATTAATCATAATAACTCTTTTTATACAATTTTACTTTTTTAAGATTATAGTATAATTAAAATTATTCATCTTAGTTCTCCTTACTCTAAGGCTTCCCATATACTCCTCTTTGATATTTCAAATTCATGACCTTTTATCATTGTTATTATTTGCATATATATCTACAAATATACATATATATTCCTAAGTAAAGACCACTCATTCTGTATAATATATGTTTTAACAGCTGACCATTTGGTATTGTGTAAGACATTCGTGTGTTCTTTCTTGCCTGAGGAAAACTATTTCTCTCCAACTTTCATCATTCCTTAGTTGCCTATAGCTTTTCCATAGCTTTGAGTTCTCCTGAGATTTTTTCTTTGTTTGCTTTGCATGTTTTTGGTGTTATCCTTTTTGAGTTCTTGTTTGAGCAGTCATGGTAGTGAGGCTTTATGAGGATATAATGTACGGCTGTGAGCCTCTCTGCATTTTCTCACTTCTCCAGAAAGGAGTTTCTATGATGATGGTTTAATAAGCCAATGGCCTTTGAGTATATAAGAATGATGTTAGGAGTATATTTATTGATATGCTTCCTTAACAGAGCATTAGTATTTGGTTTTACCTTAGAATGCTAGCACATATAGTCTCAGGTTCTTAATCAACTAAGCAGTATTGGTTATAGGGTTCATCTTGTAAAGTAGGACTTCAGTCAAATAAGATATTGGTTGGTTACTCTCACAGACATTGTGTCAACATTGCACTAGCATATCACCCAGGCAGGAAACAATTGTAGGTCAGAGGGTTTGAAGCTGGTTTAGTGTTTACTTTTCTCTGTTCAGAGTGTTTAATGTACCCGTCATGCAACAAAGATGTTAGCAGATAAGGGTAAAGGCTCTTTATAGACACCAGCTCAACTTCTCCATGTTCAATGAGTAGAAGACTGCAATGGGAACTTGCCATAATGTTTATGCTGTAAGGAACAAATGGAGAAATGGAAGGAAATATAAGACAATTAGACAGTAAACAGATCTTTGTAGTAAACATATATTGTGTTACAAGAAGAATATTTGTTTACTTAGAAAATAAGAGTTAGACAAATGTAGTCAGAAGGGGTGTGTGTGTGTGTGTGTGTGTGTGTGTGTGTGTGTGTGTGTGTATGTGTTTGTGTGTAGGTTTTTTGCCCATATGGAGTCCAGGGTATCACATCAGCTGATCTAGTGTATTTCTTCTGCTTTCCTCCTTTGAGAGAGCTAGATTGTCTTAGAGCTTGATTGGTGGCCAGTAAGCCACAGTTGTCATCTTGTCTCTAACCACCATTGGGATGATTATAGTATGTAATGCTATATAGCTTTTATAACATGGTATCTTAGCTGCTGTTTGTTTAATTACTGTGGAAAACATTAATGATCTATAAATGAAAACATTAAGGAAGGGCTTGCTTATAGGTTCAGAGGGTTACTCCATGGTCTTCATGGCCGAAACCAAGGTAGCAAGAAGGCAGCAAGCCAGGCAGGGGGCTAAGAGCTTACATCCTGATTTCTAGACAATAGACAAGGGTGGGGAGCAAAAACAGGGCCATGAGTTTTGAAATTTCAAATCTCACCCCCAGTGTCACACCTCCTCTCAGTCCATCAAAAGCAGTAGATGAACACATTCATCAGATTACAGAAAATAAGAGATTTATAATACTGAGCTCTAAATGAGACATTTATACACCTACAACTTTCACTATGGCTGAATGATAATTTGGTATGAGGGCCCACAATATTGAAATATGTGGTATAGAAACCATCTCCCATGAAACAGTGTTTGCTGGATAAGAAAGCCACAGATTATCCCTCATCCAGCCTTCATCAATTATATATTCTTTCTCAGATAGGAGTGGAACTTCCTCCAGCAGACATTCTAGGAGATTTACTAACTTGATCTTGTGTGGGTCTTGGTATGCCCTCATAACTGTTGTGAGTTTATGTGTGAAATGGCTTTAGCATACTTAGTATATACTATCTGCACCCACTGAGTCCTAAAATATATGATGGAAAAATCACACTCATTTTAATAAGTACATAATTAATGCTAATAGCTGAGTATGTTTTAATATTGTGTAATATTAGAAAGATGCTTTAAAAAAATAAGCTTTACCTGGATTTTTATGTCCATTTCATCCACTGAGCATGCTCCATATTACTTTGTAATTAACTCTACCTGTCTATAAAAAAATAAGTTATCTTACGACATTCCATACAAAATTATAGTGGATGGAAAAGACAGAATTTGTAGCATGAGGATGATGTACAGTATTTTTAACCAGGTTGATAAAAAATTCTTACAGCAAAATAAAAGCATTTGAAGACTTAAAAAAACAATTGGAGGAAATAATTTGACAGTGGAAGTTTAATAGTGTATGATTAAGAGGAATGGAGTCATTCACTAGAAAAGCAAAAGTTGAAAAAAATTATGTTCAATTAATAATGGCTTTATTGTTATCAGAACACAAAGATGTAGTGTACCTTTAGAGCCCTGTCTTAAGTAGACCCAGCCTATCCATCTCTAAGATATGCATCTTTGCATTGTGGGCCATATTCCACAGTTAAACATATCAGTCCATGCTCCTCAGTGCCACTGCTATAAAATTCCACACTGTTCCTGACTACTGAGTAAATATCTCGGCGAACTTTAATATTCAAACATTATTTATGATGTTTCTCAGTAGACTTTAATATTTAAATATTTTCCAAGAAGTTAGCCATGGCACGAAGCACAGCATCACTAATTATTTATGGCATCTCTGCTCTTCAACTTTGTAAGATTATTGCTTAACTGCTTTTTTAATGAGGATGTGCTTTCAATATCTTTTTCTAGAAGACTGTATGTTATTTAAACAAAGCTTTGATAAACTGTTTGTACTTATATAATAAAGAAAATTAAATTGATTCAAATCTAATACTTTCATACAAATAAATGGTATTAATAAAACAAATAATATATTATGAGTGCCTTTACCAGTTTCTTTTTCTGTCTCTTGAAACAAAGGTCTCATATACTGTGGTTAATTTCCAACTATCCATGTAGTGGAAAATGATGCTCAATTCCTAATTACCCTGTCTTTTCCTTCCAAGTGCTTCCATTACATGTTTGCTCTACAATGCTGACAATTATTTACTCTCTTACTGTAACTTCATTCTTATGATAAAAATATGCAGGTAATGTAGTTTTTAAATTTTACTGCTGAATATTTTCTGTGAAATATAAATTAAATGTAAGCATTATTTCTTTATTGGAGATTTCATAAATATCTACATATATTAACTCTTATATAAGAATAAACTTTTATAAACTCACAGTTTAGGTAATACTTACTTTTTTAATATAATAAGCAATTTAAATTTAAGTACATAAATACATTGTATAGTGTTCTATACTGTCATTTGTTAGTGAAATTTCTTCAGTACTTTCTTCTCTGATTCCATAATCTAAAATTATAGGATATTTATTGATATATTCTTTGATTCCTTATGACAAAATTTCACCTGGATATGTTGTATTTCTAAGCTGATGCCTATATTAGAACATTGAAAAAAGATGAAAATTTTATTGAATATAATTTAAAACATTGTCAACACTCTGAAATAAAATATGGGTTTGATTCTCATTTATAAAATAAATTCTTTGTTTCCACCAAATGTTTGTTTCTTTCATACATTCACTTAAAGCAATAGTTAGTTAAGTGTATCTGAGAATTTCCTATTATTCAGGGTCATATCCAGAACAAAGACTATGCGTTATCTAAGATTTTCACAACTGCCACAAAGAACGGCACAGATTGATATTCTACGACAACCAGATCTATTGTTGGATATTGTCATGGTACCCTCATCAGTGCTTATCAATTTCGATCTTAAGACCTTAAGTATATATTTACTGTACATAATTTACCATGCATAATCTTTTCATAATTGTTTCATGGATATATAGATGTCGATATAGATATCTATATTGATATCTATATAGATATGTGTGTGTGTGTGTGTGTGTGTGTGTGCGTGTGTATGTGTGTGTGTTTGTATATGTGAATATCTGAGTGTGGGACTGAGTATACCATGATACAGCTGTGACAGCGAAAGGACAAATGTTAGGACACATTTCTCTCTTTCCATCATGGGTTCTGGAGATTGATGTCAGGTTGACTGGCTATCATGGTAAGCACTTTAACCCACTGAGCCACCTCAAAAGCCCTACATTATCCATTTTTAGAAAATAATATTTCAATTTCCCTCAATTTAACTATTTACATGTTATTTTAAAATATTCTAACTTCTATTATTTTTTAAGTTCTAGGTGAAAATCCATTTCAGATTTTTCATTTTATTTTTACAGTGAAATTGAGAGGATAATTTAGGTGCACAAATGTGCATCACCACCTTGGTGCAAAGGTAAATGAACCTCTAATTGGAACCTCCTGGTTTACAAGCTTTTCCTATTTAACACATCATCAGACATGGGTGACTTTTGAAGCATTGAAATAGGAAGCTGTGATTCAAGTCATTCTTAGTGTCTAATGCTTATCTGTGAAATTTAATAGTGTGGAACTCCAGTATAGGCAGAGAGACAATATTTGGACTGACTTTTTAAAACAAATAGCACCATTTTGCCCTCTACCAGGAAAAAAAAATTATCTGTGATAAGTGCTTCAAGACAAAGGGCTTATTACTAAAAAGAAAATGAAATTGGATGAATACAAATATGTATATAGGGCCAACAACCTTTGACTTTTAGAACACATGTTATGTTACTGAGGCAATGTCACAGAAAAAAAAATGACTGCAAGAAACCTGAATCAGCATGAAATAAAATACTTTGAGGGTTATTGAACACTATTCATTTTCCTGGAAATAGGACAAGGTTATTTAGCACAGGTGCCTCAGTAATTGTGATGCATTAGTAGAATTAGTCATGTTCAATGGTCCTCAAACTTGCTCTGCCACCTGTATGTGAAATAGCCTACATCAATACAATGACACTGATGAGAAACATATACTGTAGAATTAAGCTCATAATGTATTTGTGCTTAAATAGCTTTAGTTCGTTAAATAAAACTTTGCCTCCCTGCACCGTTTTTTTTCAGAAAAAACAAAAAGTTACCTAAATAAAAGGGAAAGGCAAATAAGAAGACAATATCAAACTTTCATCCAAGTAGGAGAAAAATAATGCTAAAAATAAGAGAGTTGTGCAGATCCAATAGAGTTGAAAGGAGATTTCTGCTGTTGAAAGGGCATCCAGTGTTCAAAGCTAATGCTACTCTCGCACTGAGAGACAGCTTGTGCATTAATCTGATACACGTTCCAAAGGTCTTAAGCTAGCCAATTACTTGTGACACACAAGAGAGTATCCCAGCAGTTCCTGTCATTGATCAAATGGCTAATGATTCTTGGAACATGTATAATACTTCAAAAACATGATATTTATAAAATTTTCTGTGTTTAGTGCCTCCATTTGAGAGAATGTAAATACCAGATGTCTGTTGTTGCTGAGAGCTTCCTTTAGTTTCCAGGATATGTAAAATATTTTCTTACTTTTCTTATTCAAAAATGTGCAAAATGGCTATAGCATTGTTAATATTTCACTCAATTTTTTCTAAGTTCCTGAATTCAAAAGGAGAGTTGCTGAAATCACCACAGTTTAAAGTTAGAAAAATAGACATTTTTGATTAAACTCTTAAAATCAACTAAAATTGGAGCTATATATTATAAACCATAATATACATGTCTTCTGATACAAATTAACATTGTGTATTCTTATGTCAAATACCAAAGAGATTTAAAAACTATTACTTTTCAATAATTTATTTTGTTTTAGTTCTGCTAAATCTTCAAGAAACATAACTACTTTGATTTAATATTTTACATAAATTGAGTACTTTATGTTGATGAGTCATAAAAACGCATAAGAAATTACAATAATAAAATAAAATAAAATAATAATAAAAGAAATATTTTAATTTGTAAGGTTAATTTATTGGCACTAACAGATATATAAGTTACTGTGTGTGGAATTCCTAGTAAAAAACATAAAAGTATACATTCTACACATGAATTATTTTTTATTGTTTAGAAATTTAATACATGAATATACTTTTAAGCCCACAACCCTTCCTATTCATGAGAGCTCATTGTTCTAGGAGTATATAATTATTCAGGACTATGTGGCTATCCTGGATATTTTTTCTTTCTGTATGAATTTTTAGATTATTTTTTAAATCCTATGAAGTATGGTATTAGAATACTTATGGGGATTCCATTGAATCTCTACTTTTGGAGGGATTTTTAAAAATACAATATTAATTCTAGCAGTCCTTGAGTGTGAAAATTGTATCTTCTGATATAATTTATTTTTTTTGAAACTCCATTTATTAGTTCAGTAACTATTTCTGAGATAGTCAGTAAAACAAAATCAAACCTTAACATGACTAAACAATATCATATTGTCTCCTACTAAAGTATTTCCTTTATACATCTGACCCAACCCCATGCTTGAAATTTGGTTTTTGCATTGAAAAGCAGAGAATTGACACGCAATTACTCAGTAAACATAAAAGCATAGTTTTTGGCTGGTCAGGACAATAGTGTCTTTGTTTCCTCGAATTTCAATGTGATGAATTCAGAGTCCTGATGTCTCCCCAAGTTATCAATTTATTATTCTGTTTTAACAGGAACATGTTTTATTGGAGAAGATTGAGGGACTCATCCTTTGAAGCAATTGACAACAAGTCTCTTGTTCTCACCACAAAAATAGAGTAAAATAAGACATTTTTTAGAGAAAAAATCATTTAGAAATATTTTAACATACAACATAACATTTTTATTGATTTCTTGGGAATTTCACGTATGGCATCTTGATGGCACTCACTTCCCAATACCTCCAAGTTCTCTCTGTATCCTTGTGACGTCTTGTGGTTCAGTTTCGGGCTTCTTGTGTTTCCAGGTACCACTGTGCACTGAAAAGATGGAGTGTGACAGATTTTCATGGTCCACATCTTCCCTTGGTGTGTCTGGATACCAGTGAACACCAGGATAGGAAAGGATGAAGAAAAGTCTGGAATGAGTGGGTCTGCAGGACTTCGGTGCAGCAGTGAATGTTGGGAAGGAGGAGGTTTTCTCCAGAGACCTCAGTGTTTCAGTTCTTTCAAACTAACCCCCCAAAAGAAAAGTAAAAACAAAAATAACAACAACAATAACAACAAGAAAAAGTAGAGAAAAAAGTTAAAATTGATGTTATCTATGTACTCACTGGAGCATCATCAAATTCTCAGTGGCCTGCCTTTTAAATAGATTTGTGTCTGCACATCCATGGTGTCAGGAAGTTGTGCAGGTCACCAATCAATATGAACTCCAGAAGCAACATGGTTCATAGACGTGTACACCAATTCAGAGTGCAGCACAAATCTTGGACAATCACATGGCATTTGGTGACAAAAGTCCTAGGGAACCTAGTGAACATACCTCAACATAACAATGGTAAAATATAAAAGGTGCATATCGAACATCATGCTAAAGAGAAAGATACTTGAAGTACTTTATTAAAACTTATTAAGACAAGGATATTCCCTCTCTCTACTTTTGTTCAACATAATATCTGAACTTATAGCCAAAGAACTAAGGAAATAGATTAAAAACAAACAAACAAACAAACAAAATAACTGGAATACAAATAGGAAAACAGAAAATCAAAGTATCCTTAGTTGTAGATTTTTTTCTGTGCTTAAAAGATTCAAAAGATTACTTGTACAGCTGATAAATATACTCAGTAAAATTAACACACAAAATTGTAGAAATCTGCATTAGTTATTTTAAGAGTTCCATGATATAACAATAGCAGCAGAACAGCTTATAGAAGAAAAGGTTTATTTGGTGTACAGTTCCAGAGATCTTAGCATCCATTGTGATGGGTAACCATGGCTGCAAGCACCAAACAAGTTAGGTAGAGCAGGAAGCTGAGAGCTCCCATCTTCTTAACTCCATATGAAAGAAGTAGTAAAGAAAGCAAACTCTAAGGAGGGTGAGACCTTAAGACCTCACATCCTGCTGCAAGTGATGCAGTTCCTCCATCACACCTGAAGTTCCTAAACCTCTGCAAATCTTACCCTCAAATGAAGACCAAGTAATTGCATGAATACTAGAGTCTGTGTGGGTTACTTCTCACTCCACCACCATGCTTTCTTCCTTTTTTAAAATTTATTATAGTCTCAAACAAGATATTCCTATAACAACTACCCCCTCATCCCCTCCTCCCAGTTTATCCCACCCCACATCCCCTCTCTATCTTTATACCAATGATTATGGGATTTTAGTTAGCAGCCCATGGTTTCCTGAACAGGCTTATCCATGTGGTTCACAAACTAAAAATAGAACAATCACATGATCTAGCTTTAGCACTCCTGGGAACCTATCCAAAGCACTATTCTGCTCACTATAAAGTTACTTGCACAATCATTTTTAATTAGAATCATATTCTAAGGTGAATATGTTTGTCAGTATAGATCAAGTAAATTAGTTCAGAGAACAGTTGATCATAATGTCTTATCAATGCCAGAGATAAAATAATGAAGAAACCTTTAAGACATTATATTCAGCTGTTGTTCAACCAGAAAACTGAAACCAGGCAATAATCTGAATAGAGTAAACTCAGTGTAAATGGATGTGGACAACTAAATAGATATTATCCACTAAAGATTAAACTTTAGATAGTCAATGATAAAAGGAAGCATCACTCTACTCATCCAGCTATAAAATCCAACAAAAGAAGAAATCTAAGAAAATCAGCTACCACCCACACCTCTGGAGGATTTAGTTGTTATCTGATAGACAGAAAGGAAAATTTACCAGCACACTATACTGACAAAACTCTTAGGAGTTGCTCCTGGGAATGCTAGGAAAGAGCTGCCTGCAGTGAGGTGATATCCACTCTTGACTCCTCTGAGGGTTAATTTTGAGTATTAACCCTTTTTGAATTGAGGGATACCTGAGAATCCATCCCATTTTTACTTTTCAATGTGCCTATTAGCGTGTTTCCGGTGATGATTTATATGTTAATTATCCAACTAGATGGGGAAAATCCCTGAATGAGAGAACTACCCCAAATTAGCAGGGCAAGGACAGAACAGGTAAGGACAGAAAATGTTTCATTTTTCATTGGCTTCTCTCTAGACTAAGAGCTGTATCATTATTATGTAGCCGCTGGTTTCATTGGCCTTCTAGTGCTTACAACCATCTTAGAAATGTTCTGGCCCTGTGGACATGTGAACCAATTTAATAAGCCTGCTACTATATATGTATATATTTTGTTGATAATATTCCTCTGGATATTATGTAAACATTTAGAAATGCTGAATAACAGAGTCAAGCCATAAGAAGTAAGTAGTAGTATTTAGATAATAACAGCCACATTCTTTCTCACACTGCCTCTCACATGATCTCCTTCCTCTTTATTTCCTGGAAAATATGGGCTTTCTCATTATTCTCCTGAAGTTTCCTATTTCTGTCCTGTGTTCTTTGTCCAACCTCTCCTGCTAATCTATCTGCATGACTCGAGCAGTTATGTTTTTCTATTTTTTCCTCAGTTTTCCAAATATAAGCAAGTACCCTAGAATTTGTTTGTTGTTACATTCTAATAAACTTGGCCTTAAGTTTTCTTCTGAGGCTATTCTTACATTATTTAATTATCAGAAAAATCCCAGAGGGAAAAAAACAATTTTCCTAATAACATATAATACTCCGGGAATACTAGAAACAGGATAGGAATATATATATATAAAATAATAAAAATTATTTAGTATTTGAGATATATACAAAGGACAGGTAATATTTCTTAACTACCTAGACAATGGTTAGTTTAAAATAAATATGAAATTAATTAGCAATTTTTATGAAAATAGATCCTAAAAATAGTTGTATTGTACATGATTTATAAGGCTAACCTAACAGAATAATATGCATAACACAATTTTAACAGCAGTAATTTCATATTACCTTTTTGTTTCATGGTCTCACAGGTAAGAATACAGAGATCTATGAATGATTACATACATGATAGAAATACTTTTAACACTCGTAAAACATGAATCAAATGATCCATGAAAATGTAGAAAGAATGCAGTCACATAATGTTCTATGATGTTTTCTCTAAATATTCATTCTGTTATAGAAACAGAGTTAAAAAATATTTTCTGTTATGATTACATTCTTGATTAGTTAACTGAGTAAGTAAATCAAACTAAAAAAATATTCTATATAAATTGTGTGAAATGTGTGGTATGACTATTAATGTTTCATAAGTAATTTTAATTTTGAAAGTGATTTTGCATATGATTTCAATTTCAACGTAATTGGTGCTTTATTTGGTTAAATATTAATTGCTAATTTTTAAAATAAAGTTGCTTTGATCATTTTATGTTTGAGAAGAAAGAATAATTTATAAACAATACTAGATTTTGATGTGGCAATATTGGGAAAAGTAAATTAGTGACCACCATTGCATGGGAGAAATGAAGATGCTATATAATTATCTCATTAATTCAGATTACACTCCAGTTAATTGAAAACACTTGTTAGCACTAAATTGTAACATTACAAATGTGACTAATTAAAGAATGATTGTTTTCAGTGTGAAATAATTCCTCTGAATGAAAAATGATTCATTTAATTAAGATCTCCCTCTGGTTCTAGACTTCTTATTCACTGACAAAAGCCACTGCAAAGACTGAGGTTAACGCATCACAGAAAGTAAGTATGATAAAAATTAGGAAATAAAAAACAGTAAATTGTGTTATCAGTTATTAGTAAAATGCATTTGAGTTGATAAGAATTTTCATTTGTAATAGAAATATGGATAAATATAAAGACACAAAGTATGTTTTATTTGTATTTATCTACTTAGTAAAATATATTTATTGACTATAGTTCAGTTCCCAAATTTTATTTAATAACTCAGCCATCTTTGACAAGTGCCTGGATCTATTTATATTAAACTAACTGAAGTTATATTTAACATCATCATGACTTGTTTATGTTAGAATGAACTTAATACATTCTCTGCTTCATTGACGTCTGTTTCTTTCCGGAAGCTCTTTTTGAGATTTTAGCTGTTAGAGACTACATCTTGGGTTCAGACTCCATCTTAGAGAACCTGATTTACAGTTGAATTCTCTAGCACCAGTTTCCAGGTTACTCTCCAACAAACCTGAGTCTAACACTGGGCTCTAGGTTACGCCTCAACAAACTTGCACCTCTACGGTACAAACTTACACCTTACACTTCACTTCCTAACAACCAGCAGTCAGAAGGAAAACAGAAGTTAAGTTTATGGTTTGTCGACCAGCAAGAGTCAATTGTTTTAAAGAGCAACAAAATTCCATAACAGCCTCCCAAACAGATGTGTGCCAGGCTAGAAATCCTATTTCTTGCTTGCCATTTCCTAAAATAACCTTGTCCCACAGAGAGCTCGCTGCTTCACCATCTAGCCCTGCCGCATCGGGGTCAGCGGTGAGTAAGCCTGAGCTCCAGCTTGAAATAAAGAGACCCTAGTGTTATTGCATCAGAATTGGCTGCTTGATGTTTTGGGGAGGCTCACAAATAAGGCCCAAGAGCTGAAGAAGGCTGAGAAGTAGCAGAACTTAAATGGCTGCCTGCAGCCAGTTTTCTCCGAATAGCTGGGATTGATGTCTTTTGTACCTATTCTTCACACTAAGAAGGAAGTCTACAGCCTCCTACTTCTTTTCCTTTTACCAAAATCAGAAAGCAAGTTTTAATAACTAACTGAATGCAATATAATTAATTGTATCTTACTAGATCATAATCAAATAAAAAATACAAATAGCAAAACCTATGAGTATATATGATACAAGAATACAGAAAACTGTATTAAAGATACTTCCCATATCTTTTGGTATCTTTGCAGGTGCTAAAAGGAGTGTTGACAAGTACAAGTGATTACATTCAAATTCAAAGATCACAAGTAACCTAAAGATTCTTCTAAAGACTTAGGAAAAGAAAAATGAATCAAACTAAATGAGTAAGATAAGAGGTTCAATGCATGACTTAAAACTAAAGAAGCATACAGAGCATGAATCAAACAGATATGATTCCTTAAAAAGAAAAACACAAGCTGTTATATAGAAGTTTTCTCTGAGATAAGAAGAAAAACCATGTAAAGACACAATGTCTTAAAGTAGGGTGGAGGGAGTGAGTACTGTGTGAAACAAATTCTTCATTAAGATCTTTAAGGCCAAGAATACACTCAAACATTTAAGAAAGTTCCTGAAACTGAAAAACTACCCAAGTCCCTTCCCTTTTGAAATATAAATAGGTATTGACAATTATTGAAAACTACTGTCAGACATGTTGAGCTGCATATAAGAGATAACCAAGCTCTTAGGAAGAAGATGAGACCAGCTGAATTGCCTGTTAGAGATGCAAACTAATTGATCCATCTGAAAAGGACAGTCTCTAACCAATCTATCAAGCTGCCTTCAAACTGAGCAGTGTACTCCAAGTTTCCGAGTTTCCTTAGCTGTCATCCATGCTAGAGTGAACAGTGGTAACAGAGCTGTCTTTGAGCCATTTCTACTCTTATACCTCTTTACTCATATTCTTACAACTAACTCTTATAAAACCCCTACAAAATCATTGATCCAACAGGTTTGATTTTGCTGATATTCTTACACTGATCTATTATGAGTTCCCTATCTGGAGTTAACATATAATTGTTCACATCTTTCCAGGAATAGTGTCACACAAGATTGAAAAAAATAATATAATAATAATAATAATAATAATAATAATAATAATAATAATAATTTAAAAAGCAGACAGTGATGGTACACACATGCAATCTCAGGGAGGCAGAGGCACATGGACCTCCTTGAATGTAAAGCCAGAACAGTGTACATACTGAGTTCCAAGACAGCCAGAGGAATAGTGTTTTTAGACCATGTCTTTAGAAAACAGAATGAAGCAAACGTTTGAAAACTAATAAAGTTAGAGGTAATAAGCAGGATGATAAATTAGACATTACTTAATTCCTGAGTGCTGTTAAAAATCAGATAGAAGGATGATAGATAGATAGATAGATAGATGATAGATAATAGATAGAGGACAGTTTGATAAGTATATGTAGATACATAGATAAATACATAGGTACATAGATGTAAGTTGAGATGTGAAATACATGATAAATTGACATGTATTAACTATAAAATAAATTGACAGGGATATATACAATTAAATATACTAATAAGTGGTGATGATTGAAAGGGGCATCAAAAAGCTTCTCTACTGTAAAAAAGGATTGAAAAATGGAAAAATCCATTGTTGTATTAGATCCTAAAGATTGAAATAACAAAAGCCTTTCTCAAACAGGCCATAAATTAGAAGGCATGAAATACTTCAAAATTGTCTTAATGAAGCCAGTATTATTTTAGTGGAATTATTTATAAAATTAGACCATGGATAGGGCAACACAAAAGACATACAATAGCCAAGCAGTGTCTAGATTAAAAGTAGTGATGGAGATATTTCAATGGCTAATTTAGATTACTGCCCAGATTTATAAAATTAAATGAATAAAAACAACAAGAAGAACAACAAAAACTATGGAAGTAACATTAAATGAAATACGTAGAGAAATTAAATAAAATATAAGATCCAGAAGCAAACCCATGTATCTATGGCCAAGTTATTCTTTACAAATTGAACAAAATATACATTTGAGAATACCATATGAAAAAAATGGAAAATTCACCAAAAGAATACTACAAGTGTACATCTGACTTTTATTCTGCATCACAATTGGCTTAGAATTAATCACACTTTACCTTAAATAAATGACTAGAGATAAATACTCAAAAATATGCAAAGATAATTATGTTAACTAGTTATTCAAGAACTCAAAAATAATAGCAATAATCAACAAACAAAACAGCAAGAAATTTAAAGCAATCTATAAGAATGGCGACAAAAAAACTCATAGTTTAAAGACAGACTACAAAATTAGAGCAAACCTTTGTCAAATATGTAGCTGAGATTATTAATATTCAAAATATATAAAGAACTAAAATAACTGAATTAAAACAATTCATTTAATGCAGAACTAATGAGCTGATCAGAAAACTTTTAAATAAATCGTTACAAATGCCTGGTAAATTCATGAAGAAAATATTGAATATCAGCAGCCTCCAAGCAAATGTAAATTAAAAATACACTAAGGATCTATCTCATCCTAAGTATAACAATTATTATCCAGCAAACAATAAAATAAAACCAACAAATACTGTCATGGGAACAGTAATACTCTGTAGCTAGGAATGTGAGTTAATACAGCCATTGTTGAAATCTTTGAGGGTTTTGTGGAGAACCACAATAATAACAACAAAAACAGATCTAGCATTTGGTAAAGAAGATCCTTTCCAGTGTAACTGAAAGAAATCAGACATACAATACAAGTATGTGTAAACACATATGTATTGTGGCAAGTTATAACATCACAGACTAGATACCCATCAAGATTGAATGAATGAATGAATGAATGACATACTGTTAATTGCATCAATACAACTCAAAGTAGAATAACTTGTGAGAAGGAATCTCAATTGAAGACTTGACTCAGGTTTGCGTTTAAGAAAATTTGTAGTGCATTTTCTTTATTAATGATTGATGTGAGAGTGCCCATCCCACTTGTGGGCAGTGACACCTCTGACAGGTGCTACTGAATTGTACTAGAAAGTAGGCTGGAAAATCTATAAAAAAAACAAGCCTGTAAGCAATATTATTTCTTGGCCTCTCCTTCAGTCCACACTTGAGTTCCTGCTTTAGCTTCTCTACTTAGTGGATTATAAACTATAACATGAAATAAACTGTTTCATTCCCCAAGATGCTTTTCATCAGTGTATTGTCATGGCAACAGAAAGCAAACACGGACCAATATTGGTTATCAGAGAATGTTGTGACAGAACTGACCATACTGCATTGTTATTGTTCTGCTAATGAATTCAGATTTGTGGGCTAAGAAAGGCTATTGAGTGGCCAAAACTTAATAAACTCTTGTGGGGGACTGGAAAATGGAAATGTTGAAAGAGGCTATATTTGTTACTTTACTATTGCTGAGATAAAATATGATCAAAGCCACTTTTGAAGAAACAGTTTATTTTGGGCTTTGGCTTCTTGGGATAAGATTCCTTTACAGCAGAGAGGTCAGACACCAAGTGCAGATATGGTAGCTGGAGCAGGAAAATAAATGCTTCCATTCTGAATATCAAGCACAAAAACAAGAGAAAAAACTGAAAACAACCAAGGATGTTTTTACTCTCAAAGGCCACTTCCTGTGGCATACATCCTCCAGATAGGCCTCAGACCTTAACCTCCACAAGCAGTAACATCCCTGAGGGAGTGTTGTGTTCAAATGTCCACGACTATGGGAAGCATTTCTCATTCAAGTCTCTAGGGAGGTGCATAAGATGAAGCCTGGTTTGTGTCCTGAGTTGCACAAGAAAGCAAAGGCAGAACAAGCCAATCAGATATCTTACTCCATTACCTCTACTTCAGTTCCTGGTCCAGGGTTTCTTCCATAAGTTTCTACATTAGGTTCCCATGGGAATGAAATATAATCTGTAATATGAAATAAATAAACTACTTCCTTCACAAGTTTCTCTTAGTCATGGTGCTTTACCACAGTAGCAAAACAAAGGAACTAAAACATGATGAATATACACAATGAAATATTATTGAAACGTTAAGAAAATGAAATTATGTTATTTACTGATAAGTGGATAAAATGGGGTAACACTATGCTTGACAAAATAAATCTGATTGTAGGATGCTCTCCCTTGTACATAGAAAGCAACATTAAAAAGATATGAAAGTAGGAGGGGGAGAAGAACGGACATTGCAGTTAGGCTATGGAGGATAAGGAATAGCAATATGGGCTGGCGACTTTCAAAATATATTCATGAGGGTATGATGATGTTACAATGATGCTCAGTATTTTGTGCAAGTAAACTACTGACAAAATAAGTACATATGTTAAAATGGAAGTGATCTCATTACAGTTATCACAATTTCACTGTATATCAATATAATTCGTTTTTGACTTTTCTGTGTAAATATGACAATTAGAGAAGAACAGTTCCTGACTGCTAAAAAGGATTCCTAACTCATAATGTGAAGATATGGTATTTTAAAACCAGTTTCAAATCTAACCACAAACCCACAACTATAAGAAGAGCATGCACTGAACACAACTGCTTTTGTTTTTCTGCTCATGTATGTATTTTTCTTAAATGCTTTAATATTATACCATCAGAACACTAGATCTATGTTCTTTATCTGTCTCTAATCTATACTCCATCCATGTTAGTTCCTAGCTATATTAAGCTGTTCATATTAAAGGAAAGATAAGACTCACTGTGGGATGCCCATAGACAGCTAATGAATCCTACGACTTAGAAAGAATTCAACAAAGTTTTTCACATTTTGCCTTTGAGGCAGTCTTACTTTATTGTAGTCTGAAACTTATTGTGGAATAATACTGCCCTAGAATTTGTTGTAATCCTCTAGCCTTTGCCTCTTGATTTCTGAGGTTATAGGTATATGCTACCATCCATGTTCTGTTTATTCATTAATAGACACCTAAATTAATAACTACTTAATAATAATGTGAATTTAAACACAAACAAATGTACCTTTCAAAATTATTTTGATTTTCTGACTATCTAAGCTTAAGTTCAAAAGTTATATCATATTATTGAAAAATTTGATTCAGAAAACTCCATGCTATTTGCATTAGCATCTACATTATTTTACCTTCTCAGCAGTTGCACTCAAGAATCAGTCCACCTGACCTTCAGCACATGCACATATAAAGAATTAGCAGCATATTTATAATATCAGATAGTACTCACCCATTTTTAAAAAGGCAATGAATGCTGTCATTTTCAGTAAAATGAACACAGAACAAAAACACTCTCTTGAGTAAAACCAGGCAAACATGAAAACTAATGCAACACATCTTCTGTTCTTTAAGGAAAACACACCATTCCTGTAGAAATACAGGACATACACTGACCTTAGGGACACACAAGAGGAAGGGAAAAAGAAGATGAACTGGGGTGTGTCTATAGAAACTAGAGAGCAAGTTATACAATGGACAGGGAGGAGGGCAACTAGAAGAAGAATCTAGATCATGTTAGCATACTGTTAATTTACGCAATGAATATATGCTCACTATATAAAAATTAATCATAAAAATATTTTATTACCTTTTCTTTCCATAACTTATTTTTTTACTCACAATACATCTCAATCACAGTCCCTTTCCCTGGGCAGTTTCCCAGTCCTGCCCTTTCAGATCCCGTCCCCAATTTCTCTCTCCCTTCAAAAAGTTTTTATCACAAAATATATCATTTCTAAAAATCAAGTAATAGGAATGAATATGTGCTACTAATATTATGATGACTTCTA
The DNA here is from genome assembly GCA_019843965.1 of Rhynchomys soricoides. Classification (NCBI taxonomy): domain Eukaryota; kingdom Metazoa; phylum Chordata; class Mammalia; order Rodentia; family Muridae; genus Rhynchomys; species Rhynchomys soricoides. The sequence goes on from JADRCH010000010.1 coordinate 21,984,267, forward strand.
ATAAGAAGAAAGGTCAGATGTTTTAAAACAGAACAGAGGCATCTTCCCTGTTATGCTACATCTATATGTTTTACCACACAAAAAAGAAAAAAAAAACAAAAAAAGAATAAAGCAAAGGGTTCTAAGGTCACATGGGTGGTTATGGTATTCTCATCTACATTGATAGTATCATTTCACATATATATTGATCCCTATGCTCAATTCTATTAACTTATATGCAACAAATACATACCAGCACTCGGGAGGCAGAGGCAGGTGGATTTCTGAGTTCGAGGCCAGCCTGGTCTACAGAGTGAGTTCCAGGACAGCCAGGGCTACACAGAGAAACCCTGTCTCAAAAAATCAAAACATAAACAAACAAACAAACAAACTTTGTATTTAAATTATAACTTCATAAACGTGTTTTTTTTTTAAAGAATTATAATGGGAAACCAGTATTGTAATACTATTCAGATTTTAAAAACTAAATGGCAGCTCTTCTTATAATAACAATATGGGAGGTATGGTCTTGTAACTAAACAGTTTCCTAAATTTGATAATTACCACTTGAGCAAATTCTAGTGTTTTAAAAGCATTTGTGTTCATTATAATTTGTACTCACTCATGGCTTCCATCAGGAGAGTCTCAGATTATGACAAGGCTTCAAAGACACAACCACAATAGAACTGAGTCACCTTTGACACAAGCTCTAGTTATATACCTCCCTGCAGTCATTTCTCAGTGTTGTTGATTCAGATGAGCCTTCCTCCTGATGACTTCTTCGCTATGGGCAGTGACATAAAAACTCTCTCTTGTCCACATTGACCTTCTTCTCAACCCATAATGACTAATTCTCTCTGTGAAACTCATTTCTACTTATTCTAATCTGTGAGTGAAAATCTGTCTGTATTATCCCTCATCAAATAGTTTTAATTATAGGTGTCTCTTTTTTCTCCTGCCTTTTTCTCCATACATCAAAGTATGCAGTGAAGGTGTCCCTTCCACCCCTAGACCCAAGGCCTACTAAAATCCAAAACTCTTAGTTTTTTGGTTGTGGTTATGCTCTTGAATCCTAGTCATAATATGAGCCCTGAAAGTGAGATCATCTGATGAAATCCATGTAGATAAATTTTCTGCCTGACATTTATTGTCCTGGCCTTCACTGTTTGTTCCAGACAGCAGTTACCAGGCAATCTAATAGAGAAACTCAAAGAATTTTATCCATAAGAGTCCTCTCTGTTGATGTTTCCCAAGGGCCAGTATCAATTACCAGCAACATTTTAATAATTGTTCTAACAGTATTTCTCTCTCTTCTGAAACACTTGCTACAGTGATTACATTATTATAATTTCACAGTTTCCAGAAACAGCAATTTGCAAGAGGAGAATTATAAACCGTACTTATTCTTGTTACTGGCAATTATGGAGTTTTCTGAGCTCGTTTTAAATCTCATGTCATTCTATACAGCAAATGAAACCTTCACTAAACCTCCATAAAACCTCCGTCCATATTTTTTTTTCTACTCCTTTAGCAAGCATGTAGTTTTACCTCTTCTTTCTAAGCATAAATTCATAACACTGTGTCCCAGAAACTTTATTCTGAGGAATTTCTTTTTCTCACACAATTCTTTTTCCATGTTTTCAAATTCACATTCATTCTTATGACTTTTCAAGTCAGATATTTAACCAACACAGACTGTTTCCATGCACAAATACATGACCCTCGTTCAAAAACTAGTAGTATAGTAGGCCTGGCTGTTATAGAGAAAACTACTGACCAGCATATATTAACATTAATATTCAAATAATGGGTGTCATTCTGATATTTTATACAAGATATGATATACTTTGCTCATATCTGCCCATTTGATTTACTCTACACCAATTTTACTCTGAACACCACATTCTTTATTTAAAAAATCTGCCTGTCTTTTATATCTTTGCAACTATTTCATATATAAGAGAAAAAGTGAGGTCCTTGACTTGCTTGGTGATCTCTACATTACTCTGCTTCTTTTGAAACACTGTCATTCTGTTCTTGTTTGTGGATAGCTTGTCCACAGACAGGATACAAAGCATATCCCTTAATGTGTTGTGAATATTACCATAATAAATAGAAGCATGTGATATCTCCAGTGTGTGTTGACTTTGATTACTTTGAGTATAAACCCAGAAAGAGTAGAGATATATGATATGTTAATGTTTATCTTGGATAATAAATAATTTTCAAGCTGACTGCTGTATTGTTGAACTTACATCACAGCAAAAGTGTATATGGATTTTTGTCACTGTGTATCATCATACAATCTTTGGTAGTTTAAGGTTCCTTGATGATAGGTACTTTGACTGCAACAATGTAGGATTTCAAAGTACTTTTGATTTCCAGATTCTGAGGAGCTAAAGATGTTGCACTTTTTTCATGTATTTATTAATAATTGAAAATTGTTCGTTGCCTATGCCCTTTCATTGATTGAATTACATCACGTCTGTTTTGGTTGTTGGTGGTAGTGATGGTAGTTTGCAATTTTTAGTCTTTAAACATCCTAGATTAATTTTCTCTCAAATAAATAGTTCAGAATGATTATCTATTCTATCTACACTTGTTAATTGTTTTATTCTGGTGTGCGTGATTTTAGTTTTTTAAAAATCCACTTGATTAATATTTTTCTGTAATTTCCTGAGATAATGGTACCTAATTCTAAAACTAATTGCCTATCTAGTAATGTTTATTTACAAGATTTCATATTGTTTTTTCAGTTAAGATTTTGATATATATTTTTAATTTGGCATTTTATTTATATAAATTTGGCAAGTTTTAGTCATTTCGTTTTAATTATACTGAAAATGTCCAACATAAGAACTGTACTTCTCTCCCTCCAACATTTTCTGTTTTCTACTCCCTCTCAAATTCATTAAATCTTCTTTCCTATGTATGCCTCCTATGTTGAGTTTACATTTTATCAAGGTGCTACTTTCAAAGTTCTACATGTTTATATCAAATATTTCCAATACCTCATGATGTAAAAACCTTGGTTCCACATTTTCATTCTTATAAACCTTTCATAGAGGGCATAGTTGGGTCTTGTTTTATAATTAAGTCTCCAAAACTGTCTTACATGGACACAATAATTATAATTATTATTATTATTATTATTATTATTATTATTATTATTATTATTCAGGGTGATAAAGAATTAAGAATTAAGTGATTCCTTTTATTTTGATTATATATATATATTTTTTTCCCCAGATTTTTATTGGCCTTACTAGTGTTCTAATGATGCTTAGTCCTTCTACTCTCAAGATTGTACTTTATCCCATTCTTTGATGAATAGGGTTAGCTGTCAGGAACAATATTGGTTTAGTGTTGAGAAATTCTTTAATGCGTGTCTTGAAGGATCTTTATACACTTATTCAAAAGATACCATAGTCAGGTATGGTAATGGAGGTCTACAGGTTTTTGATTTTGTTCTTGCTTTTGCTTTTACTTTTTCTTACTTCATGGCTCTGCATTTTAAATAGATTTGACTTTGTGTCATGATCACCTGCTACAAAAAGAATTTTCTTTGATAAGGAGAGAAAAATTCAAATAAGTGTGATTATAAGGTTAAGTGTTTATAATTCAACTAGAAATTATACTGATTTAGGAATATGGAAATAGTAGGTCCTAGTGTATCTTCTATGCCCTCACTAGCATGGATATCTTGTTAATTTTACAGTGTGCAGCTTGAAATCTCTGCTACTGAGTAGGTCTTATGTCCAGTACTTAGTTGTTGGTTACTCTAAGGATATAGCAGCCATTTTGCCATATGTTGCCATGCCGGACACAGTTGTGGCTTGTAGGCATTACATCTAGGCCACTGGTTACCTTTTATCCTTGTCAGCTTCACAGCCTCTTCCCATACTATGAGAGCTAATCTTTAAAGAGGAGATTTTATGTCAGGTCTATGCCTTTTGTACAAGCCCTGTATTCAGAACGTGTGGTTTCTTCATCAAGAGGGACATATCTTCAACTTCTGGGAGGCAAGTAGCCTATATTGATTTTTAGGCCACTAATTCTAGTGTAACCAACAACTCAAAAGGAGGCACTGGTTTTTGTTTGTTTGTTCGTTCATTTGTTTCTTTGGTTTTGGTTAGGTAATCTATGGATTTTTGTGGAAGCACTGTCATCCCATGGGGAATAACAAACACAAACACACACACACAAACAAACACACACACACACACACACAATTTTTATGCCCTTTGAAATGTCTTTAGTGTTATATTCCTTCTTCACTCCTGTGAGTTGCCCTCCTCCCCCTCTCCCCAGATAAATTTCCTCCACCCATTTTCCCACTTCTCCCTTCATAGCAATCACATTCTATTTTTCATTTTTCCTACTATTCCTGCTCCCTAACTTTTTTTGGGGTCTTGATATACTTGACTAGACCAAGTTATATACTCATATCTAAATGTTTAGAACCAGCATTCACAAAGATGAGAAAACATACAGTGTTTGCCTTTCTGGAACTACTTACTCTCGTTCATTATAGCACTCACGTCATTTACATGACGAAGCAGGAATGAACTTGTCTTTATGTTGAAAGATACTACCACAGAGGCCACAAAGTAGACATTGGCAAGGACATCAAGATATTATTTTTTGTGGTGTCTTGGGGAAGGGAAAAGTTATGAGCATATGATTACTGTCTTAGGTTTTATTGCTGTGAACGATCATTATGACCAAGAAAACTACTATAAATAATTTCATTGGGGTTGGTTTCCAGTTTCAGATGTTCAGTCCATTATCTTCATGGTAGGAAGCATGGCAGTGTCCATGCTGACATTGTCTTGGAACAGCTGAGAGTTTTACATATTGATCCAAAGGCAGCCAGGAGAGGCCTGTTTTTCACAGACAACTGGGAGGGTCTAGATTACATTTGACAGACTTAAGAGCTCAAAGGACTGACCCCACAGTGACACATTTCATCTTATAAGGGAGCACCTCCTCCAATAAGGCCATACCTACTAATAGTGCAACTTCTTATAGGGCAAGCATGTTCAAACCTCCCAAATTAACAAAACAAGAAAATTTGAGTTTTACATTTTCACGATACTGTCCCAATGCAGCACTACAAATTTGGATGAACTTCTGTCTTGAGGTCAAAGATCAAAATTCAGTTTTTCCAGGATTGCTGTAGATCTTTTCTTTAGCCCTGGGCTCTTACTGAATCTGGAGCTCATCAGTTTGGCTAGCTGATTAACTAGTTAGCTTCCAGGGATTCTTCTGTCTCTCCATTTCTTTCCTGTTACCCAACTCAGCCTTCTCCCTTCCTCCACTTTTACCAAAAATTTCCCTCCACTTACCTCTCAGTCCCTTACTCACATACTTCATTCAACAAGGCATAGGGGTTACAGGTGTGAAGCTAGTTACACTGGGCTTTTTGTTTTGTTTTGTTCTGTTTCAAGGTGCAATACAATCCTGGGTGGGTCCTCATTCTTGTATCCTAAGAACTTTGTGTACTGAGACATACCTCAAGCCAAATTTCACTCTGATTTTCTTTTTTGTTTCTGTGCCCACAATGATATGTTCTCTCTCTCTCTCTCTCTCTCTCTCTCTCTCTCTCTCTCTCTCTTCCTCCTCTGTTATTCCTCTCCCATCTGCCACAGCACTAATATGCTGTGTTGTGAATACTGATATGGTTGTCTACTGTTCTCTGAAAATTACCAGTGTCTCTCATTCCCTTCTAATTCTATTTTGAATGTTTAAACTCAGTGTAGTTCCTATGTCAAAAAACAAAATGACTGGAAAGGTATTTTCTGACTTTCTTTATATATGATAACTGGTAAAACCTCTGCTATGCTTTCTCCTTCTCATCTTCCTTTCATCAATACTCTATTTATATCTATCACTTGTCGGAATGTGTAATGGTGTTAATATATTCTGGACATTGTGAGAAGTAGCAAATTAGAGCCAAGAGATACTCAGTGATTTAAAGAGACAAATACCTAAATTATATACATGTAAAAATTATGCCTGAATAACTACAAATATAACTGAACATTTTTGTTAATAAAGAGGCTAAAATAATATACAACAAAAGTAAAATTAAACAAAAGGACAAATACAACAGTGTGTATTGCTCTGGATGAATACCTATTCTCTCTCTCTCTCTCTTTCTCTCTCTTGCATGACTACCAAATTATTCTTTAATTTGTTCCACACTTGAAAATTGTACTGTATAACACTTACCATGTTATATGTGCTAAAGTGAAATCTAGAAATTCAGATGGATTTAGAAATAATGTAACCAGTAGATTTTACTTTAACGAGCCCAAAACCATAAACTTTCACACCTGAAAAAGCCAGCTAAAAATTTCTTCAAGCAGAGGCTAGATTGCTGTGCACAAAATCGCCAGCCTGCAAACCTTAAAAGCCTTGCCTTTGAGAATGGAAAAGGTGGAGAGTGGCAAGAGGCAGGTGTTATATGGAAGGGTGAGGATTCCTAGTGAGATGATTGATTATTGAGCTAGTTTTAGAAAATGTTATTTTTTTGCCGTTGAAAATAACATTAGGAATCCATTATTCTGTTGCTTTCACTCTACTACTGGTAGGACCTATTATCAATATAAATAAAGACATGCAACAAATTTCCAGAAAATTATGTATTCTGTGACTTTTGTGCCCTTCTGTAATGGCTACTTTGAAGGATTTCAGTACTGACATGCAATTTCCCATGCTGTCTTATTTACTAACAGCATATCTCTGTGTATCAAGTATAGGTGAATGTTTGAGAGACACTGAGGTGCAGGCTTCTTTTAGTGTATGTCGATCAGAGAAATGTGTCAAGTCAAGTGCTTAGAGTCGTCTTATGATTAACAAAAGTCATTTCAAGATAGACTTCAAGTTTAATAGATACCGTCACATATAAAATAGTCCAATATTCCTTAGTGGAACATATTACTGCTGTTTTTTGAAACAAGAATAACACTGAACTATATTCTAAACATCATTCCCTCTACTCAGTGAAAAGTCACCAAAGAAAATATGACAAAGATCACAATCAAAAAAAATTATAGAGAATAACTTACCATAGAATACCCAGCTCCAATTGGTATATCAACAAAGGAACTGTTACATCCAATGCTGAGAGAATATTCTGGAAGCAAGAGCAGATCAGTAGTAAGATCCAGAGGACAAGGACAACTGCTTCTAGATAGTGTCCTTTAGTCATGATAGGAATGCTGAACCCATGAAATATCCATAATAAGGCTACCTGAACAAGAACTGAATAATGACAATACTGGTCAACATGTCTGTTTTGTGAAATTGTGAATTTCCTTTATCCTTCTCTAGTGGAAGTTATCAGGCAATCAATTGCTTCTGAGAATGATCAGGTTTCTTCAGGGAAGATTCCCATTATAAATCATCTGATACAAATTCTTGGCCCTAAAACATGTACATAACATCAAGGGACTCTGAAGGAGGCGCACCTGTGTGCGTGCATGGGTGTGAAACAATAAGAAAGGCAAAAGAAGTATTATATTTGAGAAGGAATGGAAGAGGGATACAAGAGGAGTTGGAGGGAGGGAGGGAGAGAGAGAGAGAGAAGAAAGAAAGAAAGAAAGAAAGAAAGAAAGAAAGAAAGAAAGAAAGAAAGAAAGAAAGAAAG
>JADRCH010000010.1:21991909-22005021 GCA_019843965.1 Rhynchomys soricoides
AAGAAAGAAAGAAAGAAAGAAAGAAAGAAAGAAAGAAAGAAAGAAAGGGGTGAAAATGTTAAATGTTGTAAATAAGTGTTCTGGAACCAAAGCCTAACAGAATTATCATCAAAGAGACCACAAAGACTTCATCCAGCAAGTGATGGGATAAGTCCACAAAACTTAGGCAGAAGTCAAAGAGTCCTGAAGAGGAGATAGGGGTAGTTTTAGAGGCACCAGAGGGATCAAAGACACACAAGGAAAAGACAGCACAAAGAATCAAGGGACTGAGACTCAGGGAGCCTCTAGGGAGTCTGAACTAGGTCCTCTGCATATTATGCTGTGAATGAATATCTTGGTCTTCTCTTGGGAAACCTAACAGTGGAAACAAGTTGTGTGCCTGACTCTTTCACCCACTTGTGCTATACTTGTCTCACCTTGATGTGATGGCATGTACATAGTCTTATTTTAGCTGATTATGCTGGGCTTGATTGATGTAAGATCGTCTTTTTGTCTTGAGAGAATACAGAGGGGGGATGGTTCTGGGGGAATTGGGATGTAGGGACTGTGGGGAAACCACAGTTGTGATGAAATATTTGAGAGATCTTTTTACAATCTTAAAATTTAGGAAGTTCCATGCTACATGATGAAACAATCTATATGAAAAGTATGACAAAATTACTGTTTGTATTGTAATTAAAATGATACTCCCTTAGATATATAGAATAAATGTCCTTTGCATATTATTACTGAAAGAATATATAGCACTTGTCTGCTAAAATCAGATTTTGTTTCAAGACAACATTACTCTTAGATACCATCTAAATAATTTTGATCCCAGTTTCTACCACACACAGCTTTACCACTCAAATACATAGCTCATTTGGACCTATATCCCTGAAACTATACACTCTGACAATATCAATTGCAAAATAATATGTGCCATCTAAAATTCAAGAGGAAATATTATCAGGTCTGGAAAGTGGTCCTAAATTTCTTCTAATGTGCTATAACTGTACTTAGTGTAGTTTAAAAGGCAAGACTAGGCAAGGGATAAACTAAATAATGCTTTGTGGAAAAATATCTTGAATTTAAAGTTTAGATAGTTTAAATACCTTGAAATTGTACTTGATATTAGCATTATTGAATATGGATTTTTCATTATATAATTTTAATAAATCAATGATTTTTTATCACTAATATAAAGTAATTATTTTATCTGTATCACCATATGATTAGAAAGTCATAGTATATATTTTCCTATACCTGTCATGTTTAGAATAGTGGAATTAAAACACTATAAATTTTTTTAAATTAATGGAAAATAACATGTTAAAAAATTAAACCTCTTTGGTTTAATTTTTGTTTATTGAAACCATAAGTGAGACAATTATCTGTGTGACCTTAACTAATAGACATCTACTTCAAATGCCTCTGTGTCTATGACTGTCTTATTATTGTTATTTGGTATTATGTATATGTTAATAAGCACAAGTAAAATTAAGAATTTTCAAAATAGTAGTAACTTAATGATGCTGAATGTTTTGTTTCCTTGCAAACTTATGACAGGATCCTTTCAGAGTGCCCAAACCGTTCTCAAGCTAGCTATCCTACTGACTCAGTCTCCTGGGATCTTAGGCATATACCACTATGCTAGGCTAATGGCTTTCAATTAAGGGATGAACTGAATTTAACTACTGATTTCCTTTAGATTTATAGTGACAGATTACATTTGTCCCAATATAGGGAAAAATAAATTTTCTCTTACCTTATAGGTTATGTAATCTGCATAAAATAATAAAGCTTCAGTAACCATAAAATATATAACACAATTAAATTTTAAATCATAAATGGATATTTTATTTTGTATAACTTTTTCTTCCTTTTTTTTTTACTGCTGTAGTTCTTTTAAGCCTACTTGGAATCATCAGTTTAAGAGGTAGTCCAAATTATGAAAATCATCTTAACCCTTACTGTACCATAACATAGAAAAGAGTTAGACACATAATTGTAGCAAAAGTCCAAACAATAATTTAAGCAGTAAGTACTTTATAAAAAAGACTCTTAAACATACACAAAGACGCAGTTTTTTTCTAAAATAGACAATGAGATCATATATATAACCATGTCATTTTTGTCACATTGATATTTCATTGAGAAATAATTTGTAGTATATATTTTTTAAACAAGAATATGATGCCCTCCACAGTTGCTTTCTGAAGCATTATAAGCAATAGCTCTTAAAAGTATAAGGAATCACACATTGACCTAAATTAACATGTTATGCATATAAGTGTGCCTATGCATGTGATACAGTGTGTGTGTGTGTGTGTGTGTGTGTGTATTCAAGCTAGATATGATATAAAATCTTGGCTTTCATAGAATTGGAGGTATTAAAAAGAACAAAGTAAGTAAAAGCTCATTTACTTGAATATTTCGTCTGCTGATAATCATGTAATTTTTTTTGTTGTTATAGTTAGTGCTGCAATAAAACACTACAAGGATGCATATGATTTCATTTTCCAGCCATGGGAAAGTTACATCAAGTACTATATCGGTTATTAAATATGGAGGTTATTTATCTGAGGAACTTATTTATTTATTTATTTGTTTGTTTGTTTTTCAAGACAAGGTTTCTCTGTGTAGCCCTGGCTGTTTTGGAATTTGTTCTGTAAAACATACTAGCCTCAAACTCAGAGATTTGTCTGTCTCTGCCTCCCTGGTTCTGGGATTGAAGGTGTGGGCTTTTGTTTGATTGTTGGTTTGTTTGTTTGTGATGCCATTCATAATGATACTAACTTACATTCCCACCAATGTATGATGGCTCTATTTTCTCTACATTTCACTAGCACATTGGTTTTGTTTTGTTTTTACTTTTGCCAATGGATGTTCTAGTTTTACTGGATATTCCAGCTGGATTACAACACTATATCATTATGGCTTGGTACTGGTTTTTCATGTTGGTTACTTATATTTTGAAAATTATAATCATAGATTTGTTGGCAGAGTATTTGTGTCCTCTTTTGAGAAAGAGCTGTTGGTTTTGAGTACAATTTAAACTGTTGGTCTTTGTTCTTTTTATGTTCCTGGTATTAGCTCCCTTTCAGAAAGTGTTCGCAAATATTTTTTTTTGTTCTATAGGCTGCATCTTTACAGAGTATGATCACATTACATTCTTCTATATAGAAAAATTAGACTTTTTATAGCATCATTTATTAAAGATTATTGTTTCTCCAATACATGTTCTTAATAAGTTCGTTTAAAATCAATTATTTGTAGATTTATTTATAGGCACTCTACTATTTCTTATGGGTTCATGCTAATTAGAAGACTACAGCTCTGTAGTATTTCTTCACTTTTTTCTTTTTATGGCAAGAGTGATATATTTGTGTATATGCATGTGTTTATATATACATGAGTGTGCCTGTGCTTATGTGTCTACATATGCATGTGGAAGCCATAGGTCAAAGGTAAGTTCTTTCTTAATTTCTCTCCACCTAATAGTTTGAGAGTGAAGATATCCTAAACAGAAGATTACCAATTAAGCTAGATTATCTGGGCAAAAATTACCACGGATTGTATTGTTTCTGTCTCCTCAGTGCTGGGATTACAATAATGCATCCATCTTTCATTTAGATGCTAAAAATCCAAATCAGGTCCTTGTGCTCATACTACAAGAATGATATCAATTGAGCCAAGTCCATGTATTCATATTATAGCTTTAGTTTACTTTTTAAATCTTTATTTTTGCACTTACTCAAGATAACGTTTTGCTAAACATCATAGTAAAAACTTTCAATTAATTCCATTGAAATTTTATAATTTACTTTCATTTTTTTGAAATTTAAAATAGATTCTTCTCTCATACAATATATCTCTCATACAATACATTCCTCCTAGAGTTTCTCCAGCTCCCCCTTTTCCCCAGGATACACTGTCTTTGCCTCTGTCTCCCTTTAGAAATGAGCAGGCCACCAAGAGACAATAGCCAACAGTATTGTCCTTTTTCCTTTATTCTGAATTTATATATATATATATATATATATATATATATATATATCCAAAAATGAAGAAAATTGTTTATAAGTAACACCTAATGCAAAAAAATTTCATGGTTTTATAATGTTCATTTCTAACGTTCTTCTTTCATTTGTCCCTTTGCTCAGATACTCTTGTGTGGTTAATTGATTGAGCACAGTAATGTGAGTCCTTGATTGAGTCCTTGATTCTTTGTGGTTGATTATAGCATTTTGCTTTGTAGCTTTTATGAGGCCTGATAAAATCTTTTGATTATTGCAAGCCATTTTAAATTATAACTCTGATTACAGAGGTAGTAAAAACAGTGAAAGAAAATTACCTTTGTATTCATATGGCATTCTTCTTGCATGCTTTGAAATTTTGTTGTTACATTTTTCAAATCTCTTCCTTACACATAATTTTCACAAATCAATCCACTTATATTTTTGCTTTTAACTATTTTTTATCCTTAATAGTGAAAATATTAATAGTTTCCATAAACAGTTTAAAATTTAAAATTTGAATTTGTTTAGTTACTTTACCATGGATTGATTATGACTCAGTCTTTTACTATATTTCAGGACTATTTTCACTTTCAATGTCACCCTGTAGCATTTTGTATACATCTAGTCTAAGGTGTACATGAATACTACAGTATCATTATTTTGACTCTTTTTTTAAAGAAATCTTTTGTTGGAAGATTTATTCTTACTTTCCACATTGTAAACTGATTTTACTTTAGAGATGAGTGTAATGGACCTTCTTCTTATAGATAAGAGGAACCAAATTGAACAGAAACAAATATGAAATAGAAGGGTGAGTTAATCAGTTTTCTGTCACTATTGCAAAACACCTGAAATGACTAACTTAGAAAGAGAAAAGGATTCTTTTGGCTTCTGTCTTTAAGGCCTGTGGTGTGGCAGCATATTCAGTATGTAGTAGATGGACGTGCTTTGGAAGCCAGAGATAAGAAAGAGAAACGATAGTTTAAGATCCCACAGATAACCACAAGAGTACCCCCTCCAAGTGAGCTAAAGTCCTTTTTCAAGACTTTTCTTCTGAAATGTCTCACTTCTTCTAAATGTCAGCATTCTAGGACCAAGCTTTTACAACAGGAAAAATTGGAAGACAAGATTCAAGCTACAGCAGGTAGGGAGCTATGCCTATGACACACTGGCTTTCCCCACAGTTCAAATTGAGCTTGACTCTTTGAGGGTCTTCCCACTTAACTATAATTAATACTATAACTATGTGTTTGTAAAGATAGAAACTATCCTCTAGTGTAGAAAAATAAACAAATCCAGAAAAAATTACACATTGACCATGCTAATTTCCTCAAGTTGCTACCAAATCTCACACACTTACAAGCAGAAGAACCAGTGTTCTCATTGTCCATAGGCTTCTCAACTTTGCTCTCCACCTTCCTGTCTTCCTCTACACTGGGATAAATTTCAGCTTCCACCTTTGTAGATTAGCACATCATTTTTCAGAGAATAGTACCACTTCTTCCAAGTCACCTGGGATCCATGCCAACACAAATCTATACCTGGTATAGCACCTCTCTATGGACTTCAGTGAAAATTTCTATTCTTGGCTAACTAGCTATCCATACACTGACCTTAGAAATATCTAATTCCATTGTCTTTGCTCCAAGTCTTGGTTTTTCCACAGGACTACATTTGATGTGTTCTAGAAGGCAATACCTTAAGTTCAACATTTTTTGTAAGTATACATCTATGATGGTATTCAGAGCACAAGAGAAGAGAGGCTGAAAAGAGAAATATACAACTTTAAGCCTTAATGTAGGACAGAATAGGTAAAATATTTTGTTAACAGTCACCAACCACAGCAGGGTACTAGAAACTTTACTGTGCACTGAACATTATCACATAGGGACGTCGTGACTGCTGAGCAAGATCATGTGCCTGCCTCTTCCACTAAGTAAATACTGACTGTTTCTGTGTTTTGATACTGGATTTGAGAGAATCTCTAGCAGTTATCCTGTGGCCACTAATAATTCAATGGTGGTTCACAGCCAGAGCTAATAGTCAACCCAAGTAGCCTCAACCTAAGTTTGCTGTGGGTTGTTGCTATGCAGTTCTTTTAAACTGAGTGTTCTAGAGACAGACAGAATTAATGAGGTTCAAAATCCACATTCATCCCACTGAGGCTGGGGAATACCACTGAAGTATAGGATGGATCCAAAGGCTAACACTTGTAGGAATGGCCTTGGAGATGGAGTTATTTATATCTTCTCAGTATTTGGTGTCATTGTAAAAGTTGTCTTCTGGCCTCTTCAACTGTGCAGATCATGATTTCTGTTTTTTAAGAATTTTTCTTTTAAAAATTAATTCTTTGAGAATTTTGCACAATTTTTACTGCCTGTATCTTGTGGACTGCCATTGGATCATGATCCAACTAAAACAACCACCTTTTAAAGAATACTAGATATCCCTCTCCTAGCAGCTATTGATAACCAATAATTTCTCAGCTGGAGGTGTACCTTTTTAGTCTTCTTTCTTCATGCTGTGATTTGGGCTGACTTGAGCTTGCACAAGCCTTGTGCATCTTGTCATAATTATAAGTTCATATATACAACTTCTGCATAGGATGAGGGATAATTAAGAAAGAGGGGATGGAAAGCCTATAAAAGCCAAAAATTACGAATACAATGAAGTAGGGTCCTCTGAAAAAGACAATAATTTTAGTGTTTCTGTGCTCTAGGCTTGGGAAAGACTGATAGAAACAGTCTTCTGGCCAAGAGACAAATATAAAGTAAGATTTAGTACACACATGTTTTGTGTAAGAGCAGAATTCATTCGATTCTGCATATAAAGTGCTGGACTTCATATGGTTAGCCTGGGAAGTCTAAGGCCTGCACTTATTTCACCTTCTCTTACCTATAAGCAGGAGACGTGACATTTCATGCTAACTGTACTACATGATGTTTATGGAGGATGGTGGTCTTTGTTAGTGTTCTTTTTGTACCCTGTTACTGTATCCTTTTATTTTATTGTGTTAAAATCACACATTGTAATCCTGTATGTTATTTGCTTTGCTTTTATAAAAGTACTTCTCCATATGACAGCAGTTCAAATTGGAATTTTTCTAAAGACTCATGCTAGAAAGTTTTACAGTGCCTCATAAAACTTCTAGTTCTTTATATATTTAGAAGAAACTTCCTGGGTAAGACATATTTTGGAGAAAAATCAAATTCATGAACTCTCTTTGGAGTTTCAAAGAATGAAGAATATTTATGAATGATAGTGTATTAAAATTAGTTAATTAATTTGGCATTGGGCTTAGGGCTGTCTTGTCTGCATTCTTCTGTGTTTTCCCATTGAGTTGCACCCCTTAGCACCATATTGGTATTTTATATTTCATTTTCCTTGTGTTAATAATTCCATAAACTTCATCAGAAAAAAATAGCCTGGGGCAATAAGAAGAGGATTAAATAATTTATATTAAATGATCCTTGAAATAGAAATGTTAAAAAAGAAAAATAAACATTGTTAGAGTATTGAGTAACATTTGCAATTGTGTTTGTACTTAGATTTTATATGTACTAAGTATTAATATACTCAGTTTTATTAACTACTATATGATTTAGTGATAATATCTATGCTAATTCAGGATGAAAAATTAACAGTAAAGCTTAGAGTATAGAAAGAATAACTGAAATTACAAGTCTATAATTTGATTAAGTGAATTGTGTTTAAGATATTTGTTAACACTAAAGAGTTTATACTTCTTAGTAATTTTAGTAATTTGTATTGCTGTTATTATTAGTTAAATTAACAAAATACATCAGATCCAACATAATTTTAAACTTCCATTTGCACAAAATTAATACATTCAATAATACATGATTGTGTTATTACTCAGCATTTTAAGATAACATTTTATTGTCTTAAACACACTCATACACATATAATTGCATACAAACGTAGATATATACTAATTTCTACGATATGAGTTGAATTGACTCACTTGAGGAGGGAAAGAAAGATATTTTCCCATGTGTCTTTTATGATCTATATAGTTAAGAAATCCTTTGGGATTATTCAGTCTAAGACAGAGTGTATGAACTTCAGGGGAAACAAGACAGAAGATGAATATCTCAATCTAGGTACAAAGACGTAATCGCCTGCATTTCAGATATTCAAAGTCATATATGTGTGTATATATATACACACACATATATATATATATGTGTGTGTGTGTGTGTGTGTGCCTTCTACTCAGGCCTTTAATATATTGGGTCACACCTACACATGCCCATTCCAGTAGAACTCTAATATCAAATTAACTTGTTCTAATGCTAATATTTCAATTACAAAGATTCCCAGAGTAATTTTAATTTACATGAAAATTAGTATTGATTTTCATTTGAAATCAGATCTACAATCACTTATGAGGCATGATTCTGGGTAGGTCTGTCAAACATCTCTGACATCCCAGCTCCAAACATATCTGAGGACAAAGCAGTGCTTTCTTCTTTTTGCTTCCTGTTGATGACTATGTTTGTCCTTGTTGTATTTCTGTTCCTAGCTGACATCAGAGTCTAATGTTTTTAAGAATCAGACATGGACTAAGATGTAAAAAATTTTAGGAATCTTCTAATCATTCAATACCAAGCTTAGGCTATTAGGTATTCAGCCTCATGTACTTGTGAAGCCATTCAGTCTCCCCAAGTAATGAATGGCCATTTTAAATGGCCAAGCCTCTATTATTTCCCTACTTAAGAGAAGGAAAGACTATCCAACTGTAAAACAGAGGTGAGCACATCTGAGAACAAATTAGTCAAGTTAGGATCTTATGTTCCACAGCATTTAAAGAGGAAAACAGTGAACCAAAACTCTAAAGGGATTCTGGAGTTTAGTGCTGCTCTCATGAACTGTAATGATGTAAGTGTTGTGCTTGCCACATCTCCCTTCAATTCTATTTGACTTATGCAAAAGACAGATGGACCTTGAAGAACTAAGTTAATTATAATAAACCTAATCAAGTGGTGACTTCAGTATTATCTGCTAGAACAGATATGGTTTCATTATTTGAACAATTAACCCCTTTCTAGATAGTTTGTATGAGGCTATTGGCTTCACTCAAATTTTATTTCTCCAAACCAGTTTATAAGACAATCAAAGCAATTTTTTTACAACTGTCAAAGATAGCAGTGACCCTTTACTCTACCTTTACTCTATATGTGTATGTTTGAGTGTTTGTGTGTGTGAATGTATGTATTTTTGATGCTTGTTTGTATATGTACGTATATGTATTTGTGTGTGTGTGTGTGTGTGTGTGTGTGTGTGTGTAAGAGGAGAGAGAGAGAGAGAGAGAAAGAGAGAGAGAGAACTTAGCTTGAAGGGCTTTTGATTACCAGTCTCTTCCCAAAGGTATCGTACTTTAATGAGATTTTACTGAGTAGACCTAGTGAGTACATACAGCAAATATTCTCTACTTGTTGATATGACATATGCAGAAAAAGGAATGGTAAATGAAGCAGTGAAAATTCATTTGCTTTCTACCACATGAAATTTCTTAGAGTCCAAAAATATAGGGCATTCAGAGACCTTACTCCTGAGATGAAAGAGAAGTTTCCTGGGTCTGGTCTCTCTTACCACCAAGAAAAAGAAACAGCACTTAGTAGGATCATTTAGAATGTGAGGGTAGCACATTTCTCTCTAGCATGTTCTATTCTAGACCATACAGTGACTGGGAAAGACACTAATTTGAGTGGACATACAACAAGACTAGTAACTTTAATAAGTCCAGCTAGCTATGCTGTATGTCATGAGATTTGGGCCTAATATTTAGCTCAATTAATGAAACTGAAAGGTAAGTGCCATATTAAATAGCCTTTTCTAGACCTCAATATTGAATCATAGAAGAATCATTTAGAATTTTACAATAATGACCTACTATAATCTGCAGGCAACTATTTTTTCTGCTAGAGGATAGATCTTAGTCTGCTATGAGTCTCAACAAAGCACCAGTACGTTGCCATGTGGCCTGAAATGCCTATCATGATTTAGGTGTAATCCAGCCTACCTTGTCATAAAGTTATATTTGAAAAGGAAAAATAATCTATCATAAAGTTGAACTTGTATAAATGTAATCAGGCCCAAGCAACAGCACAAGTATGTTACATGAAGAAGTTGCCCAAAATCCCTATAATTCCTACTCCTGGTGTAATGTCTGTGTCCAAGCATGCACATATAGTCTTATGGATGTTACCAGGCTGTCAATAAAATAAGAAGCAACCAACAAAAAATAACCAATGAACAAATAACAATGATACAAATATTGAGGCCCAGGTGACAGTTGGTTTTAAATTCTACATAGGCACAACTCAGAAGTGGCCAAGGACACTTCTTTAGTGGAAATACCTTATGGGAAGTGGTGAAAGGATATATTCACAATGGGCAAATCTTCAGAGCTTGATCAAAGACCTAAACATAGTTTGGAAGAAGATGATATCCAGATGTGTGATTGTATATTAATTAGTGAAATATAGCCAATGCTTTTAGCTGGACATTTGTGACCTTGAAATAAACATAATTTGAAAATTATGTTTTCAGTGTTTCAAATGAGAAAGACATTTGAGGAAAATATATGTATAGAAATCAGTCCAAACTTACAAAGGTAGTGAAAATACTGTGTCTTATCCAAATGATCACCAAAAAACAACTTCAGTAAAACTTAAATAATCAATTTGATATAATGATTCAGAGGATTTACAAGAGTTATTTTGTTTCTCCAGTTTTCCTTGTCATTGGCCAATGTCCCAATAAGCAAATTTGACCATGATGGCAAGTATGTAAGTTATACATATGCTCATCAACATGAAACTCAATTTATCAACACTGGCATTGCTACAGCTACCACTGAGTTTCAAATCTGTTATCAGCAAAGTCTAAAACTAAGCATCTGATACAGCATCCTTCTCCTGAGTGGTCAGTATTCTGATGGCAAGTTGACTAGATTGGACCACTTGCATCTTGAAAATGTATTTCTTTGTTCTTTTTTGGAATAGAATTGTTCAGGATCATTTCATTTCCTGAACAAATACTTCTCCTAAACCTTCCATCCATGGACTCATATAATACATATCCTTTATCATCATATTCCATACGGTGATAAAGAGAATTGTGAATGACCAAGGAACTCATTTTATGTTGTAATAGCACAACAACAGACTCGTGTTCATGGATTTATTAGTCTTACCCTGATCCCCACAATCTTAGATCAGTTGCCTTTATTTTTACCATTGAATTCCATTTTTACATAAGCAATTATGGTGCAGACTAGGTGATGATAGCCTAGATGCCAAGATAGAGGTCTTCAGAAGGCTTAATATTCTCTAAATGGGTATTCAATATATGAAACTTTTTATGTCATACCCAGAATTTATGGTTCCAGTAATGAAAGGTTTGAAATGGAAGGATTACTAATGATATTCTAGAAATTATTATTTCCTGTTCCTCTGACTTAATGCTGTTTTAGCCAAGAAAGTGTAGATTCAGAAAAGAGGCAGTATTTCTGGACAGAGATACAACAAATATCCTGTTAATCTAGAATCTAATATCTTTTCCTGGACCTTTGATCAACTGCTGTCTTTAAGTCAATAAGCTAAGAGAAGTCACAATGTTAGAAGTTACAATATGATTGATCCATACTACTAAAAGAAAATTGAACACCACAATGAATATGTATGGAATTCAGGGGGTTCTTTAGGGAAAGTCTATGTATTACCATGTCATCTGATTGCAATTAATGGGGAAATAAGAGTAATGCACTTTAGAAAAGATGATAAATGGTCCTGTCAAAACAAGAAAGAAGGTCTGAGTCATGTCCCAACATAGAGAGCAAAGACAGACTGAGTTGCATGCTTATGGTTGAGTTATACAAAGTACATAGAAGAAAATATTTATAAATAAAAGCTACAGACATATTACCAACTACAGAAAGGCTATAATTGTCATGTTATCCAACTTGGTTATCATAACATGGAATGGAAGACTATCACTACTTCAATGTTGTCAAATTAATATTAAAGCAGATAAGTCATCAGATATTAAAATAAAAAATTATTCCTATGGACTGTACCATTTACTCTGGAAAGAATCATGCATTTTTATTTGTATATAAAATAGCTATATTATGGAGACTAAATTGTGCACTTCAGATTGTCTTCATTTAAAAAATCAATCATAAATAAGGGGATGGTTGTGAGTCGAGATGACAAATGATGATGATCTAATGGATATTGATTGTTATCTTGATAGGCTAGTAAATTATCTAAGAGACCTTTTGTACCATATTCAGCCTATAGAGGCATCCAGTTCTATGTGCTGAGTAGTCATAGTATCCATAGACTTTCAGACATATGATCGACCATGATTAGACTGTCTAGCTTTCTTCATTTAAGCCATTCTGGTAAATAGCTTTTAATAATACACATATATATTTTTTATTCTATCTTTCTTTTACTTTGAAAAACAACTAAAAATTTAAATATATTTTGACTAGATTCTATCTCTCTCACAAGTCCTTCCAGATCCTTTTTACCTCCCAACCCACCCAACTTACAAGATATTTTTTCTCAAAAACAAAACAAAACAAAAAAACCCAATGTAACAACAAAAACACCAACAGAAAGAAAACAAAATAACCTACCACACCAAAAAGCCCCATGAAACTGGAGTGAAAGAAAAGTACACACACATGCACACGCAGACACACACACACACACACACACACACACACACACACACCAAACACACACAAAACAAAAGCAACAAAAAATGTGTAGTTCTTTATATGTTGGTCAATGGTCAACTATTCTTAAACATTAGACCTTTCCTCAAGTAGGTCATGTACTCAGTGTCTCTCTATTTGAGAAAAACTGAGGTTCTCTCTCAACAGTTATAAGTACTGTTGTGGATTTGGTCCAATGTTACTTATGTCAATTTGGTCCCCAAAATTACATGGAAATCCCCATGTCAGCAAGGAAGATGCTGAGGGATTTTAGGATTCCCTTGCCAAGGAGGGAGGGAGGAAAGAAGGAGAGAGAGAGAGAGAGAGAGAGAGAGAGAGAGAGAGAGAGAGAGAGA
>JADRCH010000010.1:22010890-22202886 GCA_019843965.1 Rhynchomys soricoides
TTTTTTTTTTTTTTGTTGGAGGCATTCAGAGCTATGAGTTCCTTTTAACACTACTTTCATTGTGTCCTATAAGTTTGGGTATGCTATACTTTCATTTTCATTAAATTTTAGGTATTCATTGTTTATTTATTTTTTCTTCCTTGACCAAGTTATCACTGAGTAGAGCATTTTTCAGCTTCCATGTGTATGCAGGTTTTCTCTTGTTGTTGCTGCCATTGAAGACCAGCCTTAATCCATAGTGATCTGATAGGAGGCATGGGATTATTTTAATCTTCTTGTATCTGTTGAGGTTTGCTTTGTGACTGATTAAATGGTCACTTTTGGAGAAGGTTCCATGAGGTGCTGATAAAACTATTTATTCTTTTGATTTAGGATGAAATGTTCTATAGATGTCTGTTAAATCTATTTTTTCCATAAGATCTGTTAGTTTCACTGTGTCTCTGTTGAGTTTGAGCTTCCAAGATCTGAACACTGTTGAGAGTGGGGTGTTGGAGTCTCACACTATTATTACATGAGATTCAATGTGTGCTTTGAGCTTTAGTAAAGTTTCTTTTATGAATGTGGGTGCCCTTGCATTTGGCACATAGATGTTCAGAAGTGAAAGTTCTTCTTGGTAGTTTTTTCCTATGATGAGTATGAAGTGTCCTTCCTTATCTTTTTTGATGACTTTTGGTTGAATGTCAATTTTACCCTATGTTAGAATGGCTACTCTAGCATGTTTCTTGGGACCATTTGCCTGGAAAATTGTTTTCCAGCCCTTTACTCTGAGGTAGTGTTTGTCTTTAACTCTGGGGTGTGTTTCCTGTATACAGCAAAATGCTGGGTCCTGTTTATGTGTCCAGTCTGTCAGTCTATGTCTTTTTATTGAGGGATTGAGTCCATCGATGTTAAAAGATATAAAAGAATAGTGATAGTTGCTTCCTGTTATTTTCAATGTTATTTTTATGTTTGTGTGGTCATCTTCTTTTGAGTTTGTTGAAAGATTATTTTCTTGTCTTTTCTAGTGTGTAGTTTTCCTCCTTATGTTGGCATTTTCCATATATCATCTTTTATAGGTCTTGGTTTGTGGAAACATATTGTGTAAATTTGGTTTTGTCATAGAATATCATGGTTTCACCATTTATGGTAACTGAGAGTTTTGCTGGGCTGACAGTTTTGATCTCTTAGGGTCTATATGAGATCTGCCCAGGATCTTCTAGCTTTCAAAGTCTCTGGTAAGAAGTCTGGTGTAATTCTGATAGTTCTGCCTTTATATGTTTATATGCCAGGAGAGAGCTGGTCTCCCAGGAGTGCCAAAACACCTCCGAGTATAGGAAAAACCACCACATCTGTTCAAATTCCTCAATCAAGAGGAACCCTCATAGAGCCATCTGGACACAGGAACCAAGGAACAGCTGGGGATGGGATTCTTCTGGTTTTCCCTTACTTTTTCCCTTACTGCTTTTAATATTCTATCATTGTTTTGTGTATTTTGTGTTTTGACTAGAATGTGATGGGAAGAATTTTTTTTCTTGTCCAATCTATATGGAGTTCTGTAGGCTTCTTGAATGTTTATGTTCATCTCTTTAGGTTAGGGAAGTTTTCTTCTATAATTTTGTTGAAGATATTCACTGGACCATTAAGTTGGAAATCTCCACTCTCTTCTAGACCTCTTATCGTAAGGTTTGGTCTTCTCATTGTGTCCTGAATTTCCTGGATATTTTGACTTAGGAGCTTTTTGCATTTTGCATTTTCGTTGACTATTGTGTCAATGTTTTCTATGTTATCTTCCTCACCTGAGATTCTATCTTTTGTAATCTGTTGGTGATGCTTGCATCTATGACTCCTGATCTTTTCCCTACGTTTTCTATCTCCAGAGTTGTCTCCCTTTGTGATTTCTTTATTGTTTCTATTTCCATTTTTAGATCCTGGATGGTTTTGTTCATTTCCTTCACTTGTTTGATTGTGTTTTCCTCTAATTCTGCCTATTTGATTGTGTTTTCCTGTACTTCTTTAAGGGATTTTTGTGTTTCCTCTTTAAGGGCTTCTAGCTGTTTACCTGTGTTCTCTTATGTTTCTTTAAGGGAGTTATTTATTTCCTTCTTAAAATCTTCTATAATCAACATGAGATGTGATTTTAAATCTGAATCTTGCTTTTGTGGTTTGTTGAGGTATCCTAGGCTCACTGTGGTGGGAGAACTGGGTTTTGATGATGCCTAGTAGCCTTGGTTTCTGTTCCTTATATTCTTGCCCTTGTCTTTTGCCATCTGGTTATCTCTGGTGTTAACTGGTCTGTTTCTCTCAGACTGTGGCTTGTCCCTCCTGCAAGTCTCTGAGTCAGTACTCCTTGGAGACCAGCTCTCTCTGAGAAGAATTTTGGTTTGGAGAGCTGTGGTACAGGGTCAGCTATGGGGTGCAGACAGAAACCAGAAGAATCCTGTCCCCAGCTGTTCCTTGGTTCCTGTGTCCTGATGGCTCTATGAGGGTTCCTCTTGATTGAGGAATTTGAACAGATGTGGTGGTTTTTCCTATGCTCAGAGGTGTTTTGGCACTCCTGGGAGACCAGCTCTCTCCTGGCACTATTTGTGTATGGAGCCCTGTGTCCCAGGTTCAGCTCCCTGGCAGCAGAAGGAAATCGGAAGATTACTCCACAGTCCCTGTGTCCTGAGGATTCTGACGGGTTCCACTGAGCAGTAGTGCATGTTTTATCTCCACTCATGAGCTTGTCTACCCTCTTGGGAGGCTAGCTTTCTCCTGGAGCTATTTAGCTTTGGAGCCCTGAGCTCCCCAGCCACAGATGGAAACTGGACGGCTCCTGTCTCTGGCTGATCATTGGTCCCTGAGTCCAGAGGGTTCTGGGCAGGTCCAGCTGAGCAGAGAGAGGTGCTGGCCTTACCCTGCTCACAGGCTTGTCCACACACCTAGGAGGCTAGCTTCCCATCCCTACTCACCCCGCTGAGTAGTGGTACTTGTCTTACCTCCGATCTCTGGCTTGTCATCACTCCTGGGAAGCTAGCTTTCTCCTGGGGCTATTTGGCTATGGGGCCCTGTGGCCCAGTCTGAGTTCCCCAGCCACAGATGGGTACTGGAAGGCTCACCTTGATTCATATTAATAGATTGCTGTCTTCTATAAGGGGTTTCCCACAAAACAGCAAGCTATAAAATTTTATGAGTTAAAATATTCAAAGAAAAGTCTCCTTGAAATCAGTCTATAACATATTTGTGCAACATCATGAATATATTCATTTATCAAGTTCCAGCACATATTTCTACATAATCTACTACAATTATTTACTAGTCTATTAGTTACAATGTCCATGTGTATAAAGATTTCTGAATGTTTTATAAAGGTAAGACTGTAAGTGAACTTTGCATTTTCTTTGTGACAGTCATTGTTTAAGTCCATTGATCATGCCTGTGCTTAGACATCTGATAAAAATCACTTAAAATAAGAAAGACTTAATTTTTTCAGTCTATGAGTAGTTTCAGTTTATTTTCACTTAGTTCAATTGTATGTGGGCCTTTATTGAGTCAAAGAATCATAGCTATAGGAGTGCAGTGGAGTGATGAAGTTAAGCTAAAGGTAAACAGGTGGGAAATGTAGAGAGAAGAGATTCAGGAACAAACTGTACACTGCAAAAGCAAGTGTTCTAGCTTCTTTCTCCCAGGTGTACCTCACAATGCTGTGCTAAGGTACGAGAGCTCTCCTGACCCAGTCATATGTTTAGTCCTGTATCTTAATCATACCTATATCGAGGATCAACCTCCAGTGTATAAATCTTTATAATATTTCATATAACCAGGTTTTTTGTCCCTCTCTGTCCTCTACACAGCTGTATCCAAAATATACATTACTCCATATCTCTCCATAATTTTTTAATGTCTTGGTCTTTTCACCACCGATTAAATAATATTTATAGAAGAAATTAAAATATTACAT
The DNA here is from genome assembly GCA_019843965.1 of Rhynchomys soricoides. Taxonomy (NCBI): domain Eukaryota; kingdom Metazoa; phylum Chordata; class Mammalia; order Rodentia; family Muridae; genus Rhynchomys; species Rhynchomys soricoides. The sequence continues at coordinate 22,014,810 of JADRCH010000010.1, forward strand.
TAAGAAAAATATTAACCAATGGATGTTTTTTTGAAAATTTATCCATTTACAAAAGTATTTACAAGATATGTGGAAAAGTATAAAAAGTGATAATGGAAAGTTTAGGCATATTCCAAAATTTTGACACTGATTTTAAAAATTTGACCATAAAATTGTGGGAAAAGTTTTAGTATCAAAAGGATGGTGGTTAAGTGAATAAATGTAAATACTTATTTCATAAAATAAAAGGAAGCTGTGCAGAAAAGATCCCCGATACATTGGAGAAGTTATATCAGTCTTCCCTGGAAGAATATCATATATTAAAACTATCTCATGGGCATGAGACATGGCTCAGCAGGTAGGGGTACTTGTCACCAAATTGAACAACTTAAATTTGATCACTGGAACCAACATGGGAGAAGGAGAGAATCTATTCCTTTAGGTTAGCCTCTGACATCTACACAAATACTGCAATTTGTGTACACCCACACATACATACATACATACATACACAGACACATACACACACACACACACACACACACACACCAACAAATGCAAATACATAAATGAAATATACAGCCAATCTCAGGTAGAGGAAAGTAAATAAAGAGTAAATGGTTGTATGCTCATTCAATTCCTTATTGTTTCACAAATTTGAGAACGTTTAAGTGTTTTAATATATCTATCTACATTTCTAAGGTATGAATGGGTTTCTGTTTTGTTTCATTTTTATTGGACAGAATCTCTCATTACATATTTAATATTAAAAATTTAAATGGTTATAATGTCACAAGGGAGGCTTAGACGCAAGTGATTTTGTTTATGAAAGGTCTATTTGTGCGTTTGAAAGCACATTTGTTAATCACACTGCAAACAATCATCTTTCATCTTATTTTCTATTTCTTTTCCACACAACTCTATTCTATGGCTTTTTAGTTTTTTAAGAATTTACAAGTAATTATATCATGACTAAATGTTTACATCTATTGTGCATGCATATTTGTTTCTTACTCAATAATAATTTTACAAATTTACATACTAGGTAGATATTCTCACAATAAAAGAAGTTTATTTTTTCATTCAAGTGCCTATGATTCTATCCAGTGTTAATTCTTTCTCTCTGTCCTGTCATGTTATTTTATGTTCTATAATGTGGATATATGAATATGTTCTTCAGCTAATTAGGGTGATTGCAATGTTGTTCATGTCAAATAATGTTTAGTAAATTACTGATTACGTAAATACTATGTCCATGTATGATAATTTCCCATCACTGAATGTAGTAGTACAGAACACTCTATAAACTGAGGAAAAATTCATCTAGTGGGACATTTCATTCAAAGTATGCTTACTTCTGACAGTTCTGAAAAATATTAACCACACCTTACTGATAACTTTGATCTAGAACCTTACTATGAAGTATTTGAGCAAGCTATAAATTTGCAATTCTTAATCAAAAGAAATTCCAAAACCTTTGAATTTTTTAAAGATTTTTATTGTTATTAATAGTTGCCTCACATACTAAGAATTTCTTATTTCTTTCTGTAAAATATACTTATTTGCCTTGCACATAATTTTATTTCAGTTATTTGAAATTTATTGTTGGTTCTCAAACTAACAAAGATTACTTCCTAATTTGTTTTATATATTATTAACAAATTATGATCATTTGCATGCAGAGATTGCTAAGTGATTAAATTTTGTGAATTCCATACTGTCCTCGTTTTTCATACATATACAAGGCAAAACATTCATTATTATATCCTACTCATATGTATAATTTATTTTGTATTCTAAATCAATTTCCTCACCCATATATCTGTTAACTAAAAATTATAATATATTTTATCAGAATTGTAAGTATATTTATTTCAGTGGAGAGATATGATTATAAAAATAAAATAAATGTAATTTCTTTGTTTTTACATCAATGTCTAAAGGAATCCTGATGCTGCATATGGATGCTACCCATGTTAAAGAAGAAAGGCCTTGATTTGTTTTACATTTTTAACTACATGATACAGAATAAGCTAGTAGTATTGTCATAAATATAAGCAAATGATATGAATGAGATAACTTTATTCAGTTTGATAATGTCAGGCATTTCTAGCATATTTACCCATATTATTGTATTTAAGCATCACAAGTACGTTAATCCCCATCACTATCTCTTCATTAAAGGTGATGAAAAGAAAATATGGAGAGCTAAGAACTTATCTAAAGCCAAGGAATTAAGACAGCTGAAACCTAAGCCCTGATAAAGTCTGCCCTAAAATTTCTCCACTGTAAGTATTTTACAACTCAGCAGAGTTTGAAATTTGCATTATGGCAGCTACAGACTCACTACAGGTTACACCAATTATTTTATTTCCTTTTTCCTCATATCTGTGAAAAAATAACTTTGCTAATCATAGGACAATATTGCTAAAAGACAGTAAAACATTGTTTCAATTTTCTTTACTAAAATTGAGAATAAGATTTATGGGCTAACAAGATTTTTTGATTTTTGATGATAAATTGTGCAACCTGGATTTCATGCCTTGTTAGTTTATCATTGTTAATCAGAAGTCATTTATTTTGTGTATAATAAATTAAATCTACAGTAATATAGGAGCATAATGATATAGAAAAATGCATGTTACAAATGTGAAAAATAAACTTAATTACTAACCAGTTCTTTACAGGTGTGACAAGGCTCCAAAGAGTTGTGTTGCTGTAACTCTTCTGATCTTTCTTGCTAAACAGAAGTGTTTACAATAGTATTTCAGTTTCTTGCATAAAAAATGATTTAATGAAGGTTTGAAGATTTTTCATTATTGTATAATGTTACTAAACATTTATTAAATTATTTTTATAACTTGAATTATAAATATGATTTCCTTTTTCCCTTTTCTCCCTAGAAACCCTCCAAAGAATGTCAGAATTCACACCAATAAACTATCAATAAAATGACTTGGTAAACAGGAATTGACCTGAGACAACAATAGACTTGCTAATATCATCTGTGAAAGCATAAAAGACCTCAACCCCACACAAACTACAGGCAACCAAGGAATGGTGAGAGCTGGTGGCATAGTCAGGGTTTCTATTCCTGCACAAACATTACAACCAAGAAGCAAGTTGGGGAGGAAAGGGTTTGTTGAGTTTACTCTTCCATGTTGCTGGTCATTACTAAAGGAAATCAGGACTGGAACTCAAGCAAGTCAGGAAGCAGAAGCTGATGCAGAGGCCATGGAGAGATGTTCCTTATTGGCTGGCTTGCTTCTCCTGGCTTGCTCAGCCTGTTTTCTTATAGAACCCAAAACTACCAGCCCACAGATGGTACCACCCACAAAGGACCCTCTGCCCTTGATCAGTAATTAAGAAAATGCCTTATACCTCTCTCATAGAGGCATTTTCCAACTCAAGCTCCTTTCTCTGTGATAACTCCAGCTTGTGTCAAGTTGACACACAACACCAGCCAGTAAAAATGACCCATTATCAACTTGACACACAAACACATCGCCATTAAGCCTTGACCCTTATTTTCTTATTCATCCCCAAGATCTAAATAACTTTAAAAGTCCCACAGTCTTTGCAAATTCTTACATATTAACATTTCAATCCCTTTTAAATATCCAATCTCTTAAAATTCAAAGCCTTTTAAAAATTCAAAGTATCTTAACTGTGGGCTCCACTAAAATACCTTCTTTCTTCAAGAGGGAAAAATACCAGGGCACAGTCACAATCAAAAGCAAAATCAAACTCCAACAGTCCAATGCCTGGGATCTACTCACGATCTTATGGATTCCTCCAAGGGCTTGAGTCACTTCTCTAGCTCTGCCCTCTGTAGCACATACCTTGTCTTTTAGGCTCCAGATGCCTGTACTCCACTGCTGCTGCTGTGCTTGGTGGTCATCTCATGGTACTGGTACCTCCAAAACACTGCTGTCTTCTGCTGCAACTAGGCTTTTCCATGGTGCCAAGCCCCACATCCTTTGCATGGCCCCTTAAGTCCTGGGTCATCAATTGCAACTGAGGCTGCACCTTCACCAATAGCCTTCTGAGGTCTCTCACAGTGCTCAGGCCTCAGCTGCTCTTCATGACTCCTTCATGCCTTCAAAACCAGCACTACTTGGGTGACTCTTACACAGTACCAAGTCCAGTCACTGCAGAAGTATAACCTTGGCTATCTCTGGAACACAGTCTCTTTGTGCTATCAGAAAACACTTTCAAGAAGATGTCACCTCAATGATGCTGGTCTCTTCTTAATCACCACCAATCACCACTCGCACAGAGCTCTTAATATTCCAATGGCTCATCTAGCTCAAAGTTCCAAAGTCCTTCCACAGTCCTCCCCAAAACATGGTCAGGTTGTCACAGGAATACCCCTCTATGCTGATACCAATTTGGTTTAGTAGGGGTTTCTATTCCTGCACAAACATCACGACCAAGAAGCAAGATGGGGAGGAAAGGGTTTATTGAGTTTACTCTTCCATGTTGCTGGTCATTACTAAAGGAAGTCAGGACTGGAACTCAAGCAAGTCAGGAAGCAGGAGCTGATGCAGAGGCCATGGAGGGATGTTCCTTACTGGCTTCCTTGTTTCTTCTGGTTGCTCAGTCTGCTTTCTTATAGAACCCAAGACTACCAGCCCACAGATGGTACCACCTACAGGGACCCTCTGTCTTTGATCACTAATTGAGAAAATGCCTTACGCCTGTGTCTCATAGAGCCATTTGCTCAATTGAATCTCCTTTCTCTGTGATAACTCCAACTTGTGTCAAGATGACACACAAAACTAGCCAGTACAGCTAGAGAAAATCCTCTTCTCCAGGGAAGAGCACTGAACCTTTAGAACACAGATATATTGAAGTTTACTTCAAATAAACCTGCAATTGTAGTTGTTTTACTTTACCTGTGCCTTTTGAATTCTATAAGCTATATGTTTCATGATAAAGATATGTACTACTAATACTATCTAAAAGCAGCTTATTTCCTTTAACATGGTAGAATTGTTTTCCTTTAGAGAACAAATATTAAATTCCAGAAATATTTATTGTGCCTATTTCATTATAATGAAAATGTGGAAATAAAATTATAGTCATTCCTCATGAAAGGGACACTATTATTTGAAAATTTGCTCTGAGCTGTCACCAGACTTATGTGGAAAAGAAAATAAATCACAATGTTCAAACAGATTATTGTGCAAAACTTAAGGATTGTTGCACATCATCTTTAAATTGTATTACTTGACATAACACATGCTTTCTTCATCCTGATATATTTTTTTACTACAAATACTTGCTTATAGTAGTTGATTAAATGCTGTCAATTAACCAAAGAGGCAAGTACTGTTTGTCTTTATTTTACAAATGGAAAATGTGAAGATTTGTGAGCATAAGTAGACTTACTAAATTTCCCTAAACTCTATCTTCTTTGTGTCTCAACAGTTTACATATAAACTGTGGTAATCTACATTTGTTTTTAACAGTTTTTTTGAAATAGTATAACATTAAAATATTTAAAACCTGTTTTCCAAAAAACTACTGACCATTAGCTTGCCACAAATTTTTGTAAAAGTGATATGAGCAAAAGACAAAGCACTCATCTTGGAACTTATGTTTTTGATGTACTTCAAATAATCTACTGTGTATTAGTTTGGCTTATGCTAGATCAAAAAAGCCTATTGTGCAATTTTCAGAGATTTTAGGACTGTATTTAAAGTACAACCTTTATTAAAGTGTAATCTATATAAAAATACAATGACACTCGGCCTGATTCCACAGGGCCTCACCAGCATCAGGGACAGTGAATAAGAAATCTGTTCTATGTCTTATGCTTGCCGACTCCTCATAAAGCACACACAGAACTCATAAACTGTACTCCATTACTTTGGCTCCATATTCTGGTTCACAACCTCAGCAGAAAAACTGTTTTTCTAGAGTGCAAAATGGTTCTGGGGATCCCACAGGTCATACAGAGCAAACACACACACACACACATACAGAAATACACACACACACACACAAACACACACAAACCAACCAACAAACAAAAAATCCCTAGCAGAGACAGATTAATTGCTTACCAGAATCCCAAGCCAGAAAGCCAGAAAGGGAAAATAAGAAAACATTCAAAACCAACCCATTTAACTCAGAAATCAGCACCTAAACCTATAAAAACTCCTAAGCCTAGATATATAGAGATCAGCATAAGAACAATATCAACATCAGTCAGGGCAATATGGCACCACAGAGCCCATCTATCTTACTACAGCAAGCCTTGGATATCCTAACACAGCAGAAGCACAAGAAGATGACCTTAAAAAATTCTTATCAAGATGATAGAGGCATTTAAAGATGAAATGCATAAACCCCACCAAAAAAAAAAAAAAAAAAAGCACACAGGAAAATACAATCAAACAGTGGAAGGACATGAATAAAACAGTTCAATACCTAAAAAGGAAAATAGAAGCAACAGAGGAAACACAAACTGAGGGAATCCCAGAGATGGAAAACCTAGGTAGGTGAACAGGAATTACTGACACAAGACAAGAGATGGTACTCAGACATAGAAGATACAATAGAATAAATTGATACATTGGTCAAAGAAAACAATAAACCTAAAAAGTTCCCGATGCAAAATATGTAGGAAATCTGGGACATTATTAAAAGGCTAGACCTAAAAATAATAGGAATAGAAGATGAACATTCCAGACTTAAAGGCCCAGAAAACATTTTCAACAAAATCATAGAACATTTCCATAACCTATAGAAATACCTATAAAATGTACAAGAAGCTTACAGAATACCAAATTGATTGGACTAGAAAAGGAAATCCCACCACAATGCAATAATCAAAACACTAAATGTACAGAACAAAGAGAGAATGTTAAAAAGCTACAAGATAAAAAGGCAGATTAACAAACAAAAACATACCTATTAGAGTCCTATCAAACTTCTGAACAGAGACTCCAAATGCCAGAATTATGAAACAATGTCTTCTATACTCTTAGATACCAGAAATGTCAGCTCAGTCTATTATGCCCGACAAAACTTTCAATGAAAAAAACAAGTTTAAACGATATCTATTCATAAATCCAACCCTACAGAAAATACTAGGAAAACAAAAACAAAAACAAACAAAAAACCTACAAAAAATATTAAAGTCCCTTCAACCCAAGGAGGTTAATTAAAACACAGAAAACTCAGGAAATAAATAATTTCATGTCAGCAAAACCAAAGAAGGTAAACACACACACACACACACACAACGCTACCACCACAACTAGAATTATAACAGTAATTAACAGCCGTTGGTCATTAATATCTCTCAACATCAATGTACTTAATTTTCAAATAAAAAAACATGAGCTAACAGAATGGATTCAATAATAAGATCCATCATTCTGGTGAATATAAGAAACACACCTTGACATGAAAGATAGAAATTCCCTCAAAGTAAAGTGTTGGAAATTCTTTTTCAAGCAAACAGACATAGAAAAGTAAGTTGGTTTAGCAATTCTAAAATCCAACACAATAGACTTTCAAACAAAATCAATCAAAAGAGATAGGGAAAGATATTTCATACTCATCAAAGGAAAAAGTCACCATGATGATGTCTTAATTCTGATTATCTATGCCCCTAATGCAAGGGCCCCAACCTTTGTAAAAGACACACTGCTTAAGCTTAAATCACACATTGAACCACACACATTAATAGTAGCAGACTTTAACACCCCACTCTCAGCAATGGACAGTTTATTCAGTCAGAAATTAAAGAGAGAAATAATAGATCTAACAGACATTATGACTTAAGTGGACCTAACAGATGTCTACAAAAAAGAATATACATTCTTCTCAACACTCCCTAATATCGACCATAAACTCACTCAGAACACATGTCACAACAGATACAAGAAAATTTGAATAACCTTCTGTATCTTATCAGTCCACCATGCATTAAAACTGGATTTCAACAACAACAAGTGCAACAGAAAACCTACAAACTCATGGAAACTGAACAACTCTATTCAATGAACACTGTGTCAAGGGGAACAAAGGAACAAAATTAAAGACCTTTTACAATTCAATGAAAATAAAAGAACAACAAACCCAAACTTAAGGGACAACATGAAAACACGGTAAAAGGAAATATCATAGTACTATGCGCTTTCATAAAGAAATTAATGATCATATAATACTGACTTAACAGGACACCTGTAAGCTCTAGACCAAAAAAAGGCTAACACACCTGAAAGGAGTAAATGGCAGGAGATAATCAAACTTAAGGATGAAATAAATATAATAGAAACAAGAAGAAAAACACAAACAAAATTGAAACAAAGAATTGGTTCTTTGAGAAAATTAACAAGATAGACAAATTTGTAGCCAAGCTAAGTAAAAGGCAGAGAGAAAATATTCAAATTATCAAAATCAGAAACTAATAGGGAGACATAACAGAAACAAACAATATCCAGGGAATCATTGGTTATTACATTAGAAACCTGTACTCCATGTTCTTAAGTCTTATTTGATTTCTTTCTTCAGAGACTTGTAGTTCTTGTCATACAGAGCTTTCACTTGTTTGGTTAGAGTCACACCAAGATACTTTATATTGTTTGTGACTGTTGTGAAGGGTGTCATTCTCCCAATTTCTTTCTCAGCCTGTTTATCCTTTGAGTTTAGGAAGGCTACTGATTTGTTTGAGTAGATTTTATATCAAGCTACTTTGCTGAAGTTGTTTATCAGCTTTAGGAGTTTTCTGGTGGAGTTTTTGGGTCACTTAAGTATATGATCATATCATCTGCAAATATATTTGATTTCTTCCTTTCCAATGTGGAACCCTTTGACCTCCTTTTGTTATCTAGTTGCTCTAGCTAGAACTTCAAGTACTATACTGAATAGATGCTCATGAATTGGATTAATATAGTAAAAATGGCCATCTAGCCGAAAGCAGTCTACAGATTCAATGTAATCCCCATTAAAATTCCAACTCAATTCTTCATAGACTTAGAGAGAGAAATTCTCAAATTCATTTGGAATAACAGAAAACTCAGGATAGTAAAAAGTATTCTCAACAATAAAAAACTTCTGGGGGCAATCAGCATCCCTGACCTCAAGTTGTACTACAGAGAAGTAGTGATAAAAAATGCATGGTATAGGTACAGTGACAGGCAAGTAGATCAATGAAATAGAACTGAAGACTGATAATTAAACCCACACACCTATGTTCACTTGATCTTTAACAAAGGAGCTAAAACCATCCAGTGGAAAAAAGACAGCATTTCCAATAAATGGTGCGGGTTCAACTGGCAGTCTACATGTAGAAGAATGCAAATTGATCCATTTCTACTTCCCTGTACAAATCTCAAGTCCAAGTGGATCAAGGACCTCCCCATAAAACCAGATACACTGAATCTAATAGAAGAGAAAGTGGGGAAAAATCTCGAACACATGGGCACAGGGGAAAAGTTCCTGAGCAGAACACCAATGGCTTATGCTCTAAGATCAAGAATGAACAATTGGACCAAGTGAAATTGCAAAGCTTCTGTAAGGCAAACAACACTGTTAATAGGAAAAAATGGCAACCAACAGATTGGGAAAAGATCTTTACCAATCCTATGTCTGATAAAGAGCTAATATTATCCAATATATACAAAGAACTCAAGAAGTTTGACTCCAGAGAACCAAATAACCCTATCAAAAAATGAGGAACAGAGCTAAACAGAGAATTCTCAACTGAAGAAACTCATAGGCCTGAGAAACCCCTAATGAAATGTTCAACATCCTTAGTTAACAGGGAAATGCAAATCAAAACAACCCTGAGATTCCACCTCACACCAGTCAGAATGGCTAATTTTAAAAACTCAGGTGACAGCAGATGCTGACAAGGACCCTCATAAAATTGGACATAATATTCCATGAAGACCCAGCTATACCACTCCTGGGCATATACCCAGAAGATGTTCCCACATGTAATAAGAACACATGCTCCACTATGTTCATAGCAGCCATATTTATAATAGCCAGAAGCTAGAAACAACCCAAATGTCTCTCAACAGAGGAATGGATACAGAAAATGTGGTACATTTACACAATGGAATGCCACTCAGATATTAAAAACAATGACTTCATGAAATTCACAGGCAAATGGATGGAATTTGAAAATATCATCCTGAGTGAGGTAACTCAGAAACAAAAGAATAAACATGGTATGTACTCACTGATAAGTGGATATTAACCCAAAAGTTTGGAATACTCAATATTCAATTCACAGCAACCGTTAGACTGAGTGTGGGATCCCAGATGAAGGAGTTGGAGAAGGGACTGAGGAGCTGAAGGAGTTGTCAGCCCTATGGAGGGAGCAACAGTGTCTACTGGCCTGACCCCCTAGTTCTCCTGGAGATTAGACAACCAACCAAAGAATACACATGGAGGGACTCATGGTGATGGTCACATATGTGACAGAGCAGGGCCTTGTTGGCCATCAGTGGGAAGAGAAGTCCTTGGGCCTGAGGGTGTTAGATTCCCCAGTATATGGGAGTGCCAGGGAGAGAAGTTGGGAGTGGGTGGGTGGGTGGGGGAATACAGTCCTAAAGGGATGGGGAGGGGGGATGGGATAGGGAAGTTCCAAAGGAGAGATCTGGAAAGGGGAAAACATTTGAAATGCAAATAAAGTATCAAAAAAAAATTTCTGTACTCCACAAAATTGGAAAATATGAAAAAAATGGGCACATTTTTAATAGATAGCATGTACCAAATTTAAATTAACATCAGACAAACATGCTAAATATCCCTATAACACTTAAGGTACAAGAAAGTCATTAAAATTCTCCAAACCAAAAAAAAGTCAGGGCACATGGTTTTCACTCAGAATTCTACCAGACTTTCAAAGAACTAAGACTTATACTCCTCGAATTATTACACAAAATAGAAACAGAAGAAACATTACTAAATTCATCTTATGAGGACTCAGTCACTGTTATAATTAAATAACACAAAGTTCAGCAAAGAGAATTTCATATTTCTTTCCCTTGTGAATTTTGATGTAAAATACTCATTAGAATAAAAACTGAATCTACCCATCCAAAAGTTCATCATGATTAAGCCACTATGATTAAGAAACCTTCATTGCAGAGATGTAGTGGTGGCTCAACACAGGAAAATCTATTAGTTCAATCTACTGTATAATCTAGCTGAAAGCAAAAGTAACAACAAAAAACATGACCATCTCAGATGCTGAAAAGGCAACTACTTCAAACCAAATAAAATCCAATATCCTTTCATGATAAAGTTTTGGTAAGATAAGGGATACAAGGCATATGGCAAAGCACAATTAGGCAATGTATAACAAGCCAATATCCAACATCAAATTAGATGGAGAGAACCTTTTAGCAATTCTATTAAAATACGTGACAAGTCAAGGCTATCTTCTTTCTCCATATCTTTTCAATATAGTACTTGATGTTTTAGAGAAATAAGATAAATAAAAGACATCAAGGGGATAAAAATTTGGCAAGAAGAAAGTCAAAGTATCACTTTTCATAGATGATATAATAATAGTATACATAAGAGACCCTTAAAATTTTAACAAGAAACACTTGTAAATGATAAACACCTTTAGTAATATAACTGAATATACAATTAACTCAAAAATATTTGTAGCCCTTGTATATACAAATGATAAATGGACTGAAAAATGCATTAGGAAAACAATGCCTTTCACAACAATCACAAATAATTTAAATATCTTGGTCCTAACTGAGAAAGTGAAAATGTCTACAACAAGAAGAAAATTGAAGAAGCTATCAGAAGGTGGAAAGATCTCCCATGCTCATGGATCTATAAGATTCACATAATAAAAATGGCCATTTTACCGAAAGCAGTGTACAGATTCAGTGCAATACTCATAAAAATTCTAATACTCTTCACTGGTCTTGAAAGAACAATACTCAAATTCATATTGTAAAACTAAAAGCCCAGGATAGCTAAAATAAAAGAAATTCTAAGGTATGTCAACTGCATGGTAAAGGTGTAAAAACAGATAGGTTGATCAATTGAATTGAATTGATGACCCCAAAATAAATCCACACTCAAGTAGACCCTCGATATTTTGACAAAGAAGCCAGACATAATTATACAATGAATAAAAAAAAAAATACTTCAACAAATGGTGCTGCTCTAACTGGATATCAGCATATAGAAAAACAAAAATAAGTTTATATCTATCATCTTGCATAAAACTCAAGTACAAGTGGATCAAAGACCTTAACATAGAACCGTATACACTAAACCTGATAGAAAAGAAAGTGGAGAATATACTTTTTACACACTGGGGCACACACTTCCTGAACTGAACAACAATAGCTCAGGCATTAGAATCAATAATTCAAAAATGTGACCTCATGAAACCGAAAAACTCCTGTAAGGCAAAGGCACTATCAGAAGGAAAAAACAAACAAACAAGTAAATAAACAAACAAAACAGCACAGCCCTACAGAGTTGGGAAAGACATTCACAAACCCCCTATCTGACAGCAGGCTGATATCTAATATATATATCAAGAAACTAGACATCAACAAACCAAATTGCTTAAACCATAAAAAATGACACACAGATCTAAACAGAATTCTTGACAGAAGAATCTCCAATGGCCATAAAGCACTTAAAAATTGTTCAATATCCTTAGCTATCATGGAAATGCAAATCAAAATGATTGAGTTTTAATCTTAGATCTGTAAGATTAGCAGAGATCAAAATACAAACGACAGCTCATGCTGGTGAGGATGTAGAGAAGGGGGATATTGCTGGTGGGAGTACAAACGTAGACCTCCATTTTGGAATACAAGTTGGCAGTTTTTCATGAAATTGGGAATAGATTTACCTCAAAACCTAGTTATATCTCTCTTGGATATTTACCCCAAGGTTGCTCCACCATACCAAAGGACATTTACCCAACTATTTTCATAGCATCTTTATTTGTAGTAGCTAAAACCTAGAGACATTTTTGATATCCCTCCACTGAATAATGGATAAAGAAAATGTGGTACAATTACACAATGAAGTACTTATTATTCAGATATTTAAAACAATGAAATCAAGAAATTTCCAGGCCAATTAATGAAACTAGTAAAGGATTACCTGAATGAGGTAATCCAGACCCAGAAAGACAAACATATGTCATCATTTATATATAAGTGGTTATTAGCCCACACAGAGTAAACATGCAACTATCCACAGATGCAAAGAAGTCAAGTAACAAGGAAGGCTTAAGGGGATGCACGGATCTCACTGAGAAGGGGAAATACAATAGGCATGATGGGAGGATGGGGAAATCCTACTGTTAGGGGAAAGCTATGGGGATAGAAACAGGAGGCATCGGGTAAAGGAGGGATGGAAAGAGATAGTACTGGGAGTTAGAACTGAACTGTGGGGAGAGCTCTAGAACAAGCCAGAAATCTAAGGCTTTGGAAACTCCCAGGAATCTGTGTGGGTGACTATAGCTAAGACTCCTAGAATTAGAGGATATAGAACTTGAACAGGCCTTCTTCTGTGATCAGGCAAGACTTTCTAGCAAAGAATTGGAACACCAATCCAGCCACAAAATCTTTGATTAAAACCTTTCCTACATACAAGAAATGCGGAGGTAAAAATGGAGCAGAAATGGAGGGAATGGCCAACCTATGACTGATGCACTGAGAGGGAGCACACACCTGACACTATTAATGATATTATGCTATACTTGAAGTCAGGAACCTAGCATAACTGTCATCTAATCTTCCCCCAGCAACTGACAGAAACAGATACAGAGACCCACTGCCAAACATTAGACAGAGCTTGGGGAATCCTACGGAAAAGAAGAATTGTAGGAGACAGAGGGTTTAAGCTCACCACAAAATAACCTACAGAATTAACTAACCAGGGTCAATAGGGCCTCACAGAGATTGAACCACAAACCAAATAGCATGCATGGGACTGACCTAGGTCCTCTGCATATATCTTACAGTTCTGTGACTTGGTGTTCTTGTGGGACTCCTAAAAAGTGGAACCAGGGGCTGTCACCGACTCTATTGACTGCCACTGGGACTCTTTCCTCCTACTGGCTTGACTTGTCTAGCCTCAACAGGAAAAGATGTACTTAGTCTTAGTTCAACTTAATATTCCAAAATTGGTAGAAATCCATGGGAGGTGTGCTCTTTCCTGAGGAGAAAGGGAGGAGGAGTAGATAGGGCAGGTGGAGCAGAAAGGACTGGCAGGAAAAGAGGAAAGGGAAACTGCTGCAGGAATTAAAGTAAAGTAATTAAATAATTGAAAGAAAATTTTAAAAATACAATGGCATATAATTTAATCAAAATATAATATTTAAAATTATCCAGCACACATGTTTGCCATGTTAATTCTGAGCCACATCAAAAAATTATTCTTATCTATTTTTCAAGCTAAATAATAGTGTAATGCTAACTATCTTTTTCTGAAAACATATTAGCCTGCATTCTCTTGGATGACACAATATAGATATGATACGACAGTTTTTAGAAAGAATTGGGAAAACTATAACATTCAAGATTTGATTCTTTTGTTTGTTCATGACTCAGAGTAATTAATTTATGAGGAAATATTAATATTACACTCAAAATGTTGTAAAGATGACATGTATAAAATCATTAGGAGAGGTATTCATACACTACAAACACTTGGGAAAATATTTTCCTAGTAATTAACATTATCACCTGATTCAGTAATGAACTCACCCATGTCATTGATCAATGACTGAAATTCCAAATGACCTTTGTTTCATTGTATTTTTTTCTAAATAGTTAGAATTAAGAACCAGCATTAATGTGACAGAATTCTCATTCATCAGTTATGTGAACAACTATTTTTGCTGAAATATATAGTTATCAAGCATTTATTTGTAGTCTGATTTTGTGAATCCATGGTAAAACTATAAACCTAAGCTTGCTAAAGAAATGAGGTAGACAAAAATCAATACATACATTCTGTGAAAACAATCAATTGTTTATATGGACTCACAATAGGGTACTGCATTTTTATTGATGTTTTTAAACTATGTCCCACATATCTTTTATATCAGAGAAACTTGCACTACATTCATTTTTTTCAGAGACCATCTTATACAGTTGTCAGCATACTTCTGCAAAGGTCACTGAGCCAGGGGTAGACAGTAGATAAGAAAGGTATAGTTCAATAAAATTTGATTAAAAATACTCAAGGATATAAATAACATAAAACATTTCTAACGTACATGGGTGTATTAGTAATGGTTCTCCAGAGTCACAGAACTTATGGGTCGTCTCTATATAGTAAGAATTTGTTAGTATAGAATTTATAGTATAGATTTTGTTAATGACTTACAGTCTGTAGTCCAACTTCCCAACAATGGTCAGCAGCAGATGTGAGTGAAAGTACAAGGATCTTGCAGTTGCTCAGTCCTTCAAGGCACGCAGGCGAAGAACGAATCTTCCTTCTTCCAATGCCATTATACAGGTCTCCAGCAGAAGGTGTGGCCCAGATTAAAGGTGTGTACCACCGTGCCAGGATCTGGAACTTTCATTGTCCCAGGCTGGATGACAGGTGAGCCTTCATTTTTTCTTTTTTCTTTTTTCTTTTTTTTTAGTTGTACACTGTTACTTTATTTTGAGAGAGAAGTGTGGTAATATAACCAGGGCTGGTCTTGAATGTCTTGAATGTGGGATCTTTCCTGCCTTAACCACCTGAGTCATGGGATTCCAGGTGTATGCTATTATGCCCAGCCATCTGCATTGCTTTATAATATTTTAAAAGTTACTTAGACATTAAGGGGATGTACGAGTGGAATGCAGAAGCTAGCAGTTGGATATGGCTCAGCAGTTAGGAGCACTGACTACTCTTACAGAGGACCCAGGTTCAGCTCCCAGCACCTACATGGTCTAGGGGATCTGACACCCTCTTTTAGCCTTTGTGGGTAAGTAATTTTAAAAATTAAAATAACTGTGACAGAATTTTACAAACCACACCACTAGGGGTTAGAGGAATAGGGGCTGACCTAAGTACTTGTAGAAATGAATGGTGTCTATAAAACGGAAGGCAAAGGAAAATGTGCTTAAATACCACCCTGTATTTGATGCAGTATTCTTTCCTTTCCTGTGAGGCTTCTGATCTACTATACAAAGCAGCAGACCATGAGCATTGCTGTCTGCAATATACTTCCTCTTGAAGATGGCCCTCACTTTAGAGGACAGTCCCAAGTTCAGTAACTCTCTTCTATCTTTGCAGTAATTCTATACATTGAAAAGTGTTCTAAAATACAAAATTTACTGTTAAAGCTTATTCTAGAAAAGCTTATAAAGAAATGATCTGTGCATATTCTTTTTTAGGCTTCCAAAAAGAAGGTTAATATGCTTTATAACCTAGCCGCCCAGGAGTGTGGAAAAACCAGTGAGAGGGGGTAAGAGGAACTAAAACTGCTCAGTGAGACTCACCCAGAATCCTTGGTACACAGGGACTGAGGAACAGCCAGGAGGAAGGAATCTTCCGGTTTCCATCTGTGGAGGGAGACCTCTGCCTGGGCCACCAGTGAGCCTTCTAATTCTGGATTGTAGTTCACTCCACATATAATCAAGTTGCCAATCAGGAATAGCCACTACAATGGGTAGGTTTATAAAAATTTAACAAATGTTTGAAATAATTTCAATAGCAAGGTTATTGTTTGGTTTCTATTTCTTCCTTTTTTCCCTTGAAAATCACCATTGCTATAGGCTACTACCTAAGGTAGATCCCAAGAGATGTTTTCTGCCTTTCTAGTCTATGAATAATATCCCATAATAAGTACAGCCTTCATTTAGAGATTTGTTTCTGATGACATTGTAAACATCACGGCTTACCATGTCTCAGGCTTATTTTTGACTTATTCCTGTCTGTCTATGACTCTTCATAATGCAGCCTCTGATTTAAAAGAAAGAAAATAGCAAAAAGTTGTCTTGTATGCTTTCCTACAATGAGTAATACCAATGGAATATCAGCAATCAGTGGACTACAAGAGCCAGTGTAGAACTAGAGTTGCAATCCCACCACACTTAATTAATTTCATTCCGTCCTGCTAAAAATGGTGTAAATCAAGGAATTTAGAAGCAGATCTTTTCCAAGATAAACCTTTTAAGGATCCCCAATCTTGTTAAACCTAATTTTGCAGCACATGGAAATTCTTGAAACTCACAAAATCTTTGTGAAGACAATTGAACTACAGAAACTTTAATCACTTTTTGATGTTCTTAGTTCTGAGTAAAAGGAATATTTTATTAAGCAGCAATGTATAATTAGTACAAGAATCATAAAACTAGACATAAAATTAAATTTACATAAGTGATTGCTTAAAGTACTACATAAGCAATGATCTCCCAATCCTTGATTATTACTTAAATAAGCTAAATTTATGTGAGTATAGAACAGCTGATTCAACATGTTCTTTGAAAATTAAATATATAGTTTTCAACTTTTCTCATCGAATACAAGATAATCCTAGTGACATTTGAACACAACCATAAATATTATTTAAAAAGATCCTGGTTCCTGAAATATTTAACATGAGTAACAAATAAAAAAAATTATAATCATATATAGTCTAGAAAATTGCAAGTAGCACTGATAGAATTTCCTCTGTAACATCCCAAGACAGGTTTCCATCATCTGAAGAGAAATATATTTGCTTAGATTAATTTCTGACATGGTTACCCCTCCATTGCAATGCTAATGAAACCTACAAAGAGGTGATGTTATCAAAATTTTCATGCTGGTAACTCTCTTACTATGTAAATGTATTCATGTGACAAGACATTGTTTTACACAACAACAAAAATGAAACTTTGTAAATTCAAAGGTATATTTTAAGTGAATGTTTTTATCTACTAAATAAAATAATATAGAACAAATGGAATATAGTTATAATTGTCCTACTTGAAAACAATACATAGAAAATAAAATAGCATCCACTAAGAAAACTAATTGTAAAATTATCAAACTATTGAAAGTAAACAAATATAAAGGAGACTTTTTATCTAAAGAGATAAATGAGCTATAAGTCCTAGATTATTACATAGAGTAGTGTGTCCACTGAAAAATTGTTTAGTGCTAGGGCTAGATCCAAATTTTGAGACATTTTATAACCTATTTTATATTAATTAATTTTTTGATAATTTATACATGTATAAAATTCATTCTGATTACTTTTACTACTCAACCTTGTCTATCTTTCTCCTACCTCTACTAATTCCCCCTCCCAAAGTCCCTTTTTTTTTATTCATGTCTTCTAGGATTGTGACTCAATAAGGTTAACAAATATTCTGAGTCTAGAGTTTGAAATTATCCATTGGATTCAGGTGGGCTCAGCAGTGAGTATACAAGTTAAGCATTGTGATTTACCCACTTCCGGAATCTATTACTAGTCATTAGTTTCACCTGACCATGCTAGGCTCCCATGATGTTCTCCACATCTACCACAGGTTGTTGACAGGAACTCTCTTGTGAATGGCCATTGGAGACAATTGCAGGAACTGTGAGTTTTTAGTATCATACCCAGAAGATCTATCATGAAGCCTCTGTACTGTCTTGCAGCTTTTTTCATTAATGTGCCCTGAGGCTAAGGGTGAGCATTCAATGTTGTTTATTCTCTGTATCTTCTGCAGCCATGAGTGTCTGCATTCACCATTGTTCACTGCAAAGAGATGCTTTTCTGACTTTAGACTGAAATTAGCTTTTGTATATGCATATAAGCATAAATACGTTGAAGGTGTTTTGATGTCATGTCAGTTTAGCTGAACACCAGCAGTAGAGTTCATCAAGGCCCCACGACTTCACATGAGTATTTTGTTGTTGTTGTTACTTGTTACATAATTTATAATACAAGACATGAAAATTTCTTCCTTTCAAGCAAGGCTCAAATCCAAACAGAGAATAAACAAAAGTCTATTTTCACACAACTAAGATTATTGAAGATAATACAATAATTTCTGTTGAAATACTTTACACTATGAGAAAATATATTCATTGCTATTTTGTTTCCTAAAAATTTCTCTACTAAGGAAGCAATATTCTATAAAAAGAACATTCATATGGATTTGGATGTTCTGTTGAATTTTTTATTAAATTGGGTAGTAAAGACTGAGGTTAATCAGTATGACTGAAAATAGTTGTAAATAGCATCTATAATTTTCCAGTTATCATTGACATGAAAGAACTCTTGTGATAAAATTAAGGTATGTATATATATTGGAGCTAGATGGTAATGTGCATTTCTTTGAAATATTATGTGAGATCTGTAATGGCAATTATGTTTACAATAAAGCAAAAATATTAGGTATTAGTCCTTTCGTAGGAAGGATTAGGGTCAAGTGCTAATTTCTTCAATCCTGCATGTCACTTTCTGTGGAATTTTGTTGTAGGGTAAAATTCTAGTACTAGTTTCTGAAATTAAATTCAAGTTAGATTTTTCTTTTGTGACTTGCAAGTTTTTTCACATTTAATTATGGGAACATTATTAGGAGCCTGCACTAACATTCAGTTGTGTGCATGTTATACAATAAATGTGGCAGTAAGAAGACAACTTGTAGGAGTCAATTCGTTGCTTCTGGATTTCATAGACACAGACGTTCATATGAATTTCATAGACATAAGACTTTCAAAAATATGCAATTGCTTTTCAAAAGACGTACATAAAGCAGACATCAAATACAGAACACACAATTTTCATGATGCTTTTATTTTGTCATAGTTATTCCAACCAATATGTTAAATGCATGGAGGAATGGCCCACACTGCTTCAGAATTTGCTATATCACAGGATATTACAACTTATAATGTTCTTATCCCAATACATTTGTTTCTTACTTGTGGTATGATGCTTAATAGTGAAATATAAACCATGGACATTTATTTTCTCTTAAGGCAGCAGAATTTTATTACTGAGGTCAAATCAAAACTGCTTGTATCTTCATGATTACCATTCCTTGTGTTTCCAGCACTCTTTGTTCCCTTTATTGACATGTAACCTCAAACATCTAGAGAATTAACACAAAGATTAGTTTGGCAGATTAATCTGCAATTGTTTCAAGACAAAGGATAACCTAGACTCAATAATAAGGCACTTGTCCTAGAAGATGGAGAACCTGCCATTATAAACTGTTCTAAAGACATTTTGAGGTTCAGAGGTTTACAGTGTTTTAACATAGTCTAAAGTGGTATTTATATAGATCTACTTAACTCAAGTTATCTTCACTTGTTGTTCAGTTTATAAGTGATAAACATAAACTCAGTATTACTCGCAGTATGAGCCATTGCTAATGACCCAACTAAGAGAGGAGAGGGGAAGAGACACTATTTTTCATGGTTAGTGTTTAGAATAAATATCAGATTATAAAATAATGCAGGTTATAAAATAATGAGAGTGATGCTCAGAGTGTAAGAATAGAGACAGAGACAGCCTTGGAGTACCAGTTATTCTGTTTTATCAGAAGCAGGAATTATACAGCTCACTGCCATTGAAGACTCTGGTATGTATTAACTTATTTAAATGGCACATAGAGATGAGAAGAATTCAAAAGAAATTATTTAAATGGAATATTCAATTTTTGAGTAATATATAAGTTATTTATATTAGGAAATGTCAGACAGAAAGATCCCCATGAAACAAGAGAAAGAAATCTCAAAATGCATAAAAATAATAGAAGAGTACAAATAGAGAAGTGTTATGAGACTTCGGATGGGGAGAGTAGACATTAATTCCCCTAAGTGTACTTCTGAAAAATGGTTATTAGAGCCGGCAAGTTGACAATAATTGAAAATTGAGAATGACCTGTAAAAATAGTTTGCTTAGCAAAAATCTTGACCTATTGAGTTTGGCTCATATTTGTAAAGATTCCAATTTCTCTAATTAATATCCTGATAAAACATATTGAAAAGCCTTCCCATGAAATAATGACATACTTAAAGATATAGTTTCTGCTATGCACATTTATGTATAGAAGCCACATAGATTTCATTTCTTTAAAGAAAGAAAATGTCATTGTAGGGAAAAAAACGAATGACATAGTTCTGTTCTTATATGGAAAGATTCATAATTTAAGTTTTAGAAAGTGAAAACTAAATGAATTAAAATTTCTTTGTATTGTCAAATGTTTTATCTTCTTAGTAAAAATAAATAGAAATTATATTTTCCAATACTGAGTATTTACAAAATAGAACATATTACTAGTATTGAAATTAACTAAGGTGAATACAAACATAGAAAAATACTAGACAATATATATCTTTATAATGATTATATTTCAAGGTAAAATATTTGAGTTATAGAGCCATGCTTTAAAATAATAGCTGATCACCATGAATTTCCTTTGGTATTTATTGTCACAGTATTAATCATGATGAACTCATTTAATATTAATATGCTTGTCATAACTAGTTCTGTGGGATTTAACCAGAGATTCCAGCAGTGATTAATTGCACAATTATTTTAAAGGGTTAGCAATTTTCATAATACTTCTTCCCTGACAAAGGCATTTGAGTTGCATTTTGGCAAGTACGGAGGGTAACAGGTACATTTGTCTTCTATTCATGGAGTCACAATTAATCCTTCAGTATGACTCATGAGGCTACTTGAACTCTTTCTTAGCTATGTTCATTCATAACATCTCTATCTATACCCAATTAAAACACAATCTTTTAAAAATCAATATTTTATCACAGAAAATATAGAGAAATGCATATGAAATTTTTTGTAATGAAAAAGCCAACCCAAACATTAGTTTTCAACTCACAGGGAAAAAATGAATGAAAAACTGTTAACAAAAGTAAATAAGAAAAATTTAACAACATGAAATGGATTGTTTCCATAGTTTACTCTATAATAAGGCCTGACTCACAAGAAATTAGGTATAAAGTTGGAGAATATTTTTTCTGGATTGGAGAAAAAAGAATATAGGTAACATCTAACTACATAAGTTAGTGCCATGCTATTTTAGCATCTTCAAATTACATTGTCTATACAGATATATCTAAAGTATTATTTTATAGTAACAACTTATTTTATTATAGACTGCATTATTTTATTTTTCTGCTAAAAATTTCCCCCTAAAAGTTACAAACTACTCAGCAATTCTCATTCCAAAAGAATATAAGAAAACTACAAGATATGTAAATGCATCATATCTCATCCCTATGCTTTTTATCTTTCTTCTCCTACTGACCTTAACACAGGCAATTACACACATGAAGAAGCAACCTATTACACACATGAGAACACTGTTTCACCATATTTAAGTATCATTCCTCTAATTTTTGCTATCGAATTCCCAAATGAAAGTTTACAATATATTCAAATTCTTCAAGGATGACAGCCTCTATACTAAAATTATGAATATTTATGTTTTTCATTTTGTTTGATTAAATTTCAATCTATTATCATATAACTTAGAATTTTAAATGAATTTTGACTAATAGGTAACCACTATTATTTTAAAATATTCTTTTGTACATTTTAAAAAATTCATTTGTAATTCACAGTTTTTCTGATAAATGCATTTTAATTTAGGCAAATTTACTAGGAAAATGTAAAAAGACAATGCATTACAAAGAACATTGCTCACAGAGGAATAGTAATGTATTTGAAGAATTGAAAGAGGGTAGTAATCTTAAAAATGTACTATCAAAAGCGACATCAAGTCACATAATCTTACAAAGTAATACTTATATCAATATACAAAAATTATTTTGAGACATGGAAATTCTATTGATTTTTCTTTGTGAGAAGTAATTAGAAAACAGTTCTGTAGTGGCTAAAGAGATGGCTCAGGAATTAAGAACACTGACTGCTTTCACAGAAGACTACTCAATTCTCAGTTCCTATATGCTGGCTCATATCCATTTTTACTTCAGTCCCAACAGATCCATCACACACTCTGGCCTCCTCTGGGCAATGTACACATGTGTTTCACAGATATATATACATGCAAAATAATAGAGTTTCAAAAACTACTAGCACTTTTACATAGTCTACATTTTACTTTTAGTTTTCTCAAAAAATTGGAGAATTTTTTTTAAAACTATGTACATTGCAAGCATAAGTTTCTATGTATAGAGTTTTAATGATGATATAATATTTAAGTGAAGTTTTTGTTATTTTCATATATGTCTTTTGTATACCAATCTAAATGCTTGATATTATGACTGGATAAAAATGTAGAGTAATTTCAGAATTCCTTTCAAAAGTTTCTTAAGGGAAATATATCATATATTAATTTCCTAAATTAATAATTTTTCATTAGAGTCCCACCTATTTACAGCCATGAGTTGTTTTCAGTAAACATGAAGTTATTAATTTGGTCATCCTTATTTAACTTAACTGCTGTCTTCAATCTAACTTTTTAAAAAATGCCTAATATTTTCATTCACCCTTTACCAATATATACTACTACAATTGAATTCTAAAGTACATATATTCGCATATCAATTTTTTGACAATCAAAACTCACAGAGAACTAAAATCATGTATAAATATATTTTATTTATTTTGAAAAAATAACTTTATAAAATTAAGTCTAACATTGTAAAATTAAGCCACCTATTATGGATGGGGAGACATAGAAATCTTTATTAACAAATAATAATTGTTATTAAAATATTTGTTATATGCCCAGCTTCATTCTCCCAGGATTACATGCATTGGTTCTTTCACAACATACCCATAAAATCATTAGATGTTCTGCTTACTTGAACTTCAGATGCACATGAGCAGGTAGATCAAAGAACGTTCTCAATTTTCCAGAGTGCTTGACCCTCATACCTGGGCAATGAACTCAGCCATACACCAGGGGTCAAGACAAAATGGGCCTGGGTGGGTGAGGGACTATTACAGTAGAAGGACTAAACCACCCAATAATTTCTTTCAGTATTTGCGATCCTTTAAATTGCTATTATCAATTCTAGAATCTATGCCACTATGAGAATAATCAGGCTTATCTCCATAATGTGCTTTAAAGGTGACTTCTTTGTTTGTAGTGTTGTTAATGAAGTTGAGAAATGGACATCGTACAGAGAATTAGCAGAGGAAAAAAAAAAATGTCCAAAAACAAAACTCTTGTTTCCAGATGCACTGATGCACTAAAATGTAGTCTGCACAAAACAAAATGTTTTATTCTGAGTAGACAGGCTTATCTGTGCCCTTAGTATAAAGCCCATTGAACGTTGGCAGGGTTTCAACCCTGCTTTGGTTTCAGTATTTTTAATTGAATGGGAAAATGTTAATGTTACTGAATTAGCTAAAGTTATTACAGAGAAATGTCATTTTGAATATTTAAAGTAAAGATACTTATTATTAGGAATCTTTAAGGGAAAATAATGTGACATTTTAACATTTTCAGATGACCCATTTAATATTTTAGTATTTTGATGTGAATTTTTAGCTATTCCAAAATGACTAATAGATGGGTGTGTGGGACTTTGAAGTAGTTGAGGGAGGAGTGATTATGAACAAAATACATTGTAGGAAAAGCTCAGAGAACTATGAGTAAAGAAGAAAAAAAAACCTAAAAGGCAAACCAAGCAGTCATCTCATTTACAAAGTTCATAACATGGATTATTATTACATTTACAACACTCATTGTCCGCTACCTTTTTATTTATGTAAAGCAGTGTTCCACAACCTATAATTTTAATTGTGGTTATTATATTGGAAGTTCATTCTAAATAAATAATAAGAGAGTAAAAAATATGTAAGAACGGCACTATACTTTATATATTGTAAATATATTATTTTTTCAGTCATTTGTTTAAGTGTCAAGTAGGGGTATATTAAGTATGCTTTGATTTTTTTTAACTCATTTTCTATCATGTTGATAATTCCTATGCATAAAAATGTGTGGATATTTTCCAAGTCATTCAAATAAGTGTTTGCTGTTTTTACCATCTATTTGTATAAACATAGTTATATTCGTAGATATGCTTGGTGTAATATATTTGAAAACATTAAAGGAGGAAAGATCTTATCAGCTTTATCAGGCTCCTGTCAGTAAGCAGTTCTTGGCATCAGCAATAGTTTGGGGGTTTGGTGTCTTCAGATGGCATGGATCCCTAGGTGGGGTGGTCTCTTAATGGACTTTCCTTTAGTCTCTGTTCCAATTTTTAACCTTGTCTTTCCTTTGGGCAGGAATATTTATGGCTTTAAAATTTTGAGATGCATGTGTGGCCCCATTCCTCAACTGGGGACTGTGCCTATCTACTAGAGGTGGTCTCTACAGGTTGTCTCTTCCCTTTGTTGGGTATGTTGGCTAAGTCATCACCATTGGCTCCTGGGAGCCTATCACTTCCCTGGAGTCTTGGACATTCTACTGGCTAACCCAGTTACCCATACCCCTGTGTTACATGTTTCTATTCAATTTTCTGATCCTCTATACTTCTCTGTTGTCACTTCCAATATCAATACCTGTTCCCCTTTTTACCTCTTCCTTCTCTCTCCCTCCCAGGTTGCTCCCTTCCTTTAGCTCCTGAGATTATTTTGTTCACCTTTCTATAAGGGTTGAAGGATATATACTTTGGCCTTCCTTCTTCTTCAGCTTCATATTGTTTGTGGGATGTATTGTGGCTATTCTAAGTTTTAGACTAAAATCCACCCATCAGTGAGTACCTAACATGTATGTTCTTGTGTGTCTGGGTTACTACAATCAGGATGATATTATCTAGTTTCATCCAGTTGCCTGGGAAATTCATGAAGTCATTGTTTTTAATAGTTGAGTAGTACTTCATTGTTTAAATGGACCAAAATTTCTATATTCACTCTTGTTTTGAGCAACATCTGGGTTGCTTCCAACTTCTGGCTATTATATTGTTTTCTGATACTTTATTTACATTTAAAGTGTTTCCCCCTTTCCAGGTCTCCCTTTTGGAAATTGCCTATCCCCTGCTCAGGGGATCCCCTGATCCCCTCCCTCATCCTGCCTCTATGAGGGTATTTCCTCCCCCACCCACCCACCCACTCTCATCTTCCCTCCTTGGTATTTCCCTATACTGAGGCATCTAACACCCTCAGGCCCAAGGGCTTCTCCTCCCACTGATGGCCAACAAGGCCCTCCTCTACCACATATATGGCCCAAACCATGGGTCCCTCCATGTCTTTCCTTTGGTTGGTAGTCTAGTCTCTGGGAGCACTGGGGGTCAGGCCAGTTGACACTGTTGCTCCCTCCATGGGGCAGCAAATTCCCTCAGCTCCTTCAGACTCTTCTACAACTCCTCCATCTGGGACCCCGTGCTCAACCAAATGGTTGCTGTGAATTGAATATTGGGTATTCCGAACTTTTGGGCTAATATCTGCTTATCAATGAGTACATACCATCACCATTCTATTGTGACTGAGTTACCTCACTCAGGATGATATTTTCAAGTTTCATCCATTTGCCTGTGAATTTCATGAAGTCATTGTTTTTAATAGCTGAGTAGTATTCCATTGTGTAAATGTAACACATTTTCTGTATCCATTCCTCTGTTGAAGAACATGCAGGTTGTTTCAAGTTTCTATTATAAATATGACTGCTATGAACATAGTGGAGCATGTGTTCTTATTACATGTTGGAGCATCTTCTGGGTATATGTCCAGAAGTGGTATAGCTGGGTCCTCATGGAGGAGTATTATGTCCAATTTTCTGAAGGTCCACCAAACTGATTTCCAGAGTGGTTGTAACAGCTTGAAATCCCAACAGCAATGGAGGAGTGTTCCTCTTTCTTCACATACTTGGCAGCATCTGTTGTCACCTGAGATTTTGAAATTAGCAATTCTGACTGGTGTGAGGTAGAATTTCAGGGTTGTTTTGATTTGCATTTCCCTGATGACTAATGGTGTTGATTATTTCTTTAGGTGCTTCTCAGCCTTGTGAGTTTCCTCAGTTGAGAATTCTCTGTTTAGCTCTGTTCCTCATTTTTTGATAAGGTTATTTGGTTCTCTGTAGTATAACTTCTTGAGTTCTTTTTATATATTGGATATTAACCCTCTATTGGATATAGGATTAGTAAAGATCTTTTCCCAATCTGTTGGTTGCCATTTTGTCCTATTAACAATGTCCTTTGCCTTATAGAAGCTTTGCAATTTCATAAGATTCCATTTGTTCATTCTTGATCGTAGAGCATAAGCCATTGGTGTTCTGTTCAGGAACTTTTCCCCTGTGCCCATGTGTTTGAGACTTTTCTGCACTTTCTCTTCTATTAGATTCAGTGTATCTGGTTTTATGTGAAGATTCTTGATCCACTTGGACTTGAACTTTGTACAGGGAGATAGGAATGGATCAACTTGCAATCTTCTACATGTAGACTGCCAGTTGAACCACCACCATTTGTTAAAAATGCTGTATTTTTTTCCACTGGATGGTTTTAGCTCCTTTGTCAAAGATCAAGTGACCTTTAGTATGTGGGTTCATTTCTGGGTCTTCAGTCCTATTCCATTGATCTACCTGCCTGTCACTGTACCAATACCATGAAGTTTTTATAATTACTGCTCTGTGGTACAGCTTGAGATCAGGAATGCTGATTTCCCCCATAAATTCTTTTGTTGTTGAGAATACTTTTTGCTATCCAGGATTTTTTCTTATTCCAAATGAATTTGAGATTTGCTCTTTCTAAGTTTACAAAGAATTGAGTTGACATTTTGATGTGTATTGCATTGAATCTGTAGTTTGTTTTAGGCAGGATGGCCATTTTAACTATATTAATCCTGTCAATCCATGAGCATGGGAGATCTTTCCATCTTCTGAGGTCTTCTTTGATTTTTTTCTTCAGCGACTTGATGTTCTTGTCATACAGATCTTTCATTTGGTTATAGTCACACCAAGATACGTTATATCGTTTGTGACTATTATGAAGGGTGTCAATTCCCTATTTTTTTTCCTCAACCTCTTTATCCTTTGAGTATAGGAAGGCTACTGATTTGTTTGAGTTAATTTTATATCTAACAACTTTGTTAAGGTTGTTTATCAGCTGTAGCAGTTCTCTGGTGGATTTTTTCCAGTCACTTATATATATATATATATATATATATATGGTCATATCGTTTGCAAATAGTGATATTTGGATTTTTTCCTTTCCAATTTGTAATCCTTTGATTTCCTTTTGTTGTCTCATTGTTCTAACTAGATCAGGTACTATATTGAAAAGATAGGGAGAGAAAGGTCAGCCTTGTAATTTCCCTGATTTTAGTGGGATTGCTTCAAGTTTCTCTATATTTAGTTTGATGGTGGCTACTGGTTTGCTATATATTGCTTTTACTATTTTCAGATATGGGTGATGAATTCCTGATCTTTAGAAGACTTTTATTATGAAGGAATGTTGGATTGTGTTAAATGCTTTTTCAGCCTCTAATAAAATGACCATGTGTTTTTTTTCTTTGAGTTTGTGTATGTAGTGGATTACATTGATGGATTTCCGGGTATTGAACCATTCCTGCATCCCTGGGATGAAGTCTACTAGATTGTGCTGAATGACCTTTATGAAGTGTTCTTGCATTCGGTTTGCGAGAATTTTATTGAGTATTTTTGCATCAATATTCATGAGGGAAATTGGTCTGAAGTTTTCTTTCTTTGTTGGGTCTTTGTGAGGTTTTGGTATCAGTGTAACTGTAGCCTCATAGAATGAATTGGGAAATGTTCTTTCTGTTTCTATTTTGTGGAATAGATTGAAGAGTATTGGTATTGGGTCTTTTTTAAAGGTCTGATAGAACTCTGCAATGAACCCATATGGTCCTGGGCTTTTTAGGTTGGGAGACTTTTAATGACTGCTTCTTTTACCTTTAGGTGTTATGGGACTGTTTAGATGGTCTATCTGATACTGAATTTACTTTGGTGTTTGGTATCTGGCTAGAAAATTGCCCTTTTCATCCAGATTTTCCAATTTTGTTGCATATAGGCTTTTGTAGTAGGATCTGAAGCTTTTTTAAATATCCTTAGAATCTGTAGTTATATCTCCCTTTTCATTTCTAATTTTGTTAATTTTGATACTTTCTCTGTGCCCTCTGATTAGTCTTGCTAAGGGTTTATCTATCTTGTTGATTTCCTCAAAGAACCAGCTCTTGATTTATTGATTCTTTGTATAGTTCTTTATGTTTCTACTTTGTTGATTTCAGCCCTTAATTTGATTATTTCATGTGTTCTACTTCTATTGGGTGTATTAGCTTCTTTTTGTTTTAGAGCTTTCAGGTGTGCTGTTAAGCTGCTAGTATATGCTCTCTCCAGTTCCTTTTTGGAGGCATTCAGAGTTCTAAATTTTCATCTTAACACTGCCTTCATTGTGTCCCATAGGTTTGGGGTTTGTTGTACTTTCATTTTCATTAAATTCAAGAAGTCATTAATTTCTTTCTTTATTTCTTCCCTGACCAAGTTATCATTGACTAGAGCTTTGTTCAGCTTCCATGTGTATGTGAGCTTTCTGTTGTTGCCATTGAAGATCAGCATTAATCCATAGTGATCTGAGAGGAGGCATGGGATTATTTCAATATTTCTATAGCTGTTGAGGTTTGTTTTGTGACCAATTATATGATCAATTTTGGAGAAGCTACCATGAGGTGCTGAGAAGATGGTATATTCTTTTGATTTAAGACGAAATGTTCTATAAATATCTGTTAAATCCTTTTGGTCTATAACATCTGTTAGATTCACTGTGTCTCTGTTTAGTCTGTATTTCTAAGATCTGTCCATTGATGATAGTGGGATGTTGAAGTCGCCCACTATTATTGTGTGAGGTGCAATGTGTGCTTTGAGCTTTAGTAAAGTTTCTTTAATGAATGTGGATGTCCTTGAATTTGGAGCATAGTTGTTCAGAATTGAGAGTTCTTCTTGGTAGATTTTTTTCCTTTGATTAGTATGAAGTGTTCTTCAGCATCTTTTTCAATGACATTTGGTTGAAGGTCGATTTTATCTGAAATTAGAATGGCTACTCCAGATAGTTTCATGGGACCATTTGCCTGGAAAATTGTTTTCTATCCCTTTACTCTGATGTAGTGTTTAACACAGAGGTGCTTTTCCTAAATGCAGCAAAATGCTGGGTCCTGTTTATGTATCCAGTCTGTCCGTCTATGTCTTTTTATTGAGGAATTGAGTCCATTGATGTTAAGAGATATTAAGAAATAGTGATTGTTGCTTCCTGTTATTTTTGATGTTATTTTTATGTTTGTGCAGCTATCTTCTTTTGAGTTTGTTGAAAGATTACTTTCTTGCTTTTATTAGCATGTAGTTTTCCTTCTTAAGTTGGCTTTTTCCATCTATTATCCTTTGTAGGGAGGGGTTTGTGGAAAGATATGTATAAATCTCGTTTTGTCATAGAATATTTTGGTTTCACCATCTATAGCAAAATTTAGAGTTTTGCTGTGTATAGCAGACTGGGCTGACATTTGTGTTCTCTAAAGGTCTGTATAAGATCCGCCCAGAATCTTCTAGCTTTCAAAGTCTCTGGTGAGAAGTCTGGTGTAATTCTGATAGGTCTGCTTTTATATGTTATGTGACATTTTTCCCATACTGCTTTTAATATTCTTTCCTTGTTTTGTGTATTTGGTGTTTTGAATATAATGTGATGGGAGAAATTTCTTTTCTGGTCCAATCTATTTGGAGATCAGTAGGCTACTTGTATGTTTATATTCATCTCTTTCTTTAGGTTAGGGGAGTTTTCTATAATTTTGTTGAAGTTATTTACTGGTTCTTTATGTTGGGAATCTTCACTCTCTTTTATACCTATTATCCTTAGGTTCTGTCTTCTCATTGTGTCCTAGATTTCCTGGATGTTTTGGGTTAGTGGTTTTTTGCATTTTGCATTTTCTTTGACTGTTGTATCAATGTTTTCTATGGTATCTTCCTCACCTGAGATTCTCTTTTCTATCTCTTGTATTTTGTTGGTGATTCTTGCATCTATGACTCCTGATCTCTTTTCTAGGTTTTCTAACTCCAGCGTTGTCTACCTTTTTGATTTCTTTAATTTTTCTATTTCTACTTTTAGTTCCTGGGTGGTTTTGTTCATTTCCTTCATTTGTTTGATGATGTTTTCCTGTAATTATTTAAGGGCTTCTAGTTGTTTACTTGTGTTCTCTTGTATTTCTTTAAGGGAGTTATTTATTTCCTTCTTAATGTCTTCTATCATCATCATTCAATGTGATTTTAAATCTACGTCTTGATTTTCTGGTTGTTGGGGTATCCAGGGCTTGCTGTGGTGGGAGAGCTGGGTTCTAATAATGCCTAGTAGCCTTAGTTTCTGTTCTTTATGTTCTTGCCCTTGCCTTTCTGGTTATCTCTGGTGTTAGCTGGTCTTACTCTCTCTGACTGTGGCTTGTCCCTCCTGCAAGCCTCTGTGGCAATACTCCTTGAAGACCAACTCTCTCTGAGAAGAATTTGGGTTTGGAGAGCTGTGGTACAGGGTCAGCTCTGGGGTGCAGACTGAAACCAGAAGGATCTTGTCCCCAGCTGTCCCTTGGTTCCTGTGTCCTGATGGCTCTGCAAGGGTCCCTCTAGATCAAGTGAATTTGTACAGGGGTGGGGGTCTTGCCTGTGCTCGAAGGAGTGTCAGCACTCCTGGGATACCAGCTCTCTTCTGACACTATTTGAGTATGGAACCCTGTGTCACAGAATCAGCTCTCTGGCTGCTGAAAGAAGCCAGAAGTCCACTCCTCAGTCCCCATGACTTGGGGAATCCAGGTGGGTCCCTCTGAGCAGACATACTTGTCCACACTCCAGGCTCTATTTGGCTATGGAGCACTGGTGTCCCAGGCAGAGGTCTCCTGCCACGGATCCTGGCTATTTTATTGTATTCTTTTTTTGGATATTTTATTTATTTACATTTCAAATGTTATTGTTTTCCAGGTCTCACCACCCCTCCTGAAACCTCCTATACCATATACTTTCCTTGACTCTATGAGGGTGTTCACCCACCCACCCACTCCTGTCTCCCTTCCCTGGCATTCCCCTACACTGTGTCATCAAATCCCTTCAGGACCAAGGTCTCGCTCCTCCTAGAGATATCCAACAATTCCATCCTCTGCCACATACATGGCCGTAGCCATGGGTCCCTGTGTACTCTTTCCTTAGTGGTCCAGTGTCCCAGAGCTCCAGGGGATCTGGCCAGTTGACACTGTTGCTCCCCCCACAGGGCTGAAAACCCCCTCATCACCTTCAGTCCTTTCTCCAACTCCTCCATCTGGGACCCCACGCTCAGTTCAGTGATTGGCTGAGAGCATCTGCCTCTGTATTTGTCAGGCTCTGGCAGAGCCTCTTCAGGAGATAGACATATCAGGTTTCTTTTAGCAAGCACTTCCCAGAATCCACAATAGCTTCCAGATTTGGTGACTGTATATGGGATGGATCTTCAGCTGGCAGAGTCTCTGGTTGACCTTTCCTTTAGTCTCTGCTACACACTTTGTCTCCATATTTCCTCCTGTACTTTGTTCCTCCTTTTAAGTAGCACTGAAGCATCCAAAATTTGGTTTTCTTCCTTCTTGAACTTCATATGGTCTGTGAATTGTATCTTGGGGTTTCTGAGCTTTTGGGCTAATATCCACTTATCAGTGAGTGTATATCATATGTGTTTTTTTTTTTTTTTTTATTTTTTTTGTTGTGACTGAGTTACCTCACTCAGGATGGTATTTTCACGTTCTATTGATTTGCCTAACAATTTCATAGTCATTGTTTTTAATACCTGAGTAATATTGCATTGTGTGAATGTACCACAACTTCTTTATCCATTCCTCTGTTGAGGGACATCTGGGTTGTTTGTAGCTTCTGGCTATTATAAATAAGACTGCTATGAACACAGTGGAGAATGTGTTCCTGTTTTTTGTTGGAGCATCTTTTGGGTATATGCCCAGAAGTGGTATAGCCGGGTCTTCAGGTAGAAATATTTTCAATTTTCTGAGGAACTGCCAGATTGATTTCCAAAGTGTTTTACCAGCTTGCAGTTCCATCAGTAATGGAGGAGTGTTCCTCTTTCTCCACATCCTCACCAGCATCTGCTGTCACCTGAATTTTTCATCTTAGCCATTCTGATTGGTGTGAGGTATAATCTCAGGGTCGTTTTGATTTGCATTTCCCTGATGAATAAGGATATTGAACATTTCTATAATTGATTCTCAACCATTTGAGATTGCCCAGTTGAGAATTCTTTGTTTAGCTCTGAACCCCATTTTTACTAGAGTTATTTGGTGCTCTGGAGTATAACTTCTTGAGTTTTTGTATATTTTGGATATTAGCCCACTATCTATCGGGTATAGGGTTTGTAAGAATCTTTTCCCAATCTGTGAGTTGCCATTTTGTCCTATTGACAGTGTCCTTCGCCTTATATTTCTCTTCTAGTTTTATCTACTTAGTGCTCTTGGATTTAATAACAACTCTTTCCCTAGAACATCAAATATTTCTATTGTGGTTTTGTTAAAACACTTTCTACGCCTTTGGTGTGGGTTGCTTCTACTTCTTCTATACTTTTTATTCATAGGTTTGATCTTTAAAATATTGTCCCAGAGTTCCTGCATGTTTTGTT
Organism: Rhynchomys soricoides; assembly: GCA_019843965.1. Classification (NCBI taxonomy): domain Eukaryota; kingdom Metazoa; phylum Chordata; class Mammalia; order Rodentia; family Muridae; genus Rhynchomys; species Rhynchomys soricoides. The sequence continues at coordinate 22,048,308 of JADRCH010000010.1, forward strand.
GGAGGTTTTTGTTTTCTTTTATTTTGCTTTATATTCACATACATTTTCTGAGACTGGGTGGCCCAATTATTCTACCTGGTCTTCAAGTCCTGATACTCTTTTCATAATCCAATATTTAGTGTTAAGGTGTTCTGAAAATCTTGTTTCAGAAGGCCTATGGTTATGGGCTCTACAGGATAAATGTTTCTTTAAGAGATGCATTTTTTTTTTAAAACATTCAACACCCCTGAAGATCAGGCTCTAATCTTTTGCCCTGTGGGAATCTAATTTAAACTGGATGGTATTCTGCAATAACATACCACTATTCCACTCTAAAATCTATGTCCAGAAAAGGAGAACTGTGATCTTTTACTTAAATAAATACCTCTTTCTATGTATTTCAAATCTGAAATTTTAATATATATCTACTTGAAACCTTTTTTGAACTGCACTGTCAGAAAACACAAACTTTATGGAATTCTTTATCTCATGTTCACACATTCATGACAACTCTCTAGGCTTTCATTCTTGACATAGTCAATACTTATGTCATTCAAAATGCTTTAAGTAAATTGCTCTTGAAATTGAAAAACAATAAGTTCAAATTTACCAGTTTTTAAAAAAAAGTTGTATAATGTTGAAAAAGCAGAGGAGCCAAGCAACTGAGACAAGAGAGACAGAGTCAGAGAAACAGAAACAGAAATGAAAAGACATACAAAGAGACAAAGAGAGAGCAAGAGGTAAAAGTAGATACATAGAAAGAATGCATAGATATAGACAAGTTAAAGAAAAAAATACCTATTTAGTTATTGAGGCAATTTATATATAAACTTATATATAAATTGCCTCAATAACTAAGTGTATAATATATATATATATATATATATATATATATATATATATATGAAAGATAAGACATAGCAAATTAAAGCTTCAAACTACAATTTGTAAGTCTGAGGGAAGTGCATTAAAAATAAAACTGTTCCTTTTCTGTAAGTTTATAATTGAAATTTATTTTAGCACACACTAAAAGCCCACTGAAATGACTTTGCCTTTATATTTTATGTTAGTACATCCAAATCATTAAAACTTCATCATTTTATATTTAAATATGAGACCTGAGTTTTGGTGCTATGCAGAAAACTTCCATGTAGAGCACTCTACAAGCTTAATACACAAGCATGATGGTATTTAATCTGTCCTTGTTCCACTAGCACAAAATTAGATATCAACAAAGATTCAGTGAAGTGTAGCTATGTTTTGAACTAGATTTCACTAATTCCTCTTTCTTCTTCTGTTTAATATAATTTCAGATTCAAAGTAATTATATTTGGACAAGGGCTTTTGGTTAAAAGTGAAGCTGATTATATGAAACTTAGCCTCTTAACTACTTGCATGAAGCAAACCATTCTAGCTGATCAATTTATTTGTCACTTCTTCTCACAATGTTACAATGACCTACATTCAATTACTCAGAGATACCATTAATAAGAGAGTTTTATTCTATTTATTAAAAGAAAATTAATAACTTAGTTTTATTTTTAAAAGTGAAAATATTATTTATAAAATAATAATTTAATTGATATTGCCTTTATATCATTAAAGATCACACTATATGCATGAAAGGTTAATCATCTTCCTTCTGTAATATGAGTTATATTATAACATGAAATTCTATGAATAAATGAATAAATTAGACATTTTATATTTTAATTGACTTCCGAATGGGACTAAAAATGAAATAAATAATTGAAAGACATTGGTACAGTATTATGATAAATTCTTACAGGCTCACTTGTTTCTTATGTTCTACAAATTTCAAAATAATTTGTACTGATTTCTGATATGTAATGGTCAGATACATATTCAGATATAGATCAAATAAAATGAAAGACTTAGTCATGGTTTGAAAAAACATATTGAGGAAGATACATGTGTGCTCTGCAGGTTCATTGCAGTATGACACACCTTATTTGTCCTGCTGAAAACACTTAGGCTTCTACATAGAGCTAATATTAAAACAAATACATTATATTACTTGAAAACATTTTCCTTTCATTCCAGTGCTAAAATGAGTTTCAAGTTTGCATCTCAACCATAATAATAACCATTGTCCTGTTATTCCTAGATATCTGATGTCCTCTGTCACATCCACTTACAATATGGGGTTGGCAGAGCACTGAGATAAAAATGCAAGTTTAACAAATATTAGCATGATATTTGATATCACGATAGTGATGAATGAAAAACAATATCCGGGTAAATTTATGAGGTTAATACTAGAATATAAGGAATTGAACTGCAGGACAGGTTAGTCAGTCCTATCCTTGTGGCAGGGATAGAATGAGAAGCACAAGTTGCCTCAACTGCCTCTAATTTTTGCTTTAGAGAAAGGCTTTTAGCCTCAAATAACATGTTCCAATATGGAAGAAATTACATAAGATTTCTGAAATATATTGTTAGGGATGCTAATGGGGTTACAGATGTATATAAATCACTTTTGTACACATTATATGCTTTCAGAGGCCCTCATAGTTTTTATATGTGTATAATTTAGTGGTCTGCCAAGAAAAGATTTGAAAAGTTTTACCTGATGGTCAGAAGCATATTGTATCAGAAGAAAGAGCAGATAATGGGTGGCTAATGAAGTGACTAATGATAGCTCAAGAGTTTCTGATTCTGAGCGCTCAATATCTGACTCCATAGTCAGGATATTTATATCAGTCATCCAGCTTTTAATATTGGTGTGACTTTTCTACAAACATTGGTTAATATAATTATTTTTAAATTTTATATTTCTTTATTATTAGCATAGCTCTTTGGAAGTTAATTCATTTACAGGAAAATCAACTGTATTGGACCTCCAGTACACAAATGTCCAGAAAGAAAGGTGTGTGAATAAATATATCCACCATGAAACATAGCAAAATTATAGAATTTATTAGAATTCACAGAAATATGAAATTGTAGACCTAACTTTAATTGGATAGGGAGTACAGATGTTGGATGTCTTTCATAAGTTTACATCCAGTAATAGCATTTTGATTATCTCATTCTTTTCATCAGTCTATTCCACATATATCAGCTAACTGACTAGTTGATATGTTCAATTTTTTGTCTAAAATGTATTTGCGAATACAAATTTAAAATTAAGAGTCTTAAATATGTTTTGTAAGAATATATTTCTTTATATTTTTCTTGTATTTTTAGTCTATTATACATATATACTAGATAGTGAAAATGGGATTTGAAGAACATTAAATAGTAGTGTAACATATCAGTCACAGAAAATGTAAAATTTATTATTCTTATATTAACATATTTATAGTTTTCCTTAGAACTACATTATAGGAATTTAAACTATAGTAATATTTATTTAACTTTAATTTTTTTCAAAATAGCTAAAAATGGTAGTCTAAAGCAGCCCGTGCACTAAATAAAGACAATTAAAATAAACATAGATGATACAGAATTTGGGACTCATTCGTGCAAGGGCATGTTGTTCAGTGCTGGGTGAATTTTCTAGTATCTAACTAATAAGCAATGCTTTGAACAAGACACCTTAACATACCCTGATTTGGTGGGACAATTGATTACTTTTAGACAGTCTCATTTCTTGGTGAACAATACACCCTGGGTTTGCATTTGGAACAAATCCAGGCTTGGCTTGCTCTCTAGCACTCAAATAGTAGTTAACAAACCAAAAACAGACTCCAGCAAATCTGGACTTGGGTATCATCCAAAGCTGAATTTGTGTAAATGACTAGAGAATTCTGAGAATATAAGCAGCCTGTTTAGCACTTCTGGAAAGGCAGGCATAAACAAAGCCAAATTAGGAATGTTGTAATAAAGGAATAATCTTTCTATGCCCAGCAGATTTATTATGCCAACAAACATCTAAAATTACAGGAAATCCTCAATGCGTATTTCAAGATATTTGTAAATGCTTATAGAGAATTTAAAACAGAACAACAACAACAAAAACTTTTCACACACACTCACACGCACACATGTGTGTGAGTGTGTGTGTGTGTGTGTGTGAGAGAGAGAGAGAGAGAGAGAGAGAGAGAGAGAGAGAGAGGTGAGGGGTTACATCAAATTAAATATCTTCTCTATAGAAAAAAAATAATAAAATGAGAGAATTTGAAAAGTATTTTCAAACTACTCATCTAACATGGGGATCATGTTTAAAGTATATAAATTGATTCCATAAACTAATTTTTAAAAAATAGATAATGAATGACCTGATTTAAATATAAGAAATAGATCTCTATAGATATTTATGTATAAAATTAAACAACAAACACATGGAGATTGTTCAATGTTGGGGCTAGAGAGTTGTGAAGTTGAGCAATGTTCTTGCAGATTCCCAGCACCCATGCTGGGTTGCTGACAAAATCTTATAGTTCCAGCTCCATGGGGTCCAACTACTTTGACATTCATAACACCACTACTCTCCTGCAGGTGAGTATGTATGAATCTTACATAGATTCATACATATACAAATGTCAAATTAATTTTAAAATAAAAAATTAAATGCTCACAATTGTTAATCAGTATAAAATTGAATATTAAAATATGAATGAACTATCACTCATTAAGAATATCTATTATCAAAGAGACAACAAATAAATATTTTGAATAAAGTTAGCAAAAGGAATACTTTCTGTGGAGTCATAAAGGATGCTAGCTATATAACCATGAGTATATGTCTGGATATCAGTATTCATATAACAAACTAGCCATGCAAAATATGCAAGCAACCTTAGGTCAGAAGTAGGCAGAGAAAAGAACCTCTAAGGTTCTTCCACTCAAACACACACACACAAGCACACACACACACACACACATACACACACACACATACACACACACACAGACAGACACACACACAGAGATAGACACACACGCACATACACACACATACATAAGCGCACACACACACACAAGCACACACACATATACACACATTCACACAGACAGACACACATGCACACACACACACAAGCACAGAAACACACACTCACACACACACATACACACAAGCACACACATGCACATACACACACAAGCACACACACACATATACACACATACACACAAGCACACACACAGAAGCATACACACATGCACACACACACAGACACACACGCGTATACACACACACACAGATAGACATCACACACACATACACACACACACACACACACACATACACACACACACACGAATGATCTGTTCAAAGTTGAGAATCAAATGCTGATTACTGGAGGGAGAGGAGAGTAGGGATGGTAGGGGAGAAGGTAAAATTTGATAAATACGTATTCGGCCATAGGTAAATAGAAGAAACAGAGTCCTACCGAACAATCACCCTATATAAGAGATTACAAATTACCTATTTCAAAAGGCTAGAATGAAGCATTTTACAAGTTTTCACCATGAAGACATCAAAACTATTTAAAAATAAATACATTTGAATTGACTTTTACATTATCTGTTGGTCTTATGATCCAAAACTGTACATGATGTTCCATTAACATGAAGTTTTAAAAATAGTCCTTTTACTACTTTCACAGAGTATTGTATTTAAGCCATCTGAAATGTCTCAACCCTAGATAATACTCCTAGTAAAGGGAAATACAAAGCTGGAACTGTTTTATCTTGTTTAACCAAGCAAGATTTAAAGTAGAAGGATTGAGACACCAATCCAGCCATGAAACTAGTGACCTACAATTTGTCCTGCCTACAAAATGTGCTGTGGTAGAGGTGGCACAGAAATTAGGTGACAGGTCAGGTGTCAAGGACCAGCCTTGGTTTGGTTAGGGTACTGATGAAGAGGTGTTTGGGAGCAGCAGAAAGAATGACTCAAAGTCAAATCTGGGGTACAAGCTGATAGCTTGTGTTCTGGGCAAGACAGCTTTCTCTAGAGATCTCTAGACAGCTCCTTCAAGTAGCTCAGCTCTCTTACACCCAGGACCAGTCTTTACATATCAATTCAGTCATTTACTCCAGATTCTCTTTTGATTATCTCATAAATCAGCATTCCTTGACCTTACCTCAAGAATTCTTAGGGAAAAAAAAAAAAAAAAACAACAGGAAGTGCATTTTTTAACATTTCAAATGGAGTCAGAGATCTGCCTGCCCATGTAAACACAATCAATAAATTTAGCTGGGTGGATCCTGTCCTGAGATTACCATTCCCAAGCCTAGACCTGGACCTAAACTCATTCTGTCCCAGGCTAACCATACCAGGAAGGTGGGTGGAGGATAAAATCTAGGGTGTAAAAAATTAAATAAAGGAAAAGAATGCCACATGGACAAACAGAAATCACAGCCAGCCAATGACTGGTCCATCTTGAGACCTTGCCCAGGACAGCGAGCCAGCGAGCCAACCCCTGACAGTGACACTGTCTTCAGGGCTAGGAAACAGAGCTTGGATAACCTAGTTACTTTGGATAGAACCAAACATGACAGTCAGAAAAAATAAAAAATATATATATATATAGCGATGAAATGACTCCTAATGATATTCTACTCTCATGCTGTCAGAGGCTTCATCCAGCAACTGATAGAAACAGTTATACAGACCCATAGCTAAATATTAGGTGGAATGTTGGGCATCCTGCTGAAGAGGGGGAGAAAGGATTATAGGAGCCAGAGGGAACAAGAAAACCCACAGAATCAACTATCCTGACTCCTCGAGGCTCATGGAGCCTGATTGGACAATCAAGGAGTCTTCATAGATCTGACTTAATTCTTCTGCATGTGTGTTCTACTTGTGTCACTGGTCTACTTGTAGGACTCCTAACAGTGGGAGCAGGGACTTTCTCTTATGCTTTTGCCTGACTTTTCTTCCTACTGTATTTAATATGAGGGGAGGTGTCCAGTCTTATTGCAATTTGATATGCCATGTTTAATTGATATCCCTGGGAGTTCTGCTCTTTACTAATGGGAAACATAGAAGTTGATGGAGGTGTGTGTGGATGGGTCGGGGAGTGAAGCTGGGAGGAGAGAAGGAAGAAAAAACTGTGGGCATAATGTAATATTTGAGAGAATAATAAATAAGAAATAAATTGCATTGTTTTGGTCTAAATAATTTTAACTTTTAAATTCTTACAAATATTCAATACCTTGAAAAGTTTAAGTTGTGGAGATGAACAAGACTAACAACTAAAACAAAGATTCCCATACTTTAGCAATCAGGCCTCAGTAATGGCTGCTAGTTTATAAAATCATTTAGAGCCTGACTCTAATCCTTATCTGCAGAACACTAAAGCTTAAGTCATCCTGGCAAAATCAACAAAGCAACAGGCATGGAAACATTTACCAGTTAATAAGAGGAGAGGACTTCAAAACTGGCAATGGAGGTTCAGACCAAATAACCTTCCTTTGACTATTACAAAGCAACACCCACCTCCTCTCCTCTCCAGCGCTTTGACAGTTCGCTTGCAGCTTCAGTTCCTTGAAGAAAATTTCCTTAAAGAAATCAAAGAAGTCTTCTATGTTTTTTTTTTCCTTCTCTTTCCCCCCTTTCTGGTACTTTCAAATGATCGAATCAGCACTGTCCCCAGCATGAGACAACTTAGTTTTGTTCTGGCCTGGTTAAGGGCTATGGGGAGATTAATCATCATCAGTGTTTCTAAGGATTCGGTAAGTTCCACACCACTTTTTTTTCTTTTTTACATAATAGTAAAAAAGAAAATCATGTTTATAAGTGTTCAACCAACAATCATTATTATTGTAAATTTTCTTATTATGTATATCGACAAATCCACAAGTTGTTGAAATCTTTACTAAATATTTTCATAGATAAAGTATTTCCACAGTTCTATCTTAAAAATTTAAGTACCAAAATAACTGGAATTTAACATGAACAATATATATATATTTTTTTTTTGCCAAAATATGGCCCAAATACAAAGGAATGAGCACCCTCATAGAGACAGGGGCAGGGGGGAATGAAATAGGGGGTTTCTAATTAGGAAAACATTTGAACTGTATATAAAGTAAATATGCAAAAATAATAATAATAAAAAAGAGCATAGTGTTTTAATATCAGACTATATGTATGTAAATAAAACCTACAGGAGCCAACAGGTCTTAGGCTTCCCAGTTTCTAAAAGCTTAGTAGGTTTCTTAGTTTGGGGGCTTCACTGATTTAACCATGCAAATACTTAGAGAGTAGCCCTCCATTCATTCTTTTTGGTGCCCAGGAGCTTAATAAAGGGATCTATTCTGGGCTCTGTTGAGACTCTTTCTGATACAAGACAAAGTCTATTATCTATTCAGATTAAAGCAATTAAGGAAACAAAATGGAAGATAATCTCTATTTCTCTAGGGATGTAAATCAAAAAGCTAGAGTGTCTCCCAGAAGGAGATTAAAAAATCCAAAAAGGTTGTATTTTCCTCACATTTGTTAACCAGAGTTTCAAAAAATTGAGTAATTTGACAATTTAGGCAACTGGACACAGATATCTTTTATTTCCTTATTTCTAATAAGAAATATCTCATTTTCAAACAAAATTGATAAATACATATATTTAATATATAATTTATATTGATATTATCTTATAATCATTTATAATTATTAATTTAGTAACTTATATGAATATAGCTTAATTATATAATGTATTTTGTTCTAGGATACTAGGCTAATAGGAAATTTTCTCAAGAAGTTTGGAGACTAGCAATTTCAATTTCATATGTATATATATATATATACTCACTCATGATACTCATATATATACACACACTTATATATATATACATTTATATTATATTATACATTAAAGCAAACATCAGCTAACAAAATACGTAAAAGCTTTGGTGAAAGGTGTATCATCAATGTATCAAAATGTTCTGTTTATCCATTCCTTTCTTTGCAAATGGTGGGAAGATTGTTCATCTCAGTTAAACATAAAGAAATTTAAAGCATAAGTATTTGTTGTATTCAATATAATATACAGTCAGAATTATGGAGCTAGATATAAGGCAACAATTAACAGCATATACTGCTCTTGAGGAGTACTCCAGTTGAATTGCAAGGCCCTCATCAGATAAACTCATCACTGCCTCTAATTCTTGCTCCATGGGAGCCTAATACCCTCTTATGGCTTACATAAGTACCACCCACTCTCTCCTAGACACACATAGATAAAGGAGGACAGGGGTGGGGGGATATAGGGGACTTAGCTGGGAAGGGGGATAACATTTGAAATATAAATAAACAAAATAACCAATAAAAAAAAAAAAGAAAAAATCATTTCTTCACAGGAGTGTCCCACTTCTTGCAATTTAGTTGATTCAAGTTCCATTCAAATTAACAACTGAAAATATCTGTCACAACGAGCATATGTGTTTCTCTTTTAAGATTATTTCATTTCCTTCAGATACTCCAGGATCAGAACATTTGGATCTGTTTGTTGATTTATTTTATTTTATTTTAGAAACATCTATCCTGATCTTCAGGGTAGTAATACCACTTTACCCAACACCAACAGTGTACATATTCATTTTACTCCACATTAATTTTTAATGTAATAGACATCTAAGTAACTAAGAATATCAATTTTGTTTTCACTTTCTTTTCTATGTTCCCTTAAAGTGTTAAATATTTTCATAAACCCATAGGTATTTACACTACTCTTTTGAGAACTATCTGTTCTTATCTTTAACCCATTTTTTAAATCATATTTTTGTTATCTCTATTCTATTATGTTGGTTTGTGTACCTGTTCTGTTAGATTGTTTCAATGACTACATGATAAGTTATACGGTATTTCAAGACCTACAGCATTTCTAATATCTCCTGAATCTTTGACAGTTCCTGTTCTTTTGTGCTTTTATCTGAATTAGAGGCTTCTATTTTTAATTGCATGAAAAATGTAACTGATATTTAATTATGTATATATGAATGTGTCTTTTTGTATCTTTATGCACATTAATGTAATGTGTACATAGGCCAAAAGGGGCATCAAATCCATTATGCTTACAGGTGATTGTGAATTGTCCCAATATGAAGGCTGGGGAATAATCTCCAGTACTACCCAAGATCAGTGCACATTCTTAACTGCTAATATGTCCTTTCATGCTCCTGTATCTAACTTCAAGAATTCAAGGATTATACATTTTTTATTTTAGTAAACTCTTTTAATGGATGTTCTGAATCAAAAAAGTATATCTTAAAGACCCAACATGCAATGTTTAGTGCACATATGAAATAATGTGATGAATAGTATCTATTGCTTCAAACATTTTACAACATTTCATGATGGAAGATTTCAAATTCTTTCAGCCTTTGAAACATCACATACTTGGGCACAGGGTAAAACTTCCTGAACAGAATGCCAATAGCTTATGCTTTAAGATCAACAATCAACAAATGGGACCTCATAAAACTGAAAAGTTTCTGTAAGGCAAAGGACACTGTCAATAGGACAAAACAGCAACCTACAGATTGGGAGACGATTTTTACCTACTCTACATCCAATAGAGGCCTAAAATCCAAAATATACAAAGAACTCAAGATGTTAGACTCCAGAGAACCAAATAACCCTATTAAAATGTGGAATACAGAGCTAAACAGAACTCTCAACCAAGGAATCTCGAATTGGCTGAGAAGCACTTAAAGAAATGTCTAACATCCTTAGTTATCAGGCAAATGCAAATCAAAACGACCCTGAGATTCTACCTCACACCAATCAGCACGGCTAAGATAAAAAATACAGCATGATGACAGCAGATGTAGGCGAGGATATGGAGAAAGAGGAACCCTCACTCCTCCATTGCTGGTGGGATTTGTAGCTGGTAAAACTACTTTGGAAATCAATTTAGCAGTTCCTCAGATAATTGGAAAAATTCTGCCTGGAGATCCAGCTATTCTGTTCCTAGAGATATACCCAAAAAATGTTCCAACATATAACAAAGACACATTCTCCACTATGTTCATAGAAGCCATATTTATAATAGTCAGAAGCTGGAAACAACCCAGATGTCCTTCAACAGAGTAATGGATGCAGAAAATGTGAGTATTGCTCATCAATTAAAAAAAAAAAATTACTTCATGAAATTCACAGGCAAATGGATGGAACTAGAAAATATTATCCTGAGTGAAGTAACCCAGACACAAAAGGATACATATGATATGTATTCACTGATAAGTGGATATTAGCCCAAAAGCTCACAATGCCCATGATTCATTTCACATATCATATGGAGATTAGGAGGATGGAAGACAGCGAATGGCTGCTTAATTTGGCATTGAGGGAGGAACAAGATGATCACTGGAAGTGGAGGAAGGGGGGGCCTGGGTGGGAGAGAGGAAGGGGAGAAATTAAGGGAAACAGTATCAGGAACTGGAGGAGATCTGAGAGAGGTACAGAGGGTCAAGAAATCGAATAAAAATATGTAGCAGGGGGAATAAGGAACTGTGAGTAGCCACTGGAAAGTTCCAGACACCATAGAAACATGAGGCTCCCAGGACTCAATGTGATTGACTTTAGCTGTAATGTGCAGAGAAAGGGGAAATAGAGCCTGTAAAGAAGACCTTAAGTAGATAGTCACATACTCCTGTCGAGGGATGAGGCCACTCACCCATCTCAAAGTTTTTAACCCAGAAGTGTTCCTGTCCAAAGGAAGAAAAGGGACAAGAAATAGAGCAGAGACTGAAGGAAGGGCCATTCTAGAACTGTCCTATCTGGGGATCCATCTTGTCTGTAGACACCAAAACCTACACTGTTGCTGATGTCAAGAGATGCTTGCTGACAGGAACCTGTTGTGGCATTTTGTGGGGAGGTCCAGCCAGCAACAGAACAATGCAGATGTAGATGCTTAGAGCCAACCATCCAACTGAACTCAAGGACCCCGTGGGGGAACTGGCAGAAGGACTAGAGAAGCAGAGGGGGATTACATCCCCATAGGAAGAACAACATTGGTTGGTCCGACCACCCAGTGCTCCCAGAGACTAGACCACCAACCAAGGAGTATACATGAAGGGATCCGTGGCTCCAGATACGTGTGTAACAGAGGATGGCCTTGCCTGACAGCAATGGGAGGGGAGAGCCTTGGCCTTATGGAGGTTTGATGCTCCAGCATAAGGGAATGCTGGATCGATTGGGTGGGAGAGGGTGGGTGGGTGGGGGAGCACCCTCCTAGAGGCAAAGGGGATGGGGAGAGGGTGGATTGGGATGGGGGATTTGTGGAGGGGTAACTGGTATCATTTGAGGTATAAACGAATGGAATGATTAATAAATAAAAATGTAAACAAAGAAAATATAAAAATGAAATACGGATTACATTGAATATGGGTTGTGCAATGAGGGGGAGAGCAGAGGATGATATGTGGAGTTAGATAACTAATGTTAAATATTTTTGGAAACATGATATAGAAATTGCTTTAGGAAAAGCATCCATGTGTATGATGAATATGTATATGTATATACACTTATGACAAATAGATACATTGACTTGTACATATAAGTATAGATCTATACATATTTCTATATAAAGGATTTAAATAGAGATACCCTATTATGAGGAGACAATATAATAACTTTATTCCAATTCTAGCAAATAAACATCTATGTTCCTAGAATGGATCATCTCTTTTTGAGATGTGGACCAGTAATATGTCATAGACCCATAAGTATTATTTAGTGTTGTCATTTCTCTTGGTTATCTTAAGTTGAGAGATAATTGGAAAAATTCATTAAAGTGATTGTAGTTTTTATTGGGAGATAGACTATGCATACTGGGTATTTTTCTTTTTCTTTGTACATTTATCTAGAAATTTATGATGAATAAATCCACCAAACAATTGAGTCTTCATGCCAAACAAAAAATACTAAAGGCAGAAAAATATGTATAGCTGAATATTATCCTGAAGATAAACTATGAATGCTTTTTTCTGGGTTTATTTTCTAGGAAATTCAATTACAATTCCTGACTAATATGATTTTATTTTTTTGGACCATGCAAGCAATTTATATTTTATTAATAGGTGCTTACTTGAACTTTTCAAATGGAACATTAAACTGAATAACTCACATTTTTGCCGACTTGACTTTCTGAAACATATATTTATAATATTTTAAAAGATTTAAAAACATTTGTAAAAAACAGCAATCATTAATGAAGAATTATTAATTTATCTACTTTACATTTTCTATACTAGGATTCAACTTTCTGATCCTTCTCATTGCTTTAAAGAAAATTATTTTACTGATTTTCATAGCAAGCTGACCATGCAGTAAAACTTGTTCTCATACACTCAACAAAAAAGAATGAATTCTAATAAATAATATTCAGAATATTCATATTGTGTTTAAGTTAGCCCTAACTGAAAACATGGAAATTAGGATGATACAAAACCATGTTAAATGGTGGAATTCACTTGTACATACATAGCAGTCAGTATACCCGTATACTTAAGAGGAAACATGCAGGAATTGAAGTTGAGTTTGTTTCAATTGTCTCATAGAACTGGATATTCTTGAACTTTTGATTATAGACCTAATGTTTCAGCTTCTGAGTGATCTTTATGGTAATATTTTACATACACACACACACACACACACACACACACACATTAGGTATACATATGCAAATCATCAAATCAAATCTATTCCAATAATAATTGCAATTAATAGATTTGTATAGACATTAGTGGAGGATTTAATTTTTGTATAGAATATGCACAATAGACCCTTTTATTCCAACAATTTGAGATGTTTATGGTGAAAATGCTATTATTTTAATGGTTAGAAATGATATTGCCTTGAGGGAAGAGGGTATCATGAAGCACTTTTATGTGTGAATCTTTTTGTCCATAATTATTCAAATGGATAACTAAACATGAATTCTGCCTTAGGGTTAACACATAACCAATTTGCTTCACAAATCATCTAATTATGAGCAGAGTGCCTTCCTCACTGTGCACTGATCCCTATGCATTTGAAAGTCATTTCCTATACTACTGATGGTGTGATCTTTCTTTTTCACTTGTTTAGAGGGAACATGTGCTGTCTATCATTTATTCAGTATCTTAATCCCTTGATTTTTCCTTACTGATCATCTCAGTAAGTAGTTTTTAGAACATTGCAGGCATATAGTGAAAAGAAGATCATTTACACAACAAGAAAATAACAAATTCTCAACCAGCTTGGATTTTTTTATATATACATTTTAAAAGTCTACATGGTATAAGTATATTTTAAGTTATCATCATTGCACTTAAGCTTTTGTCATATTTCACAACATCTAATGATGAGCTATAATTTAATATTCCTTTAAATAACACACACCTCTCCTCCAAACTGTAAGACTTGCATATCTTTTCACTGGTACAAATTATGGCTGACTCACAAAGTAGTAAGTCAGGACAAATAGAGCAATCATCAGGGAAATCCAATGCTATATTCCCCCCTCTTATTTTCATGTCACAATATTGTATAATTTCAGTCTTCTCAGCAAGATTCTTCTAAACAGCAATAAGTTAATTCAGACTTGCCTGGAAGCAAGTTTGATTAAGATTTTGATTCATTTTGAAAAGCAGTATGGCATAAGGGAACAGAAATTCACCAGGATAAAACACACTGCCTCTCAATCTGTAGATGTCTTCCTCTTGGTATCTAACTAAGGTTTGTGCCTGATTATCTGTACTACATGGGAGCCGTGCTTACTGGCAATAGAGCTGTGTAATTTAAATTATTATACAAAATATAATTGGGACTGGGTCAAACTCTTAGTAGTAATTAGTGTGAATTAGATCAGAAATTATACCTATTCAAAACAAGCAGAAGAAAAAACATATTATGTAATAATGCCAGCACTTTTACAGAGAAAAATAACTATAATAATAGGTATTATGGGTTTTCTTGTATTTCTATCTCTTGAAATTACTTCTGGTTGGATCTCTCATCAGATGAATCTGGCAAAAGTTGTACTGCAGATGAATGTAGCCAATGATACCTCTCATCAAACACCATAGCAATGAGACACCATTTTATGTAAACTGCACAGTTTGATATATTAGCATCTCTGTTCATTTATATTAATCCCTTATAATAGAAAACCAATTTAATGCAAATATTTTTCTTAAGATTTCCCCTATATACTTTCTCCAATTTTACATATCAATTGTTTCTCCTTTCTTTCACAGATCATGTTCCTTAAAAAACTACATGCCTCTAAACTATAAGATTCAGCTCATGTAGAACATTGCTTACTGCAAATAGGACCATTTTCTTTTCCCATTACTAAAACTGAAACCTTAGCTAACATCTTCACTCAGCTTCTGTTCTGACACCATCTTGCACATTGTGAAACTGTGTTATTTCACAGGTGGCCCATAGCCCTAACATATTTTTATTCTTAGTATGTGGATACATTTACTTACACTATCATTGGCAAAGTAGAATTTTTCCTCTGTATATATTTTATCTTTATTCAAGAAATGTCTTAGAATTTTAACTTATCTGTCTCATTTCTCCCCTGTTGAGAAGCTATTCCTGAAAACAGAACAATTTAGTTTTCATGGTCTCAGAAATTATGTGTTCATCAGATTGGATTCTGGATTCACGCTTCATCATTTGACAGAACCTCACATGGTAGTGAGATTAAAAAACCATATTGTTGGCAAAGCAGAGCTTTGCTCCTAACTTTCCTCTCCAAGTTTTATTAATGCCTACTGTTCACTTTCTACATACTTCTGGTGTCTTCAAGAGTTGTTTTTGTCTTACATCCATCTTCATGTATTGATGTCTTGCGGATTATCATATCCGGAGATTCAATTCTCCTTCAAACTGAGTCACAGCCATAGATTTAAATAATCTCCATTGAGAAGAAAAATAGATCATGCAACAAATAATCTTTCATGGTCAAAACTAGATCATTTTGTCTATTGAAAAATCATCTGCCTAGATGTACAGAGACATATTTAACATTACAAAAAAAACCAAAAAAATGATACATTTAAAAATAATTTTTTCACTTTTTTTCATTTTTTCAGACTTTATGTTCATTTCAAAGGCATTCTTTTTTATTTATTTCTTTTCTTTTCTTTTTTTTTTCTTTTTTTATTTTACATTCCAGATGTTATTCCCCTCCAGGTCCACCCTCCCTCTGACTATTTCACATCCCATACCTCCTCCCTGCCCCCCTGTCCCCATGAGGAGGTCTCCACCCTACCCCCATCCCACCCTGACCTCTAAACTCCCTGGGGCCTTCAGTCTCTTGAGGATTATGTGCCTCTTTTCTGACTGAACCCAGACCTGGTAATCCTCTGATATAAATGTGTTAGGAGCCTCATATCAACTGGTGTATGCTGCCTGGATGGTAAACCAGTGTCTGAGAGATCTACTTTTTTCTTAATATTTAAAAAGACACTTTGTTTCCCATTTTTAAGTGAGATCAGAAATTCAAGAATCATTTGTAACATATTACTCACCTGCATCTTGCATTCTTCACTTACCTAGTTGATCAACAATATGTTCACTAACATTATCTAGAAATATAGGTATTATTTATGCATAATACAGCATGCTAAGTTCTTCAGCAACACAACTTACCTTCCCTGTCCTCCTCTGTTAATACTACATTTATACCCCCACCAACTGTTTCTTCAGTAAGTTCTAAAATTCTATATCTACCAATTCACAGCTCTTTCATGTGTGAAAATGAAGAAATGCATTTTCAATGACAATGTGACTTCCATAATTATTCTTAAACTTGATTAATACTTATACAGATTATGGCACTGTTTCCATTGCTTGTTATGCTTGCTCTCATAACGCCAATCTCTACAGACGGGGGGCGGGGAGAGAGAGAGAGAGAGAGAGAGAGAGAGAGAGAGAGAGAGAGAGAGAGAGAGAACAGAGGAAGAAGTCTGGGAAGCAAGGTCAAAACTAGGCAACTGCAACTGCGCTGGAATAAGCTAAAGTTGGGGCAGCAGATCTTAGCTCATCATGAGAAAAACATGTTTAGGAATAGACAGAATAGTCAGATCTCCATTCAGAATAGGTAGAAAAAGATGGAGACTTTTATTTATCAGCATATTTAGAAACAACTTATACTATATTTTATTTAATATTACTTATATTGTCTTTGGGTTTGTGTGTGTGTGTGTATGTGTGTGTTTTCATTCCCAGTTCATTTGTAAAAATTAGAGGATAACTTGCCATTATCATTTTGTTCAATGCATGTTTACAGAATCAAATGAAACTCATCAGTCATGGTGACAGGGAAGCACTTTCTCCATAAACCAATTCTGAACCTGTACAACTTTAAATTTACTCAAGTATTTAAGGGTTAGAATCTGTGATGGTAAATATGCATGTTGCTTATGCAAGATGCTGTGTTGATTTGGAGGTAGTAATAACAAGGATCACATTAAAATATTATAATATCAGTAAAGTAATACTGTTCTAAAGATATGTGTAAATTAATGTATCTGAAATATGTATAAAGGACTTTAAATATATGATCCTAAATTCTAAAATATAATTTCAGGTTATTATGTTTTACATGGAATTGACACATTTTCTAGAGTAGTTTCAACTTTTATCTATAGCCAATTTGAAAGTGGAGCAGACAATGCAGTATTTAATGCATTAAATAGGTATATTGGTTCACCCTGTAAACCTAGTAGTCTGCATACAGAATATAGAAGAGCATAAGCATGAGACCAGCATAAACTATGTACAAACACTCTGTTTCACTGTTAATAAAAAGTAAAATTAGTTACACCACATTTCATTTTTTAATGAGGACAGTAAACTTTTAATTTTAAATTAAAACTGGTTCTATTGGAAACTTAATATAAAATTCTAAAGCGATCATTTGTCCTACTCTAGTTCCTTTAGGTTTTGACTCTGCTGGTGGTTCATGCTAAAAACACATTGTTGTGAAAAGCTGTGCTTGCATTGAAAAACACTCTGGAACATCTGCAATATATTTCAGTAACTTTTCTTCTTGAGAGCACACAAAGTGTCTTCAGATAGAACCAGTGGCCATAAAGGACAAAATTAATCCAAATTGAGAACGTCTCCTCTTAACAAGAATGATCGTTTCAATGATGTTTTCCTTTTCAGTACTAGCTATTAATGATCTTTATAAGACTGATCAAGTCTCTACTTTCATATGTCATATATATATATATATATATCATATACATATGTGTGTTTATTACCCATATGTTTGTATTCATTTGTTTTATACATACAAAGAAACAACAAGACATAAATTAGGTGAAATGAATCAGAGAATACTTTAACATGTATTCAGAGTGACATGTCAAAAACCCTATATTACCTTAGGACATGAACTCATACTCTTTTTGACTAGACTGTATGTGAAATAATGTAAAAGTTTTACTTGCTCATTTTTCCTTCAAATAAAAATATACATAAACTGGTTTATTGGCACATGCTTTAATCCTTTGATGGTGAGCATACAAAAATGAAGGTTGGGAGAGTGGCAGGTAACTCAGCTAGTAAAAGTATTTGCTGCACAAACTTGGTGGCATTATTTGACCCCCTAAATGCACAGAAGGTGGAAGATAAGCACAGATACATAGTTTCTCTTTGTGACTTCTACAAGTGTTTCAATGCAGATTAATGCTTACACACATATTACAACACATACTATCACACATGCAAAAACTAGATAGATGATTGATAGATTATAAATAGATGATAGGTAGATAGATAGATAGATAGATAGATTCAGTAAGAAATTATTCCCACTCTTCATATACTAATGACTGCATCAGGAAAATTAATCAGTAAACTAAACTGATTTTTTCCAATATCAAAGCCCCATGCCCTGAATTTCATTCATATGTGTCCAAAACATCCTTAAAATGGAGTGTTTTCATTTTCTGTTATTGTTCCCATTAAAAGATTAGTAAAATTGGCAAATTGGAGAATAAATAATTGTACTTTCAAAGAAAGGAAGAAAGGAAAAAAAGGAAGAAATAAAGAAAGGAAGGAAGGAAGAAGGAAAGGAAGGAAGAAAAACAAAGCGTCTTTAGTGGAAGGGGCAAATTCGAATGAAAAATGTTCTAAGAAAAAGACAAATTGAAACCTGAGGTCTGCATTCCTCATTTGCACAAACACTCTCTCTTCTTTAGTATCTATTCGCTTCTTAATTCAACATATGGGATTAGTTTTTAAAATTCTCTACACATTTAAATGTCTGTACACAATATCCATTTGCAAAGGATTTTGTACAGTGTTTTACACTGAGCATTACCCTAGCAAGCAGAGGGTAAAAGAGCTTATAATGCAGACGTGTGTGAAGTCTGGCTTCTTTTCTTTCTCATTATGGACTCTGAGGGGACCGCACCCTTCCTAAGTATTTCTGACCCATTCTTTAGCAAAAATTTAATAAAAATCAAACCCTGTGGAGTGGTTATGTGAATCAGAGGATGCCACTGAACACCTGAAACATAACAACTAATCAAAATTGTTGACTTATATATTGCTATAGTGAAAGCTCTCCTTCTTAATGCTACCAAGTCCTAAGACCTGACCTTGCTGAAGAAGCTGTAAGGAGAAATGTCCTGTGTTTGTGTATGCATGTGCCTGTGTGTTTGTGTGTGTGTGTGTGTGTGCCTCTGACTGCCCCCCTCCTTTTTCTCTATCTGGTGTTTTTACTTTGTTCAGATCTCAGAAATTCGCCCCTGGAAAATTATCTCTGACCATCTATTGGTTCTTCTTGTATTATTCCTCTTCTATTTCCTCATACTAGTGTGAGTATTGATGCATGGGTATATTATTAAGCCTTTATCTGCTTTGCCTTTCTCACTTGTTAGTTAGAAGTTATTTTGAGACATTCAGCATGTGCATAACCACACAAAGCAGTGTCCAACACATACTGGGCTCAAAATGCCTATGCAACCTACAAGTTGTATTTCTAAATCATTGACTATTAAGAAACTTATCTGATCAGAAAGATGAAGCAGTGTTTTGAGTGTGCCATTGAGGCTGATAACTGAAATTTAATTATCTAAGTCTTTGGTGGGATATAATTAAGGTACTTTGTTATATCACCACAAAAATCAAATAAGGCATTCTATTACACTATGGTAGCAAATATATTTAATAATTATAAAATAGAGAGATAATTTTGAGTATAAATATCCCTGATTATGTATCTTGCCTAAGCAAGTTATATACAAAAAATAAATTTAAAAATACAAATATAGATTTCTTTTTTCCTTTCTTATTTTAGCCAAAACCACTACTTCTTTCTTTATTTTTTCCTTTTATCTTTCTGTAGTTCTGTAGGTTCTGTTTTGGCATAAGAACTAAGGAATAATTCTAATGGCTGACTCTTTTTATTTTCTTTAGTTTTGTTTTGATAGACAACTACAATATTAGCATAGTTAGAATGCAAGTGTGATTTATACCATGGTAAAGAATCAAAAGTTTAGTAGAGAGAGCTTTTACAGTTACTTAAAATCCACAGCTACATTTCTAGCTAATAGATAGCAATAATTGTAGGTGCGGCTGCCCTCATTTGGTTCCAGATAATCAAAGAATAGATGGCAGAATGAGATAAAATTCACTGAATTCAGTAAATTTATTCAAGGAACCATTATTATTGATAATGTCTCTTGGGTTTGGCAAATATGGGATATTGTATTGTCAAACTATTAACAAGAGATCTATCCTCTATTACTTTAAATTTCCTTAATGGTTAAATATTTTTCGTAGTTGAATTACAGAGGATGAGTTGTAATAAAGATTTAAATATACATAAACATTTATATATATATGAAAATATTAATTTTGCTTTAAGAATTATTGAACTGTCAATGCTGCTTGAAAAATAAATCTTTATAATAATGTTGATTACACTCAGAAATTTCCCTCAATATTCTATTAGGCTTATAAATTTCTGAAAAGCAATAAGAACATATTATAACTTATAATTCATATTAATGTATCCACTGCAATAAAAATAGTTATTATTTTACTTCCACAAAAATTGTTTCTTTAGATGTCTTTCCCCACTTCTATTAAATTTGTGACTAAGTCATGACTTGTACAACTTTCAAATTAGCATGATATCATTTGAGATATCATGATGTTCAGCTTGATCTGATGAGCTCCACCTAGTCTTTAGGTCTTCATAAAATATTCAAGAGAACAGAGAAGGGAACGAGTTTCATCAAAACTCTTACAGAAATGTTCTGTTTTGCCACATTTTCAATTTCAGTCTCTGATAAGTATTTCCCTTCTCTCTCACAATAAAGTAACAACCCTCTGTTATTAGATTGTTTGTGTATTTACTTTATTATTTTAATGGGTTCTCTACCTACCTTCCAACTCTTATTTCACACTAATCCCTTCTACTGCCCCCACCAAAAGTAGACAGGAGAGAAAGAAAATGAAGAAAGAGAAGAGACTTCTACAGGCTACTTCCTACAGATTAAGGCCACCAAGTTCCTTAGGACATATCCAGTCTTTTGTCATCAGAATATTCAGCGGTCAGTGCAAGCCAGCAATAGCTAATACAGTAGCAGGATGAACCAGCAGCAGTCAGGGCAGCAGCAAGTGGAGAAGCTGCCACTTTATTCTTTTTCAGAGTACTCTCAGCCTCTCATGGGTCTCTGGCATTTATTTCTTCTCTAGAGTTCCACGAATTAAACTTTCTGAAGCTGGCAAAACCCAGCCCCATCCTAGAGCATGAGACAATCCTAGTAAATGCCCTATAGTTATATGAAAACACTATATATTACATTGCTATAGAATTAACATTAAATTCAGGTGAATTAGTATTTATTTGACATTACCCAGATATATTACCATTATTATTTTGTTAGTTATTCAAATAAAATATGGTAGAGGTATGTATTTTCTAGAAACTCATATGAAATCAGGAGTCAAAAGATAGTTGGGAAATTTTGAAGTGTCTTCACATAAATTAGAATAAGTCTTGTAATTAAGATTGCTGTGTTTTGAAGGATTTTGAAACAGACAAGCAAAATATGAAACTTGACAGATGGTATTTATGACTGTGAATCTGCTGAGCATGTGTACTGCCTGCTCATTACATTGTGGTACTCCCCTTACACAGGAAAAGTCAAACCCAGATCAGCCAGGTGCACTGTGAGGTGGCTCATCTGTCTTCATATGGTTCAAGTACTTAGAACTGTCTTCTGAACTATGATTTACCAGCCACAAATGAATCCAAAGTCCCCCAAATACCCTTTATATGGCTAAGCTCTACCTCTGTGATACCCTGACAGGAGATTGTCATTCAAACCTTGACAACTGCACTATTGCTTTCTCTATCTCAGTAATACTGGCTTCAATACTTAAGCAAAGCGAGATACTCTCAGGTGAGATGCCTTGTTTTTTAAATCTGTGCCAGCATCAGCAAACTTAAATATTGCTTTCTCAGTTAAATAGACTACAGCATCTGTGGGAGCTGATGCAGTTATCCTCAGCAATGACGTGGAGGGGAAGGTGATGGTAATAGAAGGAAGGATAAGGAAAGTGAGGATGGAAAGCGATTCAGAGTCACGATAGAATATAAATCAAATGTTCATCAAAAAATGTCAGTGACAAATGGTCCCCATTTGTGATCATCTTTTTTTGGTCTAAATGGAGCTGTTTGTATTAGGAGGATGTTCATGGCTTCCTGTTGTGATCATAGACTCATGTCTTAATAAAATTAAAATGGTCATCATGCTTTACTTCCAATTAATCTGAAACTTTTATCTTAACTACAGAGCTGGTTGACAGCATTCCACAGAGGGATTACCCCACAGAATAAATTGGAATCATCTTATTATTGGTTTTAAAAGTTTTACTTGTTAATTAAAGCTATTCTCATGGCATCATATTAGCCTCTATGTTGCATTTATGTAATCAGAAAAAAACAAAATATACTTAATAAATCAATTTATCTAATTTTCATCACATCTATACCCCAAATTAATAAAAGCAAAATCCATTTTTAAAATGATATCTAATTGTGATAGCAATTTAGTTTCAACTTAATTTCTACCTTCTTCTTATTATTCTCCATAGATCTCAAATAGCATATCAGAATAATTGATTTTTCCAAGTCTCTGAACCCACTATTGTGTGTATGTGTATCCTGTGTATGTATTCATATTTAGGAATAGAATTATGTTCACCAAAATTAATGTTGTGTCTACCCACTTCTTTATTCAGAGATTATTATAAACACTTGCAGAAAACAAAGATTCTCCAATTCAAGGAAACTAACAACAACAAAAATATCAGTCAGTGATCTCTAGACAGCTTTGTTTGTCCTTGGGCTGTGCCTG
Organism: Rhynchomys soricoides; assembly: GCA_019843965.1. Lineage (NCBI taxonomy): Eukaryota > Metazoa > Chordata > Mammalia > Rodentia > Muridae > Rhynchomys > Rhynchomys soricoides. The sequence goes on from JADRCH010000010.1 coordinate 22,071,588, forward strand.
ACCAAGGACAGTGCAGGAACGCTGGTAGATATCTCCATAGTCAAACAGACTACAATGTTCCACAGACAATGCAGACATAGACTTTGTTCTCATGTGAGTTCTATTTTCAGGGTTATGGGCATATTTTTATTTTTTAACATAACCACTGAATTGCTCTTTGCAGTTTTTGCAAAGATATCTGTATAGTGTCTCTAAAGTGCTTGTAATCAATTGGGCATTTTCACAGTTTGAAAAGCAGAGATTTGAAAGTGCTTCTACAGAGAAACCACTATGGTCTCTTTGCTCAGAATGTTTTGTCAATTTTCTCTTAATTGTTGATCATCTATATCATCAAGTGAGAAGCTAATTAAGAGTTATTCATGACTCTTTCCAAAGTCTACAAGCCTGCAATTTACTGTTGTTGATTAATCTCAGTTGTTGACTTTAAGGATTAACTTCCCAATTACTTCCATATATATATATATATGGACAACAATGTATTTAAATATATTCCACACCATGAAAAGACACACATACACATACACATACATATACATACACATACACACACACACAAACACACACATAGACACACACACACACACAATCAATGGTGTATTGTGTACTAGGAAAAACTCTGCCTCTGAGCTATAGTAGCAATAGCAGCCCTGTATTTCTGTGTGCTTTTATATAGAACCTTGATACATATTCCATATTTGCCTGGAACTTATATTTCTTCTGTTTCATCCTCTGCATGCTGAGATTATGTGTATTGGCCACTACCCCTTGCTCCAATTATACAATTGTAAGCTACAAAAATGGGAAAGTTAAGTATACAAAAATGTTTTACAGTAAAAATTCTGGGAAGAAGGCAAGTAAAAAGAGGCAAGTCTTTGTTGTTTCAACTAACATTTGCATGGGAAGGGTCAGTTTCATGGAACTATTCTGGAATGAAGGATTCTATTGAAAGCTAGTGGCAAGGCCAATGACAACCCAGGGAAGAGTCAGGGCAGCTCATTTAACCCAACTCCAATAATTAGTTTGGAAACTTCCTTCACCTCCCTGGCATAATAAAAGTTTCTTGAAAATGTTTTTCTCCAAAAGAAATACCTTAACTCTTATTAGCGTCTAAACTTTAAAAATATTTAAAACATACTATAATAGCTAAAACAAAAATGCCTGTGCCTACTAGTATTTTCAAGGTTGTAACATTATCACTTATTCATTGAAAGGAAGTTTATAAAATTGAACAGTTACTTGGCAGTTGGCTATGTACTTTCCAAAGAAAAAGCTATTCTATTCAGCATTCACTAAAGAGAAATGACAATACAATTTTGTTAAATAAATTGAACTATGTTTGTAAAATCAGAAGCTAGAGATGAACCACTGCCCATCAAAAGATGATTGGGTATACAAATGTTACTGAAGCCATATAATATAATATAACTTAATAAGGAATAAAAAAATTAATTAATGATATGTGACATGAATGACTAACTTTGAAAATCATTGCATAGTGACTGAAGGTTTGAATAAGAATGGTCTCTATAGACTAATATAATTGAAAGCTTAGTCATCAGGGAGTGACACTAGAAAAGAATTAGAAGGTGGTGCCTTGTTGGAGGAGGTATGCTCTCAATTTGGAGGACATGTCACTGGGGGTAAACATTTAGATTTCCAAGCCCCAGGCAAGCCCAGTGGCATTCTCTTCCTACTTCCTGTAGATACAGAGATAGAACTCTTAACCAGTTCTCCAGCACCATGTCTGCTTTGGAACTGCCATGCTTCCCACCATGAAGACAGATTAAACCTCTCTTTTTATAAGAGTTGTCCTGGGTATGTCTTCTCCCATCAATAGAACACACACTAAGACTGCAACTGATATGCTGAAAAGATAAAACATGCTGTTCCATCAAGAGGGGCTTTACTGTAACAGGAAAAATAATAACTTTTGGTACTTAGTTATGAATACTATTGCTGTGATGAAACAATATGATGCAAAACAAGCTGGAGAGGAATCAAGAGCTGATTCAGAGGCTATAGTGGGATAGTGCTTTATGGCTTGCTCATCATTGCTTGTTCAGCCTACATTCTTATAGAACCCAGAAACACAAGCCCAGTTATGAAACTAGTCATAATGGGTGCACCCTCCCTAAACAATCACTAATTAAGAAAATGCCTTACAGGCTTGCCTAGAGCCCAATATTTTGGAGGCATCCTCTTAATTGAGCTTCCCTTCTCTCAGATTACTTTAACAGATATTATTCATGGAAGACATTATGAGTGGTATCTATCTATCTATCTATCTATCTATCTATCTATATCTCCAACTCTATTATTTTACAAGAAGGCTGTGAACAATTTTACCTGTCCTCACAGCTGCATGAAGAAGGGAGCAATGAATTGTGTAGCATCCTCAGTCACCAGTCTGCCACACTGGAATAGTAGAAAGGAAAAGCAAATATACAAATAGGGCTAAAAGTAAAAGGGCTCTGACTTGTTCTGGAGCAAGATTCCATCCTACAATTCATAGTTTCTTAAATATCGGAGGAGATTGCACATTATGGGCATTCTCTTCCTAGCTTGCTGAGATGTGCTATTCTGCAGGTTTCTCTCAGCTGTGAGCAGTACACAGAAGAAGCTCTGATTTGACTCTTCCTATGCTGTGGATTCTCACCAGCACTTTGAAGGTAGAATGTTTGAGAAACAGAACATGGGATTATTAATATTTAAATGTTAATAATTTAACATTTTAGCTGTACGTGTGTAACTTTATCCTTAGTTTTCATGGTGTGATTGGCCTGTACACTCAAAACAGGAGCAAACAACCTAAGGAATCATACTCTGGGTGAATGGTAGCTTCTGGCATTTCAGTGAGCTGAACACTTGAAGAGAATAGGGGTAGAAAGTGGTGACTTGGGAGTTTTCTTTTTCTTTATTTATGTAACAGGAAGCAGCCATGTTTGTGAAAGTCCACAACTTACAATTTGGTTAACTCTAACTGTAATGCTTCTTAGACATCTCCAGCACTCATTTGTTCCAGGTGGATGTTATCCAGTCCCTTTTGCCCACAGAAACAGAATAGTCAATGACACTACACAAAAAAACAAATGAACAACAAAAATCAGGAATAACTGTATACACCATTCCTTTTCAGGTCTAACCTAGTGCCCTTTACCCGCCCCATCTCTTTCCTCAGAATATGTGCTTAATGTTCTCGATGTTTCTGTTGGCCAGCAAACTTTCTTCCACTTAAGTTACATTTCATTTAGCTATAAATTGTGTAACATTTATCTTCCCCAAATCGGGAAATCCATTTTCCACTGCAGGCTTCCCCCTACTCTGTTATTATAGATTTATTTTCTGTTTTTATTAGCATTTTAATGACATTTTAGAAAGGAAGGTGAGAAGTTCATATGTTAGATGCAATGTCTTTGAACATAAGCACCAGTAAATGTTTGTGAAATGAGATATGCTTTAACAGAACTCACTACAAATATGAAATGGAATATTAAAATTATATGGAATACATTTTAATTTTGTTACTGTTTATTATAAATTTGTACATTTCAGTTTAGTTGTGAAATGCTCCGGCTTTTCAGAATAAGTTAAAGAATTTCATTCAAAATGGACCCAAGAAAAATGCTGTATGTTTCTCCTTCTATTTTCTCCTATTAAAATATTTTACAGGTCACACCCACAAAATCCATGATTAATACAAAATAGTATCATATTTTCACAAATGGTGATTTGATTAAAATAATTTTGTGGTTAGGGTGAGTTAGACAGAAGAGAATAAGAAATAGGACACCTTGAAAGGAAACATACAGCAATATCTTCTGGTTCATAAGCAGAATTTAAAAATTTGTATTGCTAATAAAATTTAAAGTGAAACTATAAGGTGCTAACAATTGTGATAAAAAATTCAGAATCCCCCAATATGTACTAATTTCACATTTTCAGAGTCTTTAGGAAAAAGGCACCAAGGTATTACTTTTTAAACTTGCTTAATTCAGAATACTGACTCTCTAATCGTAATGTTTCAAGAATGAAATAGTTTTTATACACTTTCATGTACACTAAGAATTTAAAGCACCCCACACTACAGAACCTTCTATTATGCTGAGATACAGGAAGGGGAGCCCACAGGAGATGCTCCTGTGTAGTACCTATTTTGAGAATACAGGACTGTGGATGTAGCTTTCCTAAGGCTATTATTTTGCAGATAACAAGTGCCTTCCAGTCCCAACATGTTTTTCATAAGAGTTTAGAATTTTAAAAGCACAAGAGTGGGATGTTTGAGGACTGAAGATTTATCTGCTCTTGTCTGAGTGCATATGGGATTTGGCATTTGGTTTTCATTCGGTCTCTTTAACCTGTTCTTGTTTACTGAAAGTCTATCATTATGTTCTGCTTTGAGATTTTCTTTTATGAATGGCTTTTATGCATTGCGTGGCATGTTATTCAGTCCCACTAAATAATAAAAGCTCATTAAAGAAGGCATTAAATATAGAAGACAAAGAATTGTTATTCCAAAACTCCATTCTGCAGCAACCATTACGTCTGCATTCCTGAAACTACTTTTTCAATGCTCATACCTAACAGGCTCACCACTCTTTCACTGAATGACTTTATTTATAGTTACATAATACATCAACTCCCTTTTTCCATTTCCCCTTTTCATTTCCAATTTAGCAAGCAAAAGGAAAACTAGTCCAGTATAATGGCTTTTTAAAATTAACACCTAAGTTTCCAGCCTCTGCTAATTCCCCCGTACACACAAAACACAAGAACAGAACACAGAGATCCTTATATAAAATGGTACTGAAATTGTTATAGGTGTGTACTAGCTATATTCTCTTTTGCTGAGACAACCTGCATAGATAAAAGGACCTTAATGAGAGAATACTTTGCTGCAACTCTCAGATCAAGGGTACATTTCATCCGAGCAGAAAACCCTAGGCATAAGGAGCTTAAAAGATTTGGTCACAGTGAGCCTGTAGTCATGAAGAAGAGAGGAATGAATGCTTCTGCTCACATAGATTTACATTTTTATTCACTGTAGGACCTCAGCCCATGTCATGGTGCTATCCATTTTTAGGGTGGACCTTCCATAAAGTAGTTTAATAGATATTATCTGGCTTGGATGTGATTAAGGATAGACCTTCCGGACCCGGAAGCTTCTCTGGTAAGACTAGGAAGGGAAGTGTTTTAAATAGGAAGGGCTTAAATAGTCACATAACGATATGAAAGTCTTTAGGCATTGTTTAAGCCTATTAAGACAAAGCTACTGTACCTGGTAAAATGAATAGTATTTATGCTTCTGCCTTTCATGCTGGGTGAAGAACTGCTATTCTCAGCTACTCTAAACATTCACTATAGTCTCCACCTTTTATGAGTTAATCCCCCAAAGGGGAGATCTGAAACAGTTGAAATGTAAATAAAATATGAAAATTAAAAAAAAAAAATATATATATATATAAGAGTTAATCTGAGGTGGTGTTCAATTAAATTTCCAAGTCTCCCACCCTCATCCAAGGAAAGCCAGTACACCTGGAGACATGCTAAGAAGTGTGTGGGGGAGGGGGAATTTATTTTTTTATGAGATAATATGCTTATCTTCCCTGGAATGTTACAAGGATGCTGTTAGTTGTCTCTTAAGGTCTTGCCAAGTTCCTTCCTTGAAAGGATCAAAGAACTGAACATTCAAAAAACACCAAGATACAGATTAAGGGAAAGTAAGAGTTTAGCATGTTGTCAATACAGGAGAGGCCTGAGGCTTGAAGTACTCTCAATGAACACTGCTTAGGTATTTTATAGAGTCCAACATCCTATCTTTTCCCCTATTGGTCCCATTGAGATGCCTTTTCCGCTGTTTGTTATTGGTGGTGGTGGTGATGGTGGTTTTGTTTTGTCTTAAAATGTCTTCCAGAAACAAGAAGCTTCCATTCAGGATTTCCACTCTTTTTCATGGTCTATGTATGTCCCTCTAACTGTCCTTTACCAAGATTCTCTGTTGGTGTAGCCACTTAAAGCACTTCCTTCAGGTAGTACTAAAGCACCTGCCTCTGCTTCCTGAGCCCTAACTCAGAGAAGCATAATTTTTCTTTTCTCTTTTATCTCCTTTCTATTTGAATATTGGACACAGCCTGGTCATGCTTTTTTCTGACCCTCTGGACTTTCTCACTCACTCTAAGGTTCTCTCAGTCACTCTCAGTGTAGTATTGAATGTTGACTTCTAACTTCACTTCCCCTTTCTTCTTCTCAATCCCTCTCTTCTAGGGAGTTGCTAAGACTTGATAAAATTTTTCTAGAGCTTTATTCAGACTCCATTATAAGTTATGTTATTAATGTGACTAAAAACCCCAAAAATGATAACTCTAATTTCCTTGGTAATCTGTGGCAAACAAAAGGATCCCCCATTTTCACTAGCAACATCCCAATCTCAAGTAATCTAATCAAGGTATACCCTTGCAGGCATAGACCCTTCCAGAGGCTGGCCTAATTTAATCAACCATCAAGAATGTTCCTGGGGGCTTGTCTCCTAAGTGTTTCCAGATGCTGTCAAATTGACTGGCAACACTAACAGACACAAGGTGAATTCTATTAGAAGTAAGACTTTTACTAATCTCAAGTTTCACACAAATAAACACAGTTAGAAATTAAGTCCCTTATAGAAAACAAAGAATGTCAAAACAATGAAGAAGAACTTGGAAGAGCTTCATGGGAGTATAAAAAGACATGAAGACTTTCTCATTTTAAATAAAACCTATTTTGTTAAAACCTGAAAAGAGGAGGGGGGAAGGAAAAGAAAAACCCAAAGTTTCAACCTGAACAAATAAACAAGTTCAGGAAAAAAAGGGCAGACTCTCAATTGCCAAATTGGATTTAAAAGCCTTCTAGGTTGTCCAAAGGTCTCTCCCAAAGTCTTATAAGCAGCATTAAATATTACAGAGAAGAGACTCTGAAGCTGGCCAGATTGCCTACAAGTGGAAGAGGGAGTTTCCTTGAAACAGCTTTTGAGTTTTCATTCTTGCTCTCTGTGATGACCATTTTTGGTTGTCCATTTGGCTACATCTGGAACTACCTAAAACACCTATGAGGAAATTTTCCTTAATTAAATCATTTGAAGTGGGTAGATGACTTTTATTTGAGCTTGGAAGATCCACGTTTAATTTGGGCCAAACCTTCTGCTGGCAGCCTTATATATAAAGACATGGAAGAAAATTTCTTGCTTTCTTTTCTTGCTTGCTCTAGTACTTGCTAGAAGGTCCATTCCTTCACTGCCATTGGAGCCTACTGCTTTGGTTTCACAATGTATAGTGAAAAGTTGCCAGACACTAATGAAGTTTTTCATCTTCTGTTGGTAGACAGCCGTTGTGGACTGGCTGAACCACAAACTATAAACCATTTTAATTATTCCCTTACTGTAGAGGCAATAATTCCCTTTATACATGTATACTCATCCTTTCAGTTCTCTTCTAGAGAACCCTAAGTAATACACTAGGCTGGGCATTCTGTTGATGCAGCATCCCTTGAGCCATCTGAGCTCTTATAAGAAAGTCCCTACACATAGTGGATAAGTCAACTCAGTGATATCACTCATTAAGATTAGCTTGCGACAGAATACAGAATGTAGTCATTGGTCGGCTAAGAAAGACTTTCTATTAGCTAAATCCCATGTCCGAGAAGTCTTCTCCGGTGAACACCCCACAACAGAATCATGTTCTGTTTCTTCCTGGAGTTGGAGATTTCTTGAAAAGCAGCCGGATGCTCAGATGGCATGTGTGGCTTAACCACCACGGGAATTGGTGGCACAGCTGTTGAGAATTGTTGATTGACGTCTTATTAGTTTTCAAGACTTTTATTTCTACTTTTTCAAAAAAAAAATGTGTTAACTAAATGTACTCAGAAGGTTGTACTTATGTATATGCATATATTTGTAATAAATAATAATGATAATAATAATAAAAAGATTAATAAAAAGATTAGCTTGAGAAGCATTGTTTCTCTGATCTGTCACTTGTGTGGTGTTTGGGATGAAGACATGTCCATCCAAGACTTGGTAGAAAATATAGAGTATTTAGGTAGGTATCGATTTTTTAGGTGTTAATATTTAAGTTTTATTTTAATATTGCTTCAATATTCACTAGCTCAAACATTGAAAAAACTAGAAGCAAAGAAAATATTATGAAAAGAAAATTTGTGCTTCTACTAATATTGTCATTCATTGATCTACTGCAGAAGTGTTTCTAAAACATAAAACCATTTATATGTCTGAACATGAATCAATTAGATCTAGATGTTCCATCATTGTAGAAACACATACCTAATTAAAAAATAACATGGAAAGTAAAATTGATCAAATTTACACAAGACATTTGCATTCTGAGAGTGCAAATTGAACAAAAATTAAAAATAAAAAATTGTAATTCAAAATAATAGATTATTTTGAAAGATAACATAAAAATGTAGCAAGATAAATATTTTTAGTAACATTCAGTGCAAGACATGCAAATTAAATCAACTATAAGAAGATGTGAGGACAAGAGATTTGCCAGAAATAAACAGAGAAGGATGCATTTGCCATGACTATAACCTCTCTAGACCCCACAGGAGCTTGATACGACTTGAAGAATTCATAGCAACAGAAATATTGCCAGTCTAGAGTGACAGTGACAGTTAAAGAATAGAAATAAGTGACTATGACATAGAGGAAAGATCATGGATGCAAATGCCTGAGATATTAGCTTGTCCTTGAAAAAGGACAGAGTTACCAGCACAAGTAGAGGAAAGTGAGTTTGCACCTGCCCAGAATGTACCAAACTGTCCCTATTTAAACTTCCATAACAAGTACTGTGAAGAGGAAGAAAAAAAAAAAAAAAACTGTCATTCTAGTAAGGTCATCCAGAAGAAATTGATCATGATTTTACTCTGGATAGCAGCAAATTTTAGTCTTCAAAGCCATTGTGAAATATAATACAGACTAGGTCAGGCATGGTAGTGGCATAAGTCTTAAATTTCAGCACTCAGGAGGCAGAGCCAGATGTAGCTCTGAGTTTCCAGAACAGAAATCCATACAAAAATGAGAATATGATATATTGTCTTATTTTTTAAAAATTAAAGATATAAAGATAGTATGTTATACATATTATTTAAAATATGAGAAAATATAAGTTAACTTTTAAAATATTAATTGTTTTTGTTTCACAGTTTAATTTGTTGGAATAAAATCTTTTATTGTTCACTGAGTAGAATTCATTTTATTTATGCAGGTTATGTTACTATAGGATGCATCAATTTTCTGTGTGTACAGACGGTCCATTAGAGTATTAGTACGGAGAAAGCAGTGACCTTATAAAAAAGACCTAATTTCTGAATTTATTGCTGCCTCTCAATACTTGGACCTCAGACAAGCTACTTAACTTCACCCAGGCTATTTCCTGTTCTACATTCTTCACTGTGTAGGTTTAAACATCAAATTAGGTTATTTGAGGAAGGTCCCATAATTTTCAGTTAAATGTCACAATCATTGTTACATAAATATTTTTTTCGTTCCTGTACACAAATAATATGAATTTTAATTAAATATGTGTTTTATAGTTTACAAACTATTACCTTTGTATAAAATATGTTTATATTGGCTGATAGCACATTGGCTCATTTATGGATCGCCTTGTGAAACATGAAATTGCCTATTAATATTCATGGGTAAGTGAAACCAGGTATTATAACGTCTCTCCATATTTCATTTTAATGTAACAAATAGATTGAAGAAAATATTGTAAGAAAATTGCTTATATTTTTTAACCAAACTAATTGTTCAAGTTTCTTTCTTTGCTTTGATATTTATGTCCAATTGGAAAGATGGATTTTACAATGTTGGTTTTGACTAAAGACTTGTGCTTTGGAAAGGACATTTCACAATCATCTTATCTCAAGTGAAAAATAGGTTTTCATAGCTGCAAGAAGCATACAATGTGAAGTATCCTGTAACAAAAGTTCCCACAGATTCACAGTGAAGAGATGGATGAGACTCTAAATCTTGGGGTATCTGTGCAAACTTACTCACCCTATTTTCTGCATGTTTTCTGGCACAAGACATACTTTCTGTTCAGAATTTGTGTTATATATATATATATATATATATATATATTCATTTTTTTTCAGCTTTTTTGGATAAATTCTAGGAAAGCATATTAGAGCATCTAGATAAAAATGTAGAAACACAAAATAATGTGTGTGAATGCACATATGTGAAGTATATATGTAAATGTCCATATGTATGTATCATGTCATTATAGGTCCATCTGTATGCTTCTGGAGGCCAGAGGTCAGCATTGGGTGTTCATTTCTCACCTAAGTTTTTGAGACAGTGTCTCTCACCGAACTTGGAGCTCTCTGATTGGCCAGGTTGGCTAGTTCTTGAACCCCATGGATAATCTTGTATCTAACTACATGAAACTGTAAATATAAGCTTATGAAACCCAAAATTATTTTAAAAGGATCATTTAATTTTTGTGTATGAATATTTTTCCCATATGTATGTATGTATGTATGTATGTATGTATTTAAGTATGTACGTAGTTATGTATGTGTACTGCATGGGTGCCTAGTTTTCAAGGAGGCCTGAAAAGTGTCTCAGATCCCCCAGAACTTCCATGTGGTGCTGGAAATTGGACCTGGCTCTTTGGAAGAGTAGCCAGTACTCAATTACATAGCACTCACTTTAATCCTACACACACCATTGCAAACACCCCACACACACACGCACACACACATACATACATTACCTTTAAACTATTCTGCTCAAGAGCCTGGCTTGTATTCATATTCAAAGCAACCTTTGCCATGTTTTCAAATTTGTGAAACAAGACTGAAATAATATCACCTTAAAATTTGTGGAGTAAATTTTCCTGAAATATGCCAGAATCATATAAAATCAAGGTAATTAAATTTAAAACAAGTTATTGTCAAAGTGATGAACTAATTTATTTGTCTCTAACAAATTAGGATGAATATATTGCTTTAAACACTGGCCTATAGGCCATTTTTAAAAAATTATCTTTAATTATTTTTTCACAGTTCAGTCTTTATCTCCCTCCAAGTCTGTCCTCCAACAGTTCCTCATCCCATTTCTCCAGTCCCCTCCACCCCCAGTCTCCAACATGATGTCCTCACCCACCACACCACACCCAAACAAGCTTCTTCTTGGGAAAGGCTGGAAGGACTTTCTTTTATGAATTATGGTACTGTATGTCTTTAAAAGAAGCAACTGTAAATTTAAGGAGAATATTTTTTTTTTTCTGTTTAACTGTGTCTTTTTGTTGGAGGATATTTTTATTGGATATTTTATTCATTTACATTTCAAATGGTATCCCTTTCCCAGTTTCCCCTCTGCAAAACTCCTATCCCCTCCCCCCTCCCCCTGCTTCTATGAGGGTGCTGCCCCACCCACCCTCTCCCATCTTACTGCCCTGGCATTTCCCTAAACTGAGGCAGAGAGCCATCCCAGGACCAAGGGCCTAAACTATTGATTCGACAAGGCCATCCTCTGCTAAATATGCAGCTGGAGCCATGAGTCCCTCCATGTATACTCTTTGGTTGGTGGTTTAGTTTCTGGGAGCTCTGAGAGAGTCTGGTTCGTTGATATTGTTGTTGTTCCTGTGGGATTGCAAACCCCTTCAGCTGCTTCAGGCTATATACAATGATAATTTTTGTTGATAGCATGATTGATACAATGGTTCCTGACTAAAACTGTACTTCTATAAATTATTCTGTTTAATTATAAAATTATATGAAGACTGAAAAAAATCTCCTTTATTTTTCTTATTTTCATATATATACATATGAAAAAACTGATATATATATATATATGTATATGTATATATATATACATATACATATATATATATATACTTTCCACATTTTAAAATAACTCAACTGACCTAGCAAACATCTTTTTTCTCCGAAAGAAGTGTTTTTTCCATAATCTTTGTGAAAATGCACATTATTCATTACTAAAATCAATCACAAAAGTAAGTTAATACATAACACACTTGGCCTGATTTTTTAGAAAGTCAAGATATCCAATTAAATGTCCCAAGAAATGAGAGTCAATTGAAGATGTTCACCTTTTGGCAGCATTTCAATAATACAATTTTCTCCTTCCTTCATTCAAAGCTCTACTTCTCCTGCTATTAAATTATACTTTTGGATCACTAAAGTGTTTATGAATCAGCATTACTTTAAGTGGCTCTATCTTCACTAGCATTGCTTTTAAACATAGGAGTGTTTTACTTTGGAGAAAGATATTAGTTGAAATTGAGTCAAGAGTTGAAGTACTGAATGATTAACCCTATTTCTTTGACACTCCACTGCCCTGCTTTGTGAGTTACTGATGGGCTTATGCCTGATAAAGTACATACATATCCAAAGATACTAGCTCAGAATACGTGCTATATTTCTTTAGGATATCTAAATTCATAATGGATAAAGGGAGAACACATAATTCTTAAGTTTTGAACATTCAAATGTAGAGTGACTAGTTATGTTTACCTAAAGAATACACTGTTACAAAGTGTACTGGCTGGTTTGTGTCAATGTGACACAAGCTGGAGTTATCACAGAGAAAGGAGTTTCGGTAGAGAAAATGCCTCCATGATATCCAGCGATAAGGCATTTTCTCAATTGGTGATCAAGGAGGGGAAAGCCCCTTGTGGGTGGTACCATCCCTGGGCTGGTAGTCTTGGATTCTATAAGAAAGCAGGCTGAGAAAGCCAGGAGAAGCAAGCCAGTAAGCAACATTCCTCGAAGGCCTCTGCATCAGCTACTGCTCCTAGACCTGCTTGAGTTCCAGTCCTGACTTCCTTTCCTGATGATGAACATGAAAGTGCAAGCTGAATAAACCCTTTCCTCCCCAACTTGCTTCTTGGTCATGATGTTTGTGCACTAATAGAAAACCTGATTAAGACACAAAAGAAGGAAAAATTTAGCTGTAACAAAGTAACGACTTGATATTTATGTGTTGATACTATAAATGTTTTGCCTTTAGTAACTGTAGTATTTTATCAGAATTGTACAGGAAGGTTATTGAACTGAAAGTCAAATTGAGCGTTGGGACAGTAAAAGATATTAAACATTTCACTAGTCTTACAGACTGCTGATAAATCAAAGTCAAGTGATTTAAGCAGATAATAATATATTGTGTATTTTAAAAGAGCTAAGGGACAATACTATTAATGTCTTTTTACTACAACATTGACAGCTAACTAGCTTAAAGAACAAGTGACATGCCTTTAGATACTCAGGCCATAGTTTGCATGCATATGATGATGTCTTATTATACTCCATACAGGTAGAAATTATAATTCATTTGTAATGTTATCAATAAAAAAAATGTTGCTAATCCAAGCTTCCCCATTGTTGTAATCTTAATGAATAAAACTTTATTTATTTATCGTGCTTTAACTAGTCTTTTAAACATAATAATGCCAGTAAAGAGGAACTGGGAGGGTAGGTGAGTAGTATATGCTCACCAAAAGAAGAAAAATTTATGATTAAAACAAAGTTGAGGCTAGTGAGATAATTGAGTGGGAAAAGCACTGACCATTTTCCTTTCCCAAACCCACACTGCAATCGAAGAGGACTGACTCCAGCAAGTTATTTTACATGCATACTTGGACAACCACCACCACATATACACTTACACCCACACAAATAAATCAATGCGATTTACAACTTTTAAATTTTGATAGAGTTATGTAGATGCAGTGCTTATGTAAAAACTTTTCAGGAAAAATTAAAACCCTTTTATGTTGTTGTTATTGTTGTTTGTTTGTTTCTATGAGGCAAGGTTTCTCTTTCTAGCCCTGGCTGTCCTTAAACTAGCTCTTTAGAACAGACTAGCCTCGAACTCACAACTCAGAGATTTCCTTGCCTCTGCATACCAGGAATAAAGGTGTGTGCTACCACAACCTGGAAGATTAAAACAATAAATAAGCAAAAACAAAACAAAAAATTTAAAAGCAAAACATACAAAGAACAGAGCATGAAGTTATCCTGCTATTCTACTTCCTTACAAGAGGATACCTTTTTAAATCATTTGAATTTTATTAGCACAAACACATAGAGTGTATTATTTCCAGGTAATTTACTGAAACCCTATTGTGTTTACTTTATTGACATCACAATAACATTGGTGACTGTCCACCTATAGCATAATGTTCTATTTCTACTCTTAGTTTCAGGGAAGTGTGTATGGGGGACCGAAAAGCTGTAAAGGCATGATGGTATGTCCATCATTGATTTTATTTATTTTTAGTTCACCTTCTCTTCACCCTTTGTCATTTCATTGCCTCACTGTTTCCTGCTAATTTATTCTTATTGTCACAAACTGGTTTATTATTTTCTACACACTGTTTAGTTCCATATTGACTTGTTTATTAATAACTTTTTAATACTACTTCTTACATTCTACTTTGTTCTCAAAGATTTCTGTTTTTCTTGTTTAATATAATAAATAGCCACTGACAATCTCTGTGTCCTTAGTTTAGCTCTAAATTTATTTCTCTTTCAGTTTAGTTGTCAGTAGAAATCTGTTGACAAAGAACTATTTGTTCAGCAAATAGAACACTCTCTTGAACTGTGTTTGTGCTGATGCGAAATCTGCTGTTAACCTAGTAGTTGTGCCAAGATAGCCAGTGGATTTCAGCTGTTTGCCACCATTGAGAGTGTTCTCTTTTCTTATGCGCTCTGAGATTTTATTCTGAGTGGTTTGAATGTGGAACTGCTTTTTCATTTTCTTATTCAAGCTTTGTAATTTCATTCTAAGAACTTGCTTATTTTCACATCTCATCTGGCCCTTTGTCCTTTGCTGTAGGGTTTTCTTCCTTGGAAATCCCACATATACCCCTATTTCCTTCTTTTTTGTTCTTCACAGATGATAGGCAAAGTGCTCTATTACTGAGCAACATGCCAAACCTGTTTCTTTCTTCGTTCTTGCTGAATTTATTATTATTTTTAAAATCATTTTGACTACAATAATCTCCAAATGGAAATAAATTCTAAACATATTAACTGATCTATTTTTCTATTTGGACAATTACAGTAGAATGATGATGGATGAATATATTAGAAATAAATATATCATTATTTATATTTATAAAATAAATTTTCATTTATTCATTGCCTCTCCTCCCAGTTGCCCCCTCATATTCCCTCCCACTACCCCTTTCCCCTTCTCCTTTGAGAGGGTAGAGGCCCCTGCCTTGTGTATTTCCCCCACCCTGGCTCATCAAGTCTCTGCATTGCTAGGTGCATCCTCTCCCACTGAGGCCAAACAAAGCAGCTCAGTTAGGGGAACATATTCCATAGATAGGCAACAGTTTTAGGGATAGCTAAAACTCCAGTTGTTGCTGGACACACATGGAGACTGAGCTGCACCTCTGCAACATATGAGTTGGGAGCCTCCTTCCAGCCTGTATATGCTCTTTGGGTTGGTGATTCGGTCTCAGCCTCAAGGGTCCAGGTTTGTTGACTTTGTTGGCATTCCTGTGTAGTTCCTATCCCCTTTGGTGCCCTCAATCCTTCCCCCAACTCTTCCATAAGAGTCCCCAACCTCAGTCCAATGTTTGGCCTTGGGTATCTGTATCTGTTTCAATCAGCTAGTGGGAGTAACTTCTCAGAGGACAGTTATGATAGGTTCCTGTCTTCAAACATAACAGAGTATCATTAACGGAATCAGGTATTGGTGCTTGCCCATGGGATGGGTCTCAATTTACACCAGTCATTGGTTAGCCATTTCACTATAAACAGCTGAGTGGGACTTCTGATTTTTTAAATAATCCCACTATTAAATTCAATTAAGTTATTGTAGGTTACCACCAATATGCATGTGTCAACTAATGAGTCTTACAGATATCTCACCATATTGGGCTTTATCATGGTTCATATGTGTTGCATAGGGGCGGGACAATTTAGTTGACTTCTGCCCTTAGCATCTTGCAAAAAATTTGCTGGAACTACAGTAGGATAGAACCATCTGTGTCTTGTGTCATTTGTGTGCACATCTTCAGCAAGAGAGACCCCCTCAACACAAATGATAACCAAGAGCTACATCAGTAGGCTATATTGTTTGGGAAGTCACTTGGACGCCCCTTCTAGCCATTAGAAGAGAGCTTTCTGTCTGGCACTGGGTTTTTTGTTGGTCTATGTTTTTGTGGGGAACATTGTCAATGCAAATGGCCTAAATTCCTGTGAGCTATACACACACACACACACACACACACACACACACGTGCACTATATATAATTTTAGGTAAATATAAAATGATATGATTCGTTAAGGCCTTATAAAACAGCTTTGATATTGCTTGTCCCTCATCTCTCCTTCCGAGTCTGTACATATCCCCTCATACATCTGATTATTTGGAGATAGGCTCATTAGGTAAGGGAAAACATTTGGGGTCTGTCCTTCTGAGTCTTCGTTATCTCATTCAATATAATCTTAGTCCATCCATTTACTTGCAAAGTTCAGGATTTCATCTTTCTTTGCAAATGGATAGTCTTCCTTTGTATGTATTCACCACATTTACTCATTCATCTGTTGAAGGACAATCAGGTGCTTTCCATTTCCTGGCTATTGTGAATAGGTTGGAAATTAGAGTTGTTGAGAAAGTATCTGTGAAGCAGGGTGTTAAGTTTTTTGTACATATGCCAAGAAGTAGCTGATCTGAGTTACGTGGTATATCAGGTTTTTGAGGATTCTGATTTTGTTAGGATCTAAACCAATTTGCAGTCCCATGAACAGTAACTGAACACTCCTCTTTCAGTATAATCTTACTAGAACAGGAGGGTAATTATATCTGTTTATTGAAAATGTAGCCAGCTTCCTGGGGCTCTTGAGATCATGATCATTAGAAAAGAGTCTACTACTATTACTTTGCTAGGTCAGCATAATTCCTTAATACATTCCAAATAGTATTCTTATACAAACAGAAAAGTGTAACTACCACCTCTTAAGAAAGAGGCCACTCTTTACTGCAAATGGACTTCATCAAAGAAAACCTCAGTTGATCACAATTTTAGGAATAGACTAATTAGGGGAAGCCCAGCCACAACATATACATCTTAAGGAGAGATCCTACCATCTATGGCAATTGTTGACCTCACAGAAATAAAAGTGATAGTTACTGCAGATAATAATAGCAGGACAGTGACTTGGAAGAAGCTTGTCAAAAGATACAAGTACCATTATAGCTGATAGGCCA
This sequence comes from Rhynchomys soricoides, assembly GCA_019843965.1. NCBI lineage: Eukaryota > Metazoa > Chordata > Mammalia > Rodentia > Muridae > Rhynchomys > Rhynchomys soricoides. The sequence continues at coordinate 22,088,837 of JADRCH010000010.1, forward strand.
AGAAACATCAAGAGAGCCATTGCACAGCATGATGAAATCATCTAACCTAAACATCACAACCCTGTTGTGGAATGCATATACTAGTTAGATATAGCTTTTCTAAAATATACATTTATAAATATATTTTAAAACTGTATTTATAGCCAAAAAACATACATTTTAATCTCAAAGTATAAAAATAGAAACTAAATAAATCATGTTTCAAGTAGCTACTTTGCTAAACTTAAATATCACAAATTCATCTCTGTACATTTATTCAACACATTGATTATTTCTACTTTTTATTATTAATGTTCTTTATTAATATATGGAAATAATGTGACAACATCCAAAGTGCAGAAACACCAATAAGATTTCATCTATTTGTAGCCATTTAAAATTGATTTCTCTGTGTGTGTGTGTTTATGTGTGTGTGGTATTGTTACTTTTATAAAAAAATTCCCACATTTGAAATTTTCATGCTTGATATTTCCAGTGTATGAACAAAAAATATTTCTTTAGTCTTTATAACTATGTTTAGTACAGAACCAACTTTAACAAACCATGTATCACTGTGAAAGTGAAAAATTTAGTTTGTACTCTCAGCAGCTGGTTTCCAAAAATAATTGACACATAAGTCTCTTATGTTTGTATCAATTAAATGGAGGTAAAATTATTCCTCACCTTAATTTTGGATTTCTTTAATAGCTGATAAAATTAATCATCTAGAGGCTGGGAAGATGACCCAGTGGAATTCTGAGGACCTCAGAATTTGGATCCCCAGAACTCCCTTAAAACTGGACATGGCAGTGCATTCTCTACCTAGCAATGATGTACTTTGAGGAATGTGAGTCTTGAGGCCACAAGACCAAATTTTTCAGATCAAACTCTCAAGATACTGGTTCAGTGAGAGACCCTGTCTCTAAAAATAAGGTGGAAAAGTGAAGGAACAAATTTTCGAAGATAAGCTTCTGACCTCCACAAGCTTACACATTTGCAAATAGGAATACCTGCAAATATGAACATGTGAACACACACACACACACACACACACACACACAGCACAATTCCACCCATACACATACAAAAACACATCACACCAAGGATACACACACAATAATCATCTATAATTTTAATATTTTCAATTATAATTTGTTTTCTAGTAACTATTCCTCTTTTGTTGTATTTTTCTACTCAACCGTTTTATAGTTTTATTTTTGGTGAACAGTATTAATGTTTTCATTATTAATGAATTTTTGAGAATTGTGAAAAGGTTTATATATTTGTACTAGACAAGAAACCAGAGATAAACAACAACAAAAAAATGAGTCCACCTCTGTAGTATGATAAACAATTACATAAAGTTAGTTGTATTTAGGATTCTGGACAACCTTCAAGAGTTTTTCCTTCATGAATTTTAAACTGTTTATATTTAATCAATATGGGGTGCAGCCTTTGCACCACTTCATGATTCCGCTCAGTTCCCTAAAGAAAGCTAGTAGGCTGGATTTCTTAAAGGCTGAAAGGAGTCAATTGGCCTGAGATAGGCTGACTCTGTGACATGAGACCAGGCCTGAGTTTCTACTTCCCAGAACTGGGTAATTCAGTTACTGTGACTAAAATGGGCTTATGTAAAAGGGATTCCTTCCCAGCTTGTAAGAGGACAGTTAGCCAAACTTGCATCAAAGAGGTCAAGAGCCTCCCTTCCACAGCATGAAGCAAAAATAGTTAGTCTAAATCATAGCGTGACCCATACCTAATGTTCCACTTTTATTTCTTTTTAAAAATTTATGTATTTATTTTATCATATGAGTTCACTGTAGCTGTCTTCAGAGACACCAGAAGATGGCATAAGACTCCATTTCTGATGGTTGTGAGACACCATGTAGTTGCTGGGAATTGAACTCAGGACATTTGGAAGAGCAGTCAGTGTTCTTAACTACTGAGCCATCTCTCAAGCCCTCTGGTGTCCCTCTTATTGGCTTAAAATATGAATTTGCAAATTCATTTTGGGGTTCTTTCATCCAGATGGAATTGGGCCCCTTCATGAAGGAATACATGCTCTTTGTTTTTGCAAACTATTTGTATCTGGTGTATCATTCTTCAGTAACTCACAGAGGAGCAAGAACTTCCTTGAGTAGTCACAGCTGGTCTATTTTCAAGACATCAGAGACCATGAATTGCCCATGACTAGAAACCTAGGGCATTTACTTATTTACTTTGTCTGTGGCTTGTCTTGGTAATGTTTAAAAAAAATAGTCACTTAGTAATTACAAATTTGGTACATTGAAGTATAGCTATGCCCATGAATCATTGAATACTTTCTCTATTTGATGTGAGAAACACATTGGTAGCACATAAAATTTTTACATGAATTTTATGTAAAAGATTTGACAAGATTATCACACATATGAATTTACATGTATTTGTTCTTACATTTATAGTTCATCTTTCAAATATTATCTTAAATTCTTTTGAAACTGGTATTAATATGTGGAAACATATAGATCTAGTTTTAGAATAATTTGTTTGTTGTTACTGCTTCTGTTTAAGGTAACATTAACTCTCTACTAACTCTTGCTAAAGCCCTTATTTTCCATTATTTCTTTCAATAACACATCATCAGTGATAATGTGTTATCTATATAGTTCCATGGCTTTTTGCTCTTTCACTCACCAGGGTGTCCAGGTTTTCTAGTCGCACACACTTAGCTGCAATTTCAACATTATTCTTGTCAGTTTTGTTGTTTAGTTTTGGAGATTATAAGCTTCAGGAGTATTCTTATTCATTTTTTAAAATAAAATATGAGTAATTTTCTTTTAGAAAAAATCAAAATGTTATTAGATATATTAAATTTGCATATTAAATTTAAAGAAAGCAAAATTTTCCATTTATGATTTTCTATAAAGCATTTGATCAAAGTTGATTATATTATCATCTTTTGCAGAATTGACCTGAACATTGTGTAAATCCATATTGAAAAACATGTAGTTCTTTCTTTGTTTTCCTGTCATAATTTCTGCATTTTAAATTTTTAAACACAGAAATTTATATTGGGGGAGGCTATGAGATTAAGTGCTTTATATACTCCTTTATTTTCATGCTTATTTGGAATTAGCTATTTATTTATCCTATTGGAATCTTATTTTCATACTTATTGGGAACTAGTTATTATAGAGAAAAGGAGAATTATTCAGGACATACCAATTTTGTGCCAGAAAACCCACCAGAGTTTGTATATGAGAAAGAAGCCAGAAACTAGTGTTTTTCTTGATCCTAAGACTATATAAACTTAAGGAAAGAGGAAGAGATATAATACAATCCAATGGATGGATGTCACCATATTTATCTGATGATTTGTGTGTACACTACAGTATTATAGGTGATTATCTGTACTTTGTACGACCAAATAACATCACTGAACAAATGATTTCTACCTGAGGAAAGGTTCATAAGATGACCTCATTTGTTAAAAAAAGTCACTTGAATTTATTAGTCAAAATGAACACTTTCCATGTTCTTAATTCATTCAACCATGGTATGCTAGTAAAATTTCCTTCAAGACTTGGAAGTACTCTCAAGTTTAGCTTACATGGATTGTAATATTTCATCATGTTCCATAATATTCAAAAACATTGTATTAAGGAAATACAAAAGGTTGCCCCAGATGCTGAATGCCCTGCTCTTTAAATCTCTATATCTTGACGTATTTATTAACAAAAATATTCAGTACTATTCTGTGCTGAAGATGCCAGGCTAATGTGTGTGGAAGACTTTGCACTTTGATTGTGGATGATTCATATACACTTTAAAAATAGTATGCTAAAGTGAATTGCAATTCCCCACTCAATTTATACACCTTTTAGTGATAATTTTAAATAGTAATGATTACTGTTATTTTATGATGATGATCATTCTGATATTTCTTTAATATAAATCAGGCACTGCATTTACTCCTATGCAAAGTGTGGACCTACAGTAATGACAGCTTGAAAAGGCAACAATTTTGGCTGACATAAAAAAAATAAAACAGCTCTACTGCAAATTATAAGAGTAATTTATTGAGATACAATTGGAAACAGCTTGTTTCTCTTAAAAACCACATTGCTTGCTATATCATCAGTTCATCTTCCTTGTATTCACTGCATAATTTGCCACTGGTGTGTCCTTAGTTAACTACTTTTCTTCTTTATCTCTATGTGTTCTTTAATTTTCTCATTGAACTAATTTCAAGCTAAGGTGAAATAATACAATTGTAATTCTTTTAAGGTAATAAGTAAGAAGTTTCAATAAGAGAGACAGATGATTTGGATGCAGATTGTATAAAGCAAAAGCTATCTATCTGGGGAAATGTTAGAAGTTCATCAGTAAGTAGTTGCTAGTTAAATATAATACAATATGTGGATGGAGGGGGTTCATGCATTAAATGGGGAAAGAAACAACAATCATAGGTCTACCAGTACAGGTTATTGGATTAAATGTATTCAATCACTAACAAAATGTCATATTGTGGATAAGTCAAATGAATTAAGGGGAACTGCAGTGTTTGGTTTACATGTAATTTTATGTTGTTTATTATGTATTTTGTGGGAGTTTTTATTTCTCGTTTCCTCTTTAATGAAGAAAAATTATATTGCTTTTTAAAACTAACTTTTCTCTCGTCTCTCTGTGGTTGGCATCCTCATGAACTGGAGAATCTAAAGTGATTTTGAGACTTTATGAATGATTGTGCTAATGAACAAACAGTTGGTTCCCACAATAGTTTCCATGAGATTACTTGTGAATTTTCCAAGTCATATATAATAAAATGATGCAGGTGGAATAATGTGTTGTTTTTATTCAATGATATTCATCTAAAAAGGAGATAATATAGAGGTTATTAGGCAAAGTATTTGAAGTACTCAATAAAAGTAGGTTTTTGCTGTTTAATTAACCTACTCTAAAAAATTCATTGCTTACATCACTGTAGGTTGTCAATAAGTATTAATTTCCACCGCAATTTTAAAAGTACCATATACTTAAACATACTGAATAATATAATGTTGTAATGAAAATTTAGAGGAAATATGTAAGAATAATTTAACAACTTAATTAATCCTGAAAACACAGAGTCACATTAATAGCCGAATGAAATCATCAGAAGGACACTTGCTGAGCTCATCTGAGCAGCGAGGGAACTGCACACAAACAGAAGAAATGGCTTCAAGTTCTACTGCAGTCAGACAAAAGAATTATTTTAGTGGTTAAAACTATAAAATTCCCTATATTGAACAGATCTGAAAGTTATAGACATTTAATGCACTGATTCAAGTTTTCACCTTTATTTTAATCAAATTCAAGAGGATATTAAAATTCCATCCTAAGTTTTTCCCATCAAAACATGCAAATTACCCTTTCAGGTCTTTAACTGCATGGAGATAGAGGACCTAACAGGTTATGAAATGAAACATAATTATGGGCCAAGGGCATTTTTTCTTCAAAAGCTTTATAACATAAAACTTTAAAATGTTTTATGACTCTTCTATCTAAGTAGCAATGAAACTTTTTGAGAGCAAAGTACTTTTTACAAATGATTTTAGAATTCCCACTTTGGTAAAAGTGAAGAAGAAACCCTTTGTATTAAAAAAAAATATATCACATAGACCACTTAATCTATATCATTTTTTTTTTTATTTCTAACTTCACTTTTACTTGTGATAGAAATTTCTATTATTTATCTTGATGAAAGGTGTACTATGTCAGAAAATAGACAAATATATATAAATATAAAGATACAAAACTTCCTTTGTATGTTTCCTTTTGTGCAATGGTAGATTTTATTTTAAATTATTTTTATGTTTGTATATTTAATTCCCTAAGTATCTGTTAAGTTTCCAGAAGGTTCAGGGAAGTTGTGGACTAGTGCGGATGACACAAGAAATAGAAATGAGTATGGGATTAATTATGTAAAATTCTAGAAAACAGTAACATCTGGATTCTTATGCATTAAGTAAGATCTCTGTTAGCTGAGTGTGGACTATTGCTTTATTCTTAGTGTCAGGGCCAGATAAGTCTACAGAATTTCTGAACTAGCTGATCTGCAAAGCAAATTCCATGACAGCCAGAGCTGCATTGTAAAACCTGCCTCCCAAAAAAATATCTTTAGTTAAATTTAGCTTTTGAATAGTTGTAAAAATATACTTAGCATATTTCAGTTAAAGTATATATATATATATACTAAAATTTCTGTAATTCTCACAAAAGGAATCTTAAGGCCGGGACTAAGACTGACCTACATATATGATCCAGTCTCAGGAAACAGTACACTAAGGAAACAAATAGCTTGTATACCGATGATGTGAATATAAATTAGTCCAGGAACTACAGAAATTAGTATGAAGGCATTTGATTTACCATATGACTCATCTATACCATTGATATTTATATATCCAAAGGACTTTAAGTCAGCATATTACAAAAAGCTACATATCATATTTATTTAACAGTGTTTAAAATAGATATGTTCAAAAAAGTTGAAAAAGTCAAGCTATGTGTCAATCAGTAGAAGAATGAATTTTTTTTAAATGTCATTTATATCTACATACATACAGGGGTAGGGCAAGAAAGGAGAGTATGGGAGGGCATGGGGGGCAAATAAGCTTAACATTCAACATGTAATTGTATGAAATTATTATTACTTAGTAGTCAGGTAAAATAAATGTGGTCAATGAAAAATTTAACATCTTAACATTAAATGACAGTTGGAACCCATCTTTTAGTCGCCTCTCATCTTGAATTTGCATTTATGGGATTTATGAATGAATTTAGCATTATGTACTGTATCATCAGTCCTGCTTTGACTGAGATCTGAAAAGCTACTTAAGCTCTTTGAAATTGTACCTGTTGTGATTCTGTAACTAAATAATCAGAGACGACCTGGAACTGGATTTTCCAAGAGATAACAAAGATATCACAAGAAAGCATTGCCAGATGCATTGAAGTTGTCACCTGCAAACGGAGATTTAGACAAGAGTCACAACAGAGTTTCCCATGAAGATAATCTTCTGTAAGAATCAAAAAAGTAGGCATTTAGCTATCGGCCACTACAAATAAATCATTTCCAAAGATACTATAAGCCATCTAATCCCACTGCCCCTCTTTCTGCTCAGGGCACTATCATTAATCATCCCAATATTGAAATCCATTTTTAGCTGGTGGCCCTTGTGACATGGGAACAAGGAAACAATGCATTGTCAAAATTAACTAAAACTGGATCTTGTGACACAGGAACAAGGAAAAAATGCATTGTCAAAAGTAACTATGTCTACTCAAAACATCACAGTAAGCATTAGAAAGTTCTAATGGAGAAATAAAATGTTAAATTGTACTTTGTAAAAAAAAAAAAAAATCATAAAATTTTCAGATGAGATTCCTGAATCTATAGTCTTCTTTTCTTTTCTGAGAACCTAATGTAGGGTTAAAGCTAATAATTTTTCATTATTATCCCCTTAGCTTAGAAAACAAAACAACAAAGGAACAAAATATGAAACAAACAACTGGCCCCCATAACACATGAGAGATTATATAAAGGGAGCTTGAAGCCTCCCTGGCATATCAGTATTATGATAAGTGATATCTTGGAAGCACATATGAAAATGTTTTCTTTTTCCCTTATATCAGTATATATGAATTCTATTTCCAGTCACTTGTAGCATATTCAACATGTTCAATAGCCAGATTTAAAAAAAAAAAAAAAAAGCCCTTGGGCCTGAGGATGTTAGATCCCCCAGTACAGAAGAATGCCAAGGAGGGAAGATGAGAGTGGATGGTTGAGGAGTACCCCCATAGTGGCAGGGGGAGGGGGAAGGGAATGGGGAGGTTCCAAAGGGGAGATCTGGATAGGGGGAAACATTTGATACATAAATAATGTATGAGAAAAAAAAATAAAACTGAATAGTGAAACACAATCTATGTACAGTTCTTCATAGCTCTTGGATAGTTCCCGAAGCATTTAATCACTGAGACAATCAAACGTGTGAGGAAACTAACTTTGAATAAAGCCAACACACTCTATAACTCAAGGTATTTAGAAAAAAGTGTACTTTAACTCTGTATTTTGAGTTCAGATGTTTTTGCCCCATGATATGTTCTCCTCCCTAATTACCTACTTAGTATTCTTCTTCTTGTTGCTGTTGTTGGAAATAGCTGTATTTCAGACATTATTTGATTGATAGGACAATTATATCCTGTGCTCGCTGCTTTTACTCCTGATGAAAGTCTACCTACAGTGTAGCACATATTGCAAATACTGATTCCAGTGTGTAAGAAAGGCTTTTTCTTATCATAACAAATCCTTTTTATTGATTTAAAAAGGAACAGTGCTGCAGTACAATTGAACAGTATACACTTTTGTCTTTGTGACATTAAAAAATATGATTATTTTCTCTAATAAACAAAGAAAACTTTTAGAAAAAAATAAGGAAATGAGAATCATCTTGCAGGAGATAAATTGAAAGGATTATGGTAAAATAAAATTTCTTTTAGTGAATGTTGTTTCTGATGTATCTGAACTCTATCTGTCCCAATAAGGCAGGTAAGACGTAAGATTGGAATGACACACTAAATCTTAGGTAGCTTTCTTGATTTTAAATCATGTTGACATGTGTGAACACAAGAAGCTTTCTACATAATGATGGGAATGAGACCATCCAGAATTCTATAGTTAATACATTGCTGTAAAAGCAGAATGGAGCTTGCCCAGTGTAAGACAGCAATGCTGTGCATTGAACAGAGACATATGGTTACAAATCCTCTGTAATAAAAAATTTAGTGAGAGAAGTAAAGTTAAGAATAGTAACAAAGAATATAAAGGCCTTAAGTTATAGAACTTGGGAGTAAAATATGATCCATAAAAGCAGGATGCCTAGAATCCAAACATGAGCACAGCAGAACAGAAAACAACTGTATTCAAAAGCCACAGACTTCGGATTAAAAAATGATATGAATATACTGAAAAGAGACAAAATATGAACTACTGGCTACCAGCTGGAGAAATTTATAATATAGATATCAGAGTTCCAACTGGGTACAATATTGTAAAGCTCACCACTTTAACAATATTCTAGAATATCAAACATTCAAGCATCGAGAAGTACCAATGTAAACCATGACAGGTTTCTCCAAGACATGTTAAACCTTTTTAATTGACATAATTCTGTTTCAAATCAATTTATAGTAAGTACCACTATTAAAATCATAATGATTGTTTGTGATAACACCTCAAATAAAACTTGTCAATATCTAGAATTTAGGTGTATCCAGAAAAAGCGCTTGGAAAAATTAAATTCTTTATAAAGGAAAGAGAATATTTTTTTACATTGTATTAGTTCTTTGAGAGTTTATTACAATGTATTTTGATCATCTTAACTTGCTCTCCCTACTCCTGAAATATATGCCATCCATTTCAAACACATGAACCTGTGCCTGTTTTATTTTTTAAAAAATAATTATTATCTCAATTTCAAAATTAATATTTTTTCAAAATAAATAATATTTCAATTATAAGGTATGTTGAACCTGATTTATACTATGTACATAATGGTAGTCAATAAAGACATATGATATTAGAAAAAATCGATCTAAATTGTGCTCTTGGATATGGAGCCTTCACTGGAGAATTATCAATCTATCACAAATTACACCCATGTAGAAAACTGACTTTCCCTCTCCCAGCAGTCAACAACTTCAAAAACCTCCTTAGCTAGTGGTAAGACATTATATACAACTCCTTATTCATGGTGAAGTTTTGTCTGACTTGAGCTTGCACAGGGCTTCTGCATACTGTCTCAACTATTGAGAATTTATAAGTGCCACTTCTCTGTTATGTCCAGAAAACTGTCTCTATGAAGTCATCTTTTGTTTTGTCTCTTAGCATCCTTCCATTCCCTTTTTAGAAATGACCCCAGAGCCTTGGGAGCAGAAGAGTAATAAAACTGTTTCACTTCGAGATGAATATTGACCAGTTGTGGATGTATGTATTAATCTCTATCTCCTACAAAAAGGAGATTCTCTGATGATGGTTGACATCTGCATTAAACTATGGGGGTACCTATTATTCACTAGTGGTCAGCTTAATACTATACACATTTATCATACTAATTGTAGTAGACTCTAAGACCTACGGCATCTTTAGCACCTGATGTCAAGCCAGATGTCAATTTCAACTTTGGAGAAGAACAAATTCAATTAGAAAATGGTTGGTTATTCCTATAACTTCAGTGTCAATAATGCATATGGGTAGGTATTTCCAGCTAGGATTAATACCTTAAAAATGTAGATATGAATGGAAAAATGGGAAAACCCAATAAAACAAAATATGTAGGAAGCTGCAACTAATTTTCATGAAGGCATTTCCTTAGAAGTTTATATTTTATTACAAATGCCATGTTTGTTTTTCTTTCAAGGACTAAGATGGACTTAAGGTGCTGTACAAGTATGGAAACTGAAACCCAATTGCTGATGACTGTGCACCACAGCATGCACATGTCATAGGTGAGTATATAATGTAAAATGTTTATAAAAATCGGTCTCTCAAATTCCCTTCACGAAGGCTATTTGTCCAAGCTTTTAACAAGTAGTTGTAAAGAAAACAGTATTTGACATATATTGTAAATGATGTACTAATGTCTTTAGATAAATTATGTAATCTTTTGCTATGATATGCTCAAGAGTAAAAGTCATGTTATAAACCAATGACTTAATCAAAGGAGGATTGGGGTTGTGATAGAATCTCAATGTTTGAAATCCAGGCACAGTGTTTGTTGACTCAAATCCATGAAAAGTCCACAAAACCATTTTCATCATAAAAAAAAGGAAGGTCTTGCTTATTGAAGGGAAGAGTATAATTTTGAAGTTAATTTAATGGAGCACAGGGGTCACAGACAGGAGGGGAAATGAGTTTTTCCACCCGTGCCTTAACTCTGTAAAGGTAGCTTGAGACAGAGTAAAGCTATAAGAATATTAAAATATGTTTGGGTGGTAGACCTGATATGACAATCATTGAGAAGGAAATAATAGTAACAAGACAGAAAAATGTATTAAACAAGGAAAATCCAACTGTTGCACATGCCTTGATATTACATCCCTGCTCAAAACCATCTTTAGTGTTTCCTACCTTCTTTCCTTCTCCCCTTCCCTTCCCCAGTTCCTCCTACATTCTTTTACCCCTTCTCCCTTTCTTCCTTTCTCTTTGCTCTCATTCTTACCACTTTTTTGTTTTTCTTTTTTAATTTTATTTTAATTTTTTTATTTTTTAAAAATTCATTTTCCAGGTCTTCCCTTCAGAAACCCTCTATTCCCCTCCCCTTGCAGAGGAAATTGTAGACAAAGTATAGAGCAGAGACTGAAGGAAAGGCCATCCAGAGAATGGCCCATCTGGGGATACACCCCATATACAGCCATCAAATCCGGACAATAATGTGGACGCTGGGAAATGCTTGCTGATGGAAGCATGATAATCTGTCTCCTGAGAGGCTCTGCCGGAACCTGACAAACACAGAGGCGGATGCTCACAGCCAACTGTTGGACTGAGCGTAGGGTCCTGGATGGAGGAGTTGGAGAAGGGACTGAAGGAGCTGAGGGGTTTTGCAGCCCCATGGAGGGAGTAACAGTATCAACTGGTCAGACTCCCCAGAGCTCCTGGGGACTAGACCACCAACCAAAGAATACACATGGAGGGACCCATGGCACTGGCCACATATGTTGCAGAGAATGGCATTTTTGGACATCAGTGAGAGGAGAGGCCCTTGGGCCTGAGGGTGTTTGATGTCTTACCACTTTTTAAAATGGCAGTTAAACCTGTTTCTTTTTACAAGCTGATGTTCTGCCCAGGTAGAAGATACAGGACTGAAAATGAGTGGAGTTTCCTCAGGGGATGGAGATGGAGATGGAGATGGGTCCCGAGACTCCTGGGCTCCTTGGGGTTCCCAAGCTAGTGGGAGGTGGAATAAGCCTCTAGAATGTACCAGAGACCTGGAAGGTGAGAGAATCTCAAGACTCAAAGGGAGGGAACTTAGATGAAATGTCCAACAGTGTGAGAAGGAACTTGTAGAATCTACTTCCAGTAGAAAGATAGAGCATCAAGTGTAGGGATGGGGTTGCTATTCCATAGTCAAAAATTCTGACCTAGAATTGTTCCTGTCTAAAAGAACTGCAAGGACAAAAATGGAGATGAGGCTGAGGGAAAGGAGGTCCAGTGACAGGCCCAAATTGGGATCTATCTCAAGGGGAGGCTCCAAGGCCTGACATTATTACTGATGCTATGATGTTCTTACAGACACAAGCCTAGCATGGCTGCCTTCTAAGAGACCCAGTAAGCAGCTGACTGGGACAGAAGCAGATGCTTACATGTACTCAGTGGTTTGAAGTTCAGGAACCTTGTGGTTGAATTAGGGAAAAAGTTGAGGAGGAGGGCGATCTCATAGGAAGACCAGCATTTTCAACTAACGTGGAACCCTGAGATCTGCTCAGATACTGAGTCACCAACCAGACAGTATACTAGCTTGTCTGAGCCCCCCCAACACATGTACAGCAGAGCACTGCCTGGTTTGGCCTCAATGAGAGAAGATGCACCTAACCTAATGAGACTCGAGGCCCCAGGGAATAAGGAGGCCTGGCGGGGTGTGGGGAGTATAGGGGTTTGGGGACATCCTACTGGAGACAGGAGGGGGAGGAAGAATATAATTAAGAACTGTTTGATCACAGAACAGTATGGACATAATGACTAGAATGTAAAAGTAAGATTAAAGATAATTTTAAAAAATCATTTTACAAGACTTACATCTTGTTTCCATCTTACTGGTCACAAATTAGTCTACAGATAGCTGAACAGAAAGTAGTAAGGCAAATCTTTCTGGCTTTATATTTCAATAATACAGGAAGTCAGGAAAAAACAGCTATAAATTGATTTTGCATTGCTAATCCATGCTGTTGGTTAAAAACTGACTTTATCAGAATAATCTCCCAATGGGAACAGTTATTAATATTAAGAAGGTATCACATGGGGCTGAACTATGTCCTCAGGCATGCTACTGTTATCTGAATGTATCACTTCACTGAACTTCATGCTAACTCTGTTTAGTACATATTACTATTACTCCCTTTACTGATGAGAAAAGTAATGATAATTAATTTGCCTAAGGACATAGTCTAGTAAGTATCAGAGATCGGATTTGGAACTCAGAACTATTGTACTCTAGTGGATGTGTTATTATTCTTATATCCATTTTTTGCTAATATAAAGATACAACATTGAAATGTAATGAACATATCAATTATGACATATTGATATGATTAATAATTCTTTATCCAAAACTACATTTATAGTAAAAAATTTCTATATTCAAATAATATATGAAAAATTTCTAAGTATTCAAAATTTTTTTAATGATAAAATTTGCTTAAAAAACATTTATATGAAATATTGCTGAAGCATTGATTTTCATGTACGCAGTACAATGGAATGAATCTCAGGCATGTATACCTTGGTTGAAAACTGTTATTGTCCAGGACAATTACTTATAACAATAAGTGAATCTAGTAACATGAAGAATTTTTTTTTTTTTTTTTGGTTTTTCAGGACAGGGGATTTCTCTTTGTAGCCCTGGCTGTCCTGGAACTCATTCTGTAGACCAGGCTGGCCTAGATCTCAGAAATCTGCCTGTCTCTGCCTCCCAAGTGCTGGGATTAAAGGAATGCACCACCACTGCCCGGCTACTTGAAGATATTTTAAAAAACAACATCAACAACAAAACCAAACAAAACAAATCCATCATCTTAAATCAGACACCATGAATGTTTGCAATTCTCACACAGTATCCTCTTAGATGCCAATTTCAAATAACAGTCTCACTGGAATTAAGAGTTTAGTAAAATCATTTTCTCTCACTGTGCTGAAGAATTCTGTCATGCTTACATTATAAAATTGGCTGATTGAAAATTACTGACACCATGTTGCCTGCTACTTTTCTGTGGTTGTTATGAAAACATAATTTGTCAACTTCAGAAAACAGTTAAACCCAAATCTAATAATTTAACAGTAACAAAATACCTATTACAAGAAGTGCAATGCAGAATTTTTATTTAATGTTTACAATTCATTATACAGACTGCTACAGAAAGCTAACTATCTGAATAATTCCTGTGAATTCTGTAGGTGTGAAGACTGCAGGAGACTAAAACCTTCCTTTTACACTAGATAATACACTTAACACTAAGTGGCATTTTTTTTTTCATAGAGCACAAAGTTGTTGCCTTAAGAAACAGTCAGATAGAAAAAATAAAAGCAGATAAGAAAGACAAGAAGAGAACTAATATTAAAAAAAAAAGAAAAAAACGGCAAAATATTGAATCACCTCTGTGATTATAATTCATGGATACTTTCCTTGAAATATGAGTATTAAAATGTTTGAATAGTCTCAGAAACAAGAATGAGCTCCGAAGCATAATGTGTCATTCCATAAACTATTTGCCAGTGGTGCCTGTGCTTTCTGATGACCCTTTAAATGCTGAGCAAAGACAGTAGAAGATTAACGGATTTGCAACCCCATAGGAAGAACAACAATATCAACCAACAAGATCCTCCCCAGATCTCCCAGGGACTAAACCACCAACCAAAGAATATACATGGAGCAACCCATGGCTCCATCTGCATAGGCAGCAGAGGATGACCTTATCTGTCATCAATGGGAGGGCAGTCCCTTGTTCCTGTAAAGGCTTGATGCCCAGTGTAGGAAAATACTAGAGAGGTGGGGTGGGAGTGTGTGGAGGAGCATCCTCATAGAAGCAGGGGATGGGGTTGGATAGGGGGTTTTCGGAAGGGAAACCAGGAAGGGGATAATACTTGAAATGAAAATAAATAAATAACCAATAAAAAACTTTAAAACAGAAGATTAAACCTAGAGCTATCACATTTGTGGTCTGACTATTAAAAGTAGTGCTTGCAGATTGTACTAGAGTAGGTAAATCAAGGGACAAATTGTCACATAAGGAAGTCTGCTTCACTGAGAAAGTCTGAGCATGCCAGCAGTATGTAACAGCAACTATGTCCCCTTTTCTGTATATTTGGAAGATTTGAATGGTATCTAATGAAAAGAAGTCCTTCAAACTATGTATTTATAGAATATTAAATAAAATATTCATATAAAAACAGTAAATTATTTCACAGTTTTTTTTTTAATAAAACACAATCCTGCTATTGTTTACCTCTTCGTTCCCTATACTTACTAAGTGCTTATTGAAAAATTTATTCTAGAAGACATTAGCTAGGCTCAAGTAAGGTGAGAATGAACATGTTTTCTGGGTGATGAAGGGCAGTGCCATATGGGAATGAAGAATTTGGTCAAGGGAAGTAGCTGTGTATTCAATGTTCTGCTAATTGGAAATGGTAGAATGGGGTCTCGAGCAAGAGGATTTCATCTCCCAGTAAATGTTTCTAGGGATGCTGAGTGGAGATGAATCAATAAAGGGGCATCTGAAGCAGTGTCCTGACATTGACTCCTGCAAGGAAATTGATAAAATACATAGGTTACTAAGGGTGGCAGGATTCTCCCTCTGTTAAGAAATGGAGGAAACATCTAGAATAATTCCTGTGATATTGAATTTGAATTAAAGCTATCAATTGGGTTAGAAGATGTAGTAAGACATAGAAACGTCATAAGTGTATCAGAGAAAGAGAAACATATTCCTCAGCTGCCTTCTAAAAACCCACAGGAGACTAATGATTACAGTAGCTATTTGACAGTAGCTGTGAGCATGACTCACATATGGCTTCTAAATATCATTACACATTAAAAAATTAGAGCTCTTTGGAGAAATTTCTCACTGTACAACTGGGACAGAAAAGAGAAGTCTAGAATTTTGTATTGCACTATGAAGTAAAAGTAGTTTTAAGTACAAGTTATATTTGTGCTGTATCAAAAATTATATTAAGTCCAAACAACATATGGTCTATCACAGAATATTCTCAGCAGCAAACAAGATTGATATAATAGTAATGGGTTATAGAGAGTCAGTAAGGTGGGGCCCAATGGATTTACTAAGTGAATGAATTATTTTCTTAAATTAGATGCCAATGATGAAATAAACATGGAATGAGGAACTAGCTAGTCACCATTTGGTCATTATCACCATAATATTCCCTCTAAGAATCCAAGGCAGATATTAAGAAAGAGGTGACTGTTTGATGATGAATACCCTTGAATGATAGCCACACTATTCTTCCAAAGGCAAAAATAATAAACATACAGTACGAAAACATCACCAAGAGCCCTGCAGGGTTTTACATCTCAAAGGATAGGCAGACTGAAATTATACGCCAGTTGACCAAAATGGAATGCAAAGGAAAAACTTTGATGTCAGTAATTCCTTGGCAAACTATATAACCTCAGTTAAAAAATAAGATACACAGGAAATATGTTCTGAGATGGTCTATACTCTCAAAATATTGAAATATGTAAAACAATACATTTGTTCTTGAATGAAACAAAGAAAGAAATGAACCTAAAATTTCAAGGTAAATAGGTAAAAAGCTTATATATATATATTTATTTTGGTTCTCATCTACTACAGAGAATATTTGTGAGAAAGCTTATGAAGCCTTAATGGAGTCCTCTACAAATAGTAAAATATATTGTTACTAGTTACCTGACAATTTTTACTTCTATGACTACTCAGGAAAATATCCTTATTCATAATAGCTCTAGTCATAATTCTGCTGTAGAAGACCATACCAAGAGAGCTTATTTTACAAGCTCAATGAAAAATGACTCTCTGGGATGATTTATAATAGTAAAACCTTGCGAATGTTATCAAAATAAGAAGAAAAGCTTTGAGTAATACTATTTTATCAGTTGCTTGAATTAATACCTTAATTTTCAAAAGTATGTTTATTTTTCATAAATAATTTCTTAGATGTAAACTAAAGGTACTCAAAAGTGGTTGTATAGTTGTATCTGGAAGACAGTAAGCATAGACTCAGGAAACTTTGGATGCAATCTCAATTTTAAAATGTGTATCTAAAAATTACTCTAATATTATACTTACCAGTTACTGGTACTTATTCCTTTAAAGCTTCTGAAATTAATTTATTTTTCCCTTTATTAGTTTTCTTACCTTGGCAGAAATCCATGTTTTATTTTCTCCTTGGGCTGTTTAAAGATGAGTAGAGTTCATGGACTCCCTCTCTCAGATTGTTTCTCTGCCAGTTCTTGGGCCAATTTTAAGAGAGTAAATTTGCTTATATAAGTATCAGTGTTATTAGCAGTTAAGACTGTAGCAAAAAAATATATAAAATCCAAAAAGTCACTCCTGAGTCAAAAAAAATTGATGTAAACTATTACATAACAAACTAATAAAATATATGCTAAAATAACACTGTCGGTGTAATTTTTTTATGATAAATTGTAATCTTTCTTCATGTTGTCACCTCTCTGACCTTGAATAACTCAGGATTGAATCCAAAAATGCCTTTGATCTTTTGATAGAAACATACTAAATGTCATCTTGCTACAGCAGAATTTCGTTCAAATGTGGTTTTGAAGTGGAGTGCTGTTTTGTGCAAATTGAAAATTAAAATATTTTACCTTGCCATCAATCATGCCTGCCTCCTGAGAAGTGCACGCCTAATGTATTGTGAACTCCTTTGGAGTGAACTAACAGCTAGGAGTTTGCTTGATTGTATCGAGTGACTTATTTTGTGTGTACTATGACAAACACATGATTAATTCTCTTTCTGTATAAAAACTTCTCTGCTTGTGTGGCTGTGATGGGAAAGGTGCCTTTGAGGATGAATTAGGAGAATTCCATTGAGATAAATAGTCTTGAGGGTATCAGGTTAACCCACTCAATCTGGGCTGAGTGGAGCTTCCCTGGAGATGTTCCAGGAAGCAAAGAATGAGAAATAAGGAAGGTTTTAATTTTTATACTCAAACCCAGAAAAGGCCAGCATTGACTTCTTGTCATATTTTGAGGTGTAGCTGACCTTAAAAAAACATCAAATTTTTCATACGTTTTATGCATATCAATTTAAAAAGAGCATCTTATACTTAGGGATACTGTTGTCCCATTCTCACCTAAAAGTTTGTACCTTGCTCTTTGCCTTATTAATGTTCAGGCATGATTGTAAAGGGCAGAAACTCTCTAGATGCTGTAGATTTTATAACTGAAGGACAAGAATGTCTTTTGAAAGCAGATACATTCTCTTTGCCAAATGATGTTACCTATGGCAATTAACCTGAAGTTTTTTGGCTCTAAGCCAGTAAGTCACAGAAATACAATGACAATATTCTGTAGGAGGAAATGTATCTCCTCTATGGTGTTCTAGCTTGGGATTATACAGGTCTATCTCCCTCCATGTGATTTCAGTACCAAAGGAAAGAAATAGGCCTTGGAAAGGATCATATTCTCCATTGTATCACTACTCAGATGGGAACAACATTGCTGTTACAGCTTAGCCTTTTTTAGGCAGTCATATTAGAACTTTTTTGACAACTTACCTAGTTTTGCTTTGATCAGCTTTAAAATGGGAATAAGATTTACCTTTTAGAACTTTGAATACAATGAAAACAAGCATTTTTAAGTTTTAAAATCTCAACAGTTAACATACGGTTACATTTCCCTTTGCTCTTTAATTATGTGTATGTGTGTTTATCTCTGTAGGGCTATATACACTTGATTGCAAGTGGCTGGGATGTCAGAAAAGGGTACTCTGAAGTTGGAGTTAAAGACAACTATGACCCATGCAGTGTGGGTGCTGGAAAGTGAATCCAAACCTTCTGCAAGAGTGTGTGTGCTTACACACTGAACCATCTCTTTAGTCTCTATATTTAGTCTCTTCTTTCTTTTCTTCTTCTTCATCCTCCTTCTCTTCTCACTCCTCCCACTACCCTTCCTTCTAATATTCTCTTTAAGTTTTATTTGAAAGTTGCACTGATAATTTTATTAAATAGTAGGATAGTCTTTGTACTTGCAAAAACTAACCATGCCTTTAGGTTGGAGTTAAAGAAAATGCTCTAAAATGCATTTTCCAAACATGTGTAAATAACTTAGAATTAGTCCTCCTTAAAATTTGGCTTGAGAATGCCTTCTTTCTATGTCTGTTCTCAATGAAAACAATCAAGTCTTTCTATGTATGCATAGAGTACATCCTGCCATCCTCACCTTAGGATTCAATTTTTCCTTGCTTTTAAACTAGACTTTCTAAAAGTCCTTTACTCTGGAGCTAGAGAGTTGGCTCAGTGGTTAAGAGTACTGACTGATCTTCCATAGATCCTGAGTTCAGTTCCCAGCAAAGACATGGTAGCTCATAACCATTTGCAATGAGATCTGATACCACTCACCCACTTTCAAATTTTTTTACCTAGAATTGTTCCTATGTAAATGATACACAGGGACAAAAGTCAGGGAGAGACAGAAGGAAAGATTATCCAGTGACCAGCCCAACTTGGGGCCATCCATGTGCAGATACCAAACCCTGATACTATTACTGATACTATGTTGTGCTTGCAGACAGGAGTCTAGCATGGCTGTCCTATGAGAGGCTCTGCTAACAGTTTACTGAGACAGATGTAGATACTTACAGCTGTCCATTGGACTGAGGTTGGGGAATCCTTATGGAAGAGTTAGGGGAAAGATTGAAGAAGTTGAAGGGAGTGGAAACCCCATAGAAAGAACTCAATATCAACTAACTCTGATGCTTCAGAGGTCTGGGACATTAAGCCACCTTCAGAAAAGCATACATGGGTTGGTCCATGCCCCCAGCACATATGTAGCAGAGGACTGCCTTGTCTGGCCTCAGTAGAAGATGTGCCTAATTCTGTAGAGACTTGATACCCCAGGGAAGGAGATGATTCGGGTGGCTGAAGTGAAGCTGGTTGGGTGTATGAGGGGGGTGGGTGGGGGAGCATCCTCTCAGACACAAAGGAAGTGGGAATGGGGTGAAGAGCTCTGGGATAGGGTACCAGGAGGGACAAAATTTGGAATGTAAATAAATAATTTAATTAAAAAACCTTTAACCTCTTGGGGTAGGCCAACTTCTTTAAATTATGATGACATCTGAAATAGAGAGTTGTCAGAGACAATATTATTTAAAGTAAAATAAACCAAATATAGAAACAAATCAAGTAAACCCAACTCCTCAGAGTTCCCAGACACTAGCCACCAAGTAAATAAACACTACATGATGTTTTCTTAATCTTGTATGAAAGATACGAAAACAGTAATTTCACAGTACTTGGAGAATAGTGTTTTCAAGTTATGGCAGAATAAATGGGAAAGGCTGCAGAGGGATTTCAGCACTGTTTCCTATTATAAGGAAATGATACATGTTTAAATAGATTGAAAATTAATTTAACCTTATCTGATCATTATATAATGTCTACATGAGCTGAATCATATGTGTGTATGTGTGTGTGTGTGTATAATAATTATTATTTGTCAGTTAAAAATAGTGAGTAATATTGTACTATGGTTACTTACTATACCTTATGAAATTGTTATCCTTTTAAAAATCTTTTTATTGATTCTTTGTAGATTTCACATCATGTACCCCAGCCCCACTTGTTTACCCATTCCTTTGTATCTGCTCTCTGCCTTAGCCACCTCCTCCTCGAAAGGAAACACAAATAAAATAAGTCAATAGATGAATAAATAAATAAACAAAATAAAAGAAGCTGCAGGTTGTCAAGATGTGTTACACAGTATACACTTTTTCCCAAATAGCTGTACTTTCAGTGTTCTTTTGTAATGAGTCACTGGTCTGACCAGATGCCTCTGGCTTCTGCAACACTATCAATACAGTACCTTCACCAGAACACCTCTCAGATATCCTGTTATTGTCTTCTGTCATGAGGATCCTGAAGCTTTGCATTTGCAGAACCAGTGCCCTCATGTACTCTATAAGTTCAGAGATGGGATAGATATTGGAGTGGGCCAACACAGAGCCCTGGATATGGGCTTGCATAGAAGCTGAGTTGGTCAGCCCTTCAGCACTCTTGCTTTGCCTAGGTGAGGGTCAGAATCAGCTCTCTAGCTATCAGGCATTTGGGGCCAGCTCATCTGTCTGAAGCAAGTGGTGGGGTTGGGGTATAATTATTATCTTATTAGCAGATAGTTATTTCACTATCAACTATTCCACTCCTTGAGTACAGAGTGTGGTGGGACATACTTGGGACAGGAAAAGATAGTAACTTACATATACCAGTGCAGACTTTAAAAGATCTTGGTGTTTCCATCTCTTACCACTTAAAATCTTGCAAACAAAACTCTATGCAAAACTACCTAAGCATGTAGACATGAAAACTAAGTTGACCAGCTATACTCATCTAGACATGTTTACTTTCTGAAGGCAGGTAATGTCTTTAGAATCTCACATCCAATCACACAATTTTTAAACAAGAGTGAGTCTGAAGAGCTGAGCCAAATATTGCCCTTGCAAATCTATAGACTACAGAGAGAACATATGTGCCTATTGTTTAGCATACAACACTTAGGGTAGAGTTTTTACCATTAATAAAGAAAGCAGTTTATGAAAATGGAAGCGAAGAAGAAGAAATTGCTTTTTCCCCCATCATTTACAGCCTGAATCTTAGCACTTTCAAGTGTTTGTTTTTCTTTCTCTGCATTCGTCTATCATCACAATCTTATTACAAATCCATTACAATTTTACTACAATCCCTAGGAAGGAATCATACACTTTGCTCTCAAAGTTATTTGTTCTTTTCTTTTCTTTACCTAATTCTAATCTGTATCAAACAGCTTGCAATCATTTCCCTCAGAGAGGACTCCCTCAAACCTTTCTTTGCAAATATCCCTGATCTATTTCCTACTGTACCACATGCATGCCAGTATGATTCTGCATGTATCCTTTGCCCAGTACTTTCTGTAACAGCTAAGGGTCAGAAGTACATGCCATGGCCTTGTCCTACCCACAATCTATATATAACAAGGTACAGGAGCTTTTATTTCTTTGACCATTTAAAATGTTTTTAAATGTATGAGTTCTGCCATCATGTATACATGTGTACTTCATACATGCTTAGTGCCATGGAGGCTAAAAGAAGGCACTGGATAGCCTGGAACTGAAGATTCATTAAAACATTATAACATAATAGTTACTTTACAAACTCATGTTTGTTTTGCAAAGAATTTATAGTTACTTTAGCATTCTTATCCAAAGGCAAGTTTCCTTTTCTCTTTACTAATGATACTACCTCAGTTACTCTAAATAAATGAAGAAATTGGAGAAGCAAACTGTAATGAAATTAGATATATTTGAATCCAAAACAAGCAGGATGTGTTAATCTCTTTTCATCGAGAAACTGAGAATAAGAAGCTGAGATTTCTCACAATGAAATTGAAAAGGAATACATTACTATAAATTGACCTTGGATGACAAAGAAACAAACATGTTCAAATTTTAGTCAAGAAAAAAGTGACAAATTCCCTACACTGTTTCTTTTAATGTTCTTCATTTTAATGATTCTGTCATGGCCATAGCTCACAGTAGCTGAGATGATCCTGTGGGGATATCCTAATTGCAAAACTTAATCTAAAAATAGATTTAAGAGGTACTTAATGAGTGTATGGACAAAATGCCCTTCAGGCTATGCTCCATAAATATTTTCCTTACACTGACTTTTTATAAAAATTGAGTGATAGTGAACTGTTATATTTTAGTGTGTCCCATACTGACATATACTTGGGTTCTTGATGTGTTTTTTCTCCTGATTAAATTCAGGCTACTAAAAACATCAAATTTAAGACATGCACTAAAAAGTGAGCAGGATGTATTTGTGGGACATGTCAATGATGATAAAGGGTCAAAAAGTCTTCAAAAAATTAAGGAATTTCCAAAAAAACTTTTAAAAATGGATAAACATTCAAACAAAAGGTATATCAAAATTGAATTACATGTACCTGCAAAAGGAAAGCTTAAATTTTTCATTTAAATTTCAAAAATGGCATTATTTTGCTTTAAAAGTAAACTATAGATGTTAAAGTATACAAATGTTGCAAAGAGCATTCCAACATACTTCAATGGCATACAAATTTCAGCCCTCAAAGAAGTCTGAATTTGTCAAAAGAAATTTCACCAGAAAACTGAAATAGGAATTTTTTATCAATAATGGCCCTTTCTTCTACTTCTTCTTCTACTTCTTCTTCTACTTCTTCTTCTACTTCTTCTTCTACTTCTTCTTCTACTTCTTCTTCTTCTTCTTCTTCTTCTTCTTCTTCTTCTTCTTCTTCTTCTTCTTCTTCTTCTTCTTCTTCCTCTTCTTCTACTACTACTACTACTCCTACTACTATTTTCCTGACTTTTTTTTTTCTTTTTCTTTTTGATACAGGATCCTTTTGTGTAATAGTTCTGGCTGACCTGGGACTGGCTCTGTAAAGCAGGCTCTCCTACAAACTCACAGTGTTCCTTCTTCCTTCTTCACTTTGATTACTGAGTGCTGGGATTGAAGGGGTGTGCCAGCACCATCAGACCATTTCTATTTATCTTATTTTTATTTTTAATATGTCCGACTTTTAAATTTATAACAACGGAAGTTTTGTTGACATTGAGTTGTTTAAACTATTATATGTAGGTTAAAGCTGAGAGACACCACAGTAGACAATTTGGGGCTGACTCATGAAGAAAGGAACAATAAATAATAAATGAAATATTAGGTGGTGGATTATTGTAATCCAGATATTAATAACATGAAACCTAATTTAGATAATAGATTTAAACAACGTACTTTATTTTAACTCTGATTCTTTTTATGTTTTCAATCCACCTCAAGCATTTCTTCACCATTTCATACCATCTCACAGTTCACGACTTAATAGATTCCAAAATACACACTATAGATTTCATACTCTGTGATATGGAAACAAAGCACTGTAAATAGAATCAGAAAACTTAAAATTGAAAATAACATTCACAACTTCAAGTCATGATGGCATGTGGGTATCTAACAAGTAACCATTAAAACATTGCCAATGGCAGTAAATAATATTATTAATAGTAAAATACCCAGAGATTGCCTGATAATCATTCCATCACTATTGCTTTACTTATTCCATGTGTTAATTTTTTAATATATTTGTTCATCCTGTAAGTATTTGCTAAGTATTTTTAATTTAACATAGAATAGACTTGAAGCTCATAGTTAATTTATTTCATAGTCAATTTATGGCCTCTTGGTCTAAGAATTTGAGCAAGGAAGGTACTTATATATTCATAATAAGTATTATAAATGATATATGCATGTAGAGGAAAAAGCATTGCTGCTATTAATACAATAGCATCTTGGTAAATGTGCTCAGAATCATACTTCTTTAGAAGATGTAAAATGAAAAGTGTGCATATCACTGCCCAATCTGTGTCTTCCCAAATGTCACTGATCCTCTAAAGCATCACTTTTTAACTGAACATAATGGTAGCCCTAGAATGTTTGTCTACCTATGGCTCTAAGCAGCTACTATCAATCAATGGGAATTAGCACAGAAGTTCAATACAGTTAGATTTTTTATATTTTCAAGCAGTTATAAAGAGTTGGAAGTCAGCATTGGGATACTAGCTTGAATGTGGGACATGGCTAAAGCTTGGCTAATGTTTGCAGTAAAGTAAGTAAGTGACTTATTGAGGTGTAAGATTAACCAACAATCCAAAGAGCATCTAATATATGGAAATGAAAATAAATTTCTTTCACATATTCTTGATCTAATCAAAACTCTTTTTTCAAAATATTTAGAAAATCCTTGCAATTTATAACCAATCAAAACTAAATATTATTAAGATTACCCACAACTGAAAGGAAAGTTATTTTATCTGGCAGACATTAAGCAACCCTTAAACAAATGTATGAAATGGCTCTGAACAGAAAATAGGGCAAGTGGATAAAATAAGGGAGGGAGAAGGAATACACTGAATCAGTAACAGTCGTTTTGAAAGCCTAAAAGCAGAGGGAAAAAGGAAGAAGTTAGGATAAACTACTTCTATTGCTGCCAAATTTCTTGTCTTTCAGTTGAGAATTTTTTCTTTTTTCTT
Source organism: Rhynchomys soricoides (assembly GCA_019843965.1). Classification (NCBI taxonomy): domain Eukaryota; kingdom Metazoa; phylum Chordata; class Mammalia; order Rodentia; family Muridae; genus Rhynchomys; species Rhynchomys soricoides. The sequence goes on from JADRCH010000010.1 coordinate 22,113,885, forward strand.
AGATATTTTCTTTATTTACATTTCAAATACTATCACCTTTCCAGGTCTTCCCACCAGAAACCTCCATCCCCTCCCTCTCTCCCTGCCTCTATGAGGGTGCTCCCCCACTTATCCAAACACTCCCTCCTTCCTGACCTGGAATTCCCTTACACGGAGGCATTGAAACCTTTCAAGCCCAAGGGCCACTCCTCCCACTAATGTCCAACAAGGCCATCCTCTCCCACAGATGCAGCTGGATCCCTGAGTCCCTCCATGTGTATTCTTTGGTTAGTGGTCCAGTCCCCTGGAGCTCTGAGGGGTCTGAGCAGTTGATACAGTTGCTCCCTTCATGGGGCTGCAAACACCTTCAGCTCCTTCGGTCCCTTCTCCAACTCCTCCATCAGGGACCTCACTCCCAGTCCAATGGTTGGCTCCAAGCATCTGCTTCTGTTCTTGTTATGCTCTGGGAAAGCCTCTCAGGAGACAGCTATATCAGGCTCCTGTCAGCAAGCAATGCCCAGCATCTGCATTAGTGCCCTGGTTTAGAAACTGTATATGGGATGGATCCTCAGGTAGGGCAGTCTCTGGATGGCCTTTCCTTCAGTCTCTGTTCTACATGTTGTCTTCAAATTTACCCCTGTGGGTATTTTTGTTCCCCCTTCTAAGAAGCACTGAAGCATCCACACTTTGGTCTTCCTTCTTCTTGAGCTTCATATGGTCTGTGAATTTTATCTTGGGTATTCCAAACTTTTGGGATAATATCCACTTATAAGCAAGTGCATACTGCATGTGTGTGTGTGTTCTTTTGTGATTGGGTTAGCTTACTCATATTGATATTTTCAAGTTCCATCCATTTGCCTGTGAATTTCATGAATCATTGTTTTTAATACCTGAGTAGTATTCGAATGTGTAAATGTACCACATTTTCTGTATCCATTCCTCTGTTGAGGGACATCTGTACTGTTTCCAGCTTCTGGCTATTATAAATATGGTTGCTATGAACATAGTGGAGCATGTGTCCTTACATACTGGAGCATCTTTTATGTATATGCCCAGGAGTGGTATTGCTGGGTCCTCAAGTAGAATTGTGTCCAGTTTTCTTAGGCACCATCAGACTGATTTCCATAGTGGATGTACCAGCTTGTAATCCCACCAGCAATGGATGAATGCTTCTCTTTTTCCATATTCTTGCCTGCATTTTATGTCTCCTGAGTTTTTGATCTTAGCCATTCTTACTGTTGTAAGGTGGAATCTCAGAATTGTTTTGATTTGCATTTCCCTGATGACTAAGGATATTGAACAAAGCTCGGGTCCAAGTGGATCAAGGACTTCCACATAGAACCAGATACACTAAATCTAATAGAAGAGAAAGTGGGGAAAATCTCATTTCTTTGAAAGCAGAAGAAGGGAGGGAATTTACCTTAATGGAAATAGTATGAGGAGAATTCATAGATAAGAAATGACACGAGGAATATTTTAAAATGCTAACTATTGATAATAATCTGTAAACCATTTATAATTTTTTTGTGTGTGTGTTATTTGCCCAGAAGAAATTTCTGGCCATGTAGACTAGAATTGTTTTCATATAAATTACTACATGTGGTTATTCATTTTTCTCAATGTAACTGTTCAGTGTTTTATATGATCTTGACTCAAGCTAAGGTTATTTGAGAGGAGAGAACCTCAATATGGGTAACACAAACTGGACGTGTGTGTGTGTGTGTGTGTGTGTGTGTGTGTGTATACGTACTTCTTATTCTTGGATGGGGAGGAGATCATGGGGCAATGGACAGAACTAGGAGGACTGGGATGTGAGTGTGATGGGGATGTAAAATTCTCAAATAAGCAATAAAATATTGTTGGGGAAAATGGAAATGTCGCCAATGCTAATCCAAGGGCAGCCTGTTCAAAAAAAAAAAAAAAAAACTCTCTATAAGACAGTTATGAAGGAAAGTCTGTAGGGTACTTTCTTATTTAAAGATTGATTGAGGAGAGCCTAGGCCATTGCTAATGGTGCCATCCCTGGGCTGGTGATACTGGGCTATATAAGAAATCAGGCTGAGCAAGCCAGAGGGAACAATGTAGATACAATACCACTCCATAACTTCAATGCTACTGCCTCCAGGTTCCTCTCCTGCTAGACTTCCTTTCCTAACTTCCTTTGACGATGAACAGTGATGTATGCATATAAGCCAAATAAGCCCTTTTCTCCCTCTGCTGCTTTCGTCATAGGGTTTCACCACAGCAATGATAACCCTAAATAAGACAGTACATACTCGAACTATAAGCGTGGTAGATAGTAACTCATCAATAAAAATTAGCCCTTTATTATTTTCCACTATACATATCTCCTTCTGTCTTTGAAAACAAAATATTTTTCAGTTGAGTGTCAGTGAATATAGATTGGCCCAAAGTTATTAATCAACAAATAAATATGCAATGATTTCCATGTAAATTAAGAAAAAAGACACTGGTAAAATCATAATTGTCATCTTTATGATCAAAAGCATCAGTTTTCAAAGTCATGTGTACAGACCAGCTCTGGACAGCTGCCTGCTCTGAGACCTAAAGTGTGTTTGGAACACTGCCAAAGCCCTATATTTCTGTATTGACTGAGGTTGCATTTTTGTTGTAAGAAACCCACATGTCCTGCAAAACTAACAGTCCACTCTCTGGTGCTTTACAAAAATAGCTCGCAAACACCTTATGTGGAGAATGTCAAGGAATTTGAAGGACAGTGCAAATGCCCATTTGTTCCATCAGAGTATTCAGTAATCACTCAGTACTTGAATCATGCTCATCCTTGACTTCTTCTTCTTTCATTCTTAAATTTCACTGGAGCTAATAAAATTGACCCATTTAACTCCCACAGAAATGAGTCCTATATGGTTTGTGTCTCCCACCCCTATCTCTGGGAACATACTTTGTTTCATATGCTAGGGAAGTGGTTCTGAACCTGTGGGTCATGATCATTAGCAAACCACTATCTCCAAGAATATTTACATTATGATTCATAACAATAGCAAAATTACAGTTAGGAAGTAGCAACAAAACTCATTTTATGAGTGGAGGAACCGGATGAAGGGTTACAGCATTAGTGAGGTTGAGAACTAACTGTGCTAGAATGTTAGATGCCATATGTAATTACATCAACTGTCACTATCTTTTTGGTATTACTGCTCTGATCTGAGCATTGCAGTACCCTCTGAGATGTTATTTCTCTTCATCTATCCTCTAGAATGCTTTTAGAAATGTTGCCAATTGATACACTACAATGTTTTCCTGGAAAGCTTTTACAACCAACATAGAAGAAAAGCCAGGGCTATGTGAAAAATTTAGTGACCCCTCACTTCAAGTCAAAATCTAGGAACTTTATCAAATTAATTAGATCCATTCATGATCAGAATCATGCTGCAGTGATCTATTCTCAATATGTAAGTGATTTGTTTCAACAAGAATTCCTGAAAGAGAAACAAGCAAATGTGTATCCTTTTCATTTTTCCTGTTTATGTACAACTGTAAACCGTTTGGCATTGGTAAGACTGATAGTAGGAGATAGTCTTCAGAACTGGGTGGGCTTCATGTCCTGCCATGTCACTACACATTAATTCACTATTTAAAGAAGTCTTTATCTGAAGGCAACACACTGCAGAATTCCTATATCTAATAAATCCTTTATATATTTCACAAACTGAATATTTTTTCCAAATTTATTTTCAAAACAGCTTCCAGTAATACTTGTATAATCATTGAACTCACTTTCTTTGTTACTTTAACAAACTAATGCTGACATCCTTTGATACTCAAAAATGTCTTGCAACTAAAGAAATAACATACTGATATACATGGCAGTGTATCACGTAGTAGCTTTGAAAAACGTATCATTAAGTAATCTTATTGTTGGCAGTATGCACACAAACTCACTTGCACGACCAGTTCACACACAGGCTATGTATGTCCTATGGCGTGTTCATGCTAACAAATTCATAAGACATGATGCTATTAACAGGTTAGGCAAGTGTCACAAAGTAGGCCTCAAATCTTCTGGATATAGAGTTATAATCAATAGTGAGCAGTATGCTATAGGTGCTGGGATCCCAAGTCAAGTCCTCTTCAAGATCAAAAGTGCTCTTAAGCAGTAAGCCATCACTCCACTCTACACATTAATATTTTATAAATGAAAAGTGTTTACAAATTCTTAATAGACATCAGTATTCTTATTTATGTGTCTTATATAGTTAGTTTACAGGTCACCATAAGCATGGTTGTTTATCTATAAAACAATTTAAACATATAAAACAATAGCCTTTATCTGTGATATAGAAATTTCACTACCTACATAATTGTCTAATTTTGAGACACATATTTCAAAAATTACTTTTGGAAGACAGTATATATTTTAAAAAATAAACTTTTATCATTACTCATTTGTATAAGATCAATAAATTTGGTTAAACTGAAGTTAAACAGAAAGATATTATGCTTTTGACTGTATATATTTTTGTTTTATTTTTATTGGATATTTTCTTTATTTACATTTCAAATGTTATCACTTTTCCTGGTTTCCCCCTCCCAGAGACGTTCTATCCCATCCCCCATCCCCCTGCTTCTATGAGGGTGTTTCTCCACCCACCCACCTACTCCTGCCTCCCTGCCCTCGAATTCCCCTACACTGGGGCATCTATCAAGCCTTCATAGGACCAAGGACCTCTCCTCCCATTAATGTGTGACAGGGCCATCCTCTGTTACATATGTGGCTGGAGCCATGGGTCTCCCTTTGGTTGGTGGCTTAGTCCCTAGGAGCTCTGGGTGAGTCTGGTTGGTTGATATTGATGTTCTTCCTATAGGGTTGCAAACCCCTTCAGCTCCTTCAGTCGTTTCTCTAACTTCTCCATTGGGGACCCTGCATTCAGTACACTGGTTAGCTACAAGCATCTGTCTCTGTATTTGTAAAGCTCTGGCAGAGCCTCTCAGGAGACAGCTATATCAGACTCCTTTCAGCAAGCATTTCTTGGCATGTACATATATTAAACTTGGAAAGTTTAATTGTTTGAATTTAGAGAATGGTCTTTGTACAGTTAGATAATCCTGTTTGTATTTAGGCAATAGTCATTTGAAGACTAAACAAAGCCACATCCTCAAAGAAAATTGACTCACTCTCCCCAAAGTTATCAGCTGCAAATATTGCCTTATCTGGAGTTGGGACTTGCATCCCACCTCCTCTCTGCCTGCTGAGATTTTGTCTGATTTGGAATTTGATATAAACTGAAAAGAAGTCATCACTTTGAGGAAAAAAATGAAGACATCGGTGAGATAATAGGAAATGGACAAGGGGAGTTGGTAAAAGAAAAAGGAATGTAGAAAGTGATTTAATTAGACTTAATCAAAATTTTAAAAAGGGAAAAATGTACTAGTGCTTCTTTGCCCTCAATTTTCAAATGAGTACTATTTATATTAAGCAGAAACTTATGTGACCTGTAAGAGAAAAAAGTAACTTCACAATAAAATTTTAAATCATAGGATATTCAAATAATTAAAAGGCAAAAAAAAAAAAAAATGAGCTATCAGAAATAGAGACCTTCAAAGCATTGTTGTGACACCTTCAACTGACCACTTTGCATGAACTAGTTCTGAAAAAGACTCCAACATTCACCACAGTTTAGTGATACAGCACATTTTGTCAGTTTAACTTGCACAGTGCATGGAAACATATATCCTGAATATTGGCTGAATATTTCATCTCTCTGTAAGACAGTATATCTGAGATTACATCCAAAGACAAGACTTTCTTATGTACTCTTCAAAGTTGGCGTCTACTCAGTTGTTCTATGTAAAAATGATCTAAGTACATCTTTGCTTTCTTTTGCTAAGAAATCAGTGGACCCAACCAGTTCCCTGTGGTGCCCTGTCTGTTGTTATTTCAAGGATTTGACCTACTGTTGTACTTCTCTGTTCAGAACTGCTTTAGCAAACACTTGGGAATCATGTTCAAATATTTGAAGATTCTGTGGGAGCAAGATATAAAACCCTGAGCTTTCTCCTGATAGCTTCCCCCCCCCCCATACCTAGAGTATGTCTTGTAAACTCCAGATCTATATTTTATAGGAAATATCAATAAATAAAATTATACCCCTGACAGTATTTTACTTTACTATGACAGAGTAATAAAACTGTACATTTTATTATACCCTGTGAACACAGCACACTATTTCTAAATTATTTTACACATTTGACAAGATAAATATGCTATTCAGGATGTATTATAATTTATAATAGAAAAAATGAATATCATTTTTTAGATTAATAGTAATTTTTCTTTTGGCCATGTGTTATTGGCTATTACTGTTTCTGTCTTCTATGTTTTTGTTTTGTTTTTTGCCATTAACTTTACCATAGGTAAGTTAAAATGTGATCATTGCTTGGTAGAATTACCTAGAACCTTAGAGAGAAAGAATTCACGCTTTATCATTTGTTATTTACATCTAAAATTTTTATTTAAATTTTAATGTAAAAATTATTAAAATAAACAATAGTGGTTAATGACATTTTCACTCTCCATCATGTTAAGAAATTACCATATTCCGAGAGCTGAAGAGATGAGTTTAGTTTTAAGACCTCTCACTGGCCCTGAAAAAGAACTAAGATCAGTTATGAGCACCCACAGGGTGACCTACAGTTATTCTAATTCTAGTTCTTGGGCATCATACTCCCTCTTCCATCCTCTATGGGAAGCAGGAATTAACATAATGCATATACACACAGTTAGACAAAATGTTCACATATAAGACAACAAGTGTGTACTCCCAAGATTAATCCATTTTTCATCCACTCTATTTTGTCATATGTTCAATAAATGGATCCTTAGGCCTAGTTCTCTCTCTCTCTCTCTCTCTCTCTCTCTCTCTCTCTCTCTCTCTCTGCATGTGTGTGTGAAGTTTTCCTTTTTCTCATACTAATTATTTAATTTTATCCATTTTTATCAAAATTGGTAATACTTGAAGATTCTTTATAAAATTTCTGGGACCATAAGTAACTCTTTTAGCTAACATATTATCTTTCTATAGAATTGGCTATTATGTTCATAGTGGCCTTGTTTGTGACAGCCAAAAGCTGGAAGCAACCCAGATGTTCCACCACAGAAGAATGGATACAGAAAATGTGGTTCATTTACACAACTGAATACTATTCAGCTATTAAGAACAAGGATATCCTGAGTTTTGCAGGCAAAATGGATAGAACTAGAAAAATATCATCCTGAGTGAGGTAACTCAGACCCAAAAGGATATGCATAGTATGTACTCACTAATTAATGGATATTTGCCAAAAAAATAAAAAAGGACAGAATAATCAAGATACAGTTCACAGAACTCAAAAAGGTCAATGAGCTGAAGGGCTCATGTGAGGAAGCCTCAGTCCCACTGGGGAGGGAGAAGAAAGCAATCACAAGTGGGAAGCAAGAGAGGGACCTAGGAGGGAAAGTAGACAGGGAAAGGGGAAGAGAGGAAATTGATCTGATATTGGATGAGGAAAAAGGACAGAAGTCCTGAGGGTCAGCAGGAAGAATGGAAACAGGCAAGCTTGGGAGGTAGAAGATTAGGGAACCCTCCATAATATACCAGAGACCTGGGGGATGAGAGGCTCTCAGGACTCAAAGGGAGAAACTTTAGATGAAATACCCAACAGCAGGGAGAGGGAACTTATAGAGCCTACATACAGCAGGAAGACAGGGCATCAAATGAGGGAGGAGACTGCCATCCCACAGTCACAACTCTGACCCATAATTTGTTCTTGTCTGAACGAACTGCAGGGATGGTAATGGAAAGGAGTCTAAAGAACAAAAGGTCTAGGGAAAGGCCCAAAGTGGGACCCTGCTTTGTTTGGATAGAACATGACATAGTCAAAAAGTATTTTAGGATAATGTTTATTTATTGCATATAGAATGGTAATCAACAGTGCAATGTAAGTTTGATTCTGGTGACCTTCACAGTGCTGGTTATTCTCTTTTCAGTTCTTCTAATAGAAAGTTGTTGTTGGGTGTGGAAAATTCAATCAGCACGTTTTTGGCTGTTAGTAGTAATAATAAGGGCTGCGGTGTAGTTTAGTTACAAAGCACTCATGTAGCAACCCTCTTGCCTCAACCTTTGCTTCTGAATAAAAGCAACAACATCCCTCTAGTGCATTATCATTGCCAATGCATCTTTAAATTGTATATGTATCATAATCAAGTCTCCTACACACACCACACACATTTACCTTCTATTTTCCTTCCATGATGCTAATACATCAATGAATGTTGACTCAGATTTTTAATACTGAAGGGGTTTGCAACCCCATAGGAAGAACAACATTATCAACCAACCAGACCCCAAAGCTCCCAGGGACTAAACCACTGACCAAAGAATACACATGTATGAACCCATGGCTCTAGATGCTTATGTAGCTGAGGATGGCTTTGTTGGACATTAATGGGAGGAGAGGCCCTTGGTCCTGTGAAGGCTCAATGCTCTAATGTAGGGGAATGTTAGTTTAGTGAGGCTGGAGTGAGTGGGTGGGTGAGGGAGCTCCCTCATAGATGCAGTGGGAGGGGAGGATGGATAGGGAGTTTGAGGAAGGGAAACCTTGAAGGAGAATAACATTTGAAATGTAAACAAAATAACCAATAAATTTTTAAAAAACAAATTGAAAAATAATTGATACTGTCATAGAATTTTATGTTAATATTTATTACATAGGATGATATTTTTCATGATAAAGCAGCATCATATACCTATAAGTAAAACCCATTGACCATTACTCCAAATATTTCTTAGCGTCCACTAATTTTCTCCTCCTCCTCCTATCCTTCCCTTTCTCTTTCTCCTTCTCTGTCTCTGTCTCCTTTTCCTTTTCCTCCTCTTCCTCCTCTTCCTCCTCCTCCTGCTTCTCATCCTCCTCCTCTTCCTCCTTTTTTTCTAATCAGGTAGATTATACATTTTGAAATTATCTTACAAGTTTTAGGTTTTCTGTATATGTTTTTATCAAATTATTTTATTTACATTCCAAACATTGCCCACTTCCTGGTCCCCCTCTCCAAGTCCTTCATCCCATTGCCCCTCCCTTCCCCACCTCTGAGAGAGTGCTCCCCTACCAGCTGAGCCACCCCCACCTCATACCCACCAGCATCCCTTTTCCCTGGTGCATCATGTTTCCACAGGATTAAGTACATCCTCTTCCACTGAGGCCGGACTGGGCAGTCACCTTCTACACATGTATCCGGAACCACAAGCCAGTTCATGTATGCTCCTTAAGATTTTATTTTTATTTAAAATTTAATTATGTTTGTGTGTTGGGTGAAAGTACATATGCTATCCAGGGTCACCAGAAGAGGGTGTTGGGTCCCAGGGAGCAAGAGTTACATAAAGTGTGAACTGGCTAAAGTGGATGGCGTCAACAAAACTTGGTTTCTCAGAACAAGAAGGAAGCTCTTCACAATAATATCTCCACCACAACCACCAATTCTAATCACCAATTCAGATTTTTATTTGCAGGTCAGTGTGAGAAGTCTAATTTTCTACTTTCAAACTCCTACTCTACCTGTCCTTTATAAGGTGTTCAGACGACCCTTGAAAGGAGGAGCCTAGGATTTGATACACAGTATCCATATCCATTGTTTCTTTCTTTCTTTCTATCATATGGTATCTATCTCTTTGGGAACATTAGCCACCTTTTCTTCAGTACTATTTTCCCCTGAGAGTCTATAGAAGACACACGTACTTCACCGCAGACTGATAAGAACTTCAGTGATTGTCCAGATATGGGAATGTTGCTGCCATAAGGCAGAATAACAAATTATCCTGCTCTCTAGTAGTCATTGTGCTGCTATGTGTGTGAGCTTATATTCCTGTGACTATCTTAGGAAATGTTTTGAATAACTATAATAGACCACTGGCTTTCACCCAGCAGAAGCTAAGAATGCTCTCAAATATTATCTGAAACTCACAACAGATATTTCCCTCTTTGTTTTAACCTTTCTACCCAATATTAAATGTTCAGCAGTGCATTTAAACATGCCTTATATTGTTAATATTTTTCTTGTTTTACAATAAGTCATCATGAAATGATATTAATTTGGAACATGAAATTTGGGATAACCTGGAACTGTGTTCTAGGTTCATGAGAAACTCCTATTTAGATCCAGAATAAACTATCTCATATACTTTTTGAGATAACAGTTGTGTTTCTGTGTTAACAATTTTATTACTTAAATTTTTATGCAATAGATTATGATCATGTTCTTTGCCCTTCCCCAAATCCTCTCAGATTCTATTCATGTTCCTGTACATTCAAAGTCTTATTGTTTCTGTGTTTCCCCTTTTTCTCTCCACCATCCTTTTTCCATTCTCTCAAAAAAAAAAAAAAAGAAATCACACATACAGACACACACACACCTAAAGAAAAAAATGCACAAAAAGTGAGAATCAAAGCAAATTTTAAGAAAAATACAGCAAAAATTATCAAAAGAAAGAAAACAAAAACAAAACAAACAAAAAAAGAAACAAACAAACAAAACTCACAATAATCATGAGGACTCTTTTGTGTTAGCCAACTAATATTGGGCCTGGGTCATGTCCTTAAGGCAAAAGAGTGTAACAGCTGGAGATGATGATTTCAGGTAAATAGTATCTTCTAGACAAAATAGGACTGACAGATATATGAATTCACAAAGACTGTGACACCCATGCAAGACCTGTACAAGTTCAAAGCAGACAAATCATAGCACTGAGAAGACGAAGTAGACACAAAGACTTACCTCTAATCAAGAAATTATGAGCAGTTATTATCTGCTGAAAAACAAAGTCACTTTTCTCTAATAGAATGTCACTGGGTGGAGTTTCTCCAGTAGAGAGTTAACCACCTCTCAGGTCAATTTGCGTCTTTCAAAGTCTCTCACACTCTGCCCAAATCCTGTTATAGGTCTCTGAATTAATTTCCAAAACTAAGCTTCTCTGATAGGCACTGAGTGAGGCTCTGATCTATGTATATAGCAATATGCTATTATGAATGATTTTGACAATAGCTAATTTGATAATTACAAGTTCTTGGCTATATTAGAATATGTCCCCTGGTTTGCTGTTTCTTCAAAATTTATTTTCCTTGGTTTCAAATACTTTATTATGGTTGATGGCCAATACATCAATTAGCATGATTTGCGGTAGTAGAACTTTAGTTACAGATCAATAGAATTCATGTTGTATTAAGTTTATTTTAGGTATGAAAGATTTTAATAAAATTCTCCTTTGCTAATATAAAATTCTAATTCTTTTGATAGTTTCAAAATTTAAAAACAACAATTTTTAAGTGGAAAAAAATCTTAACCTAGATAGAACAGCAACAAAAAATTTAGAAATTATTTGTTATAACTAGTTTTAATTGGGCATACAATGGATAGAAATTATGGGAGAATAGTGCAATTGTGTTTGAGGGCATGAAAATGTGTAAGAAAAAATGTGAAGCAACTTCTCATTTTGATCCATGTGGCAAAGCATTTAACAGATGTTAGAAAACTTGCAGTTTCCAATTAAGTTTTTTTCAGCACATAAAGAGGATAAGAAGTTTTGTTTTTAATTAGTTTGAAAGCCGTTATTTTGGTTGAGTTGGTTTGCTTTGTATAACGTTAAAAGCAAGCCATCCTGTACGGCTTGCTCAAGTGTCTTCTCTACCATTAGAAGTGCTGTTTCTATTGTAATGATAGAAAGTGACATATTCTGTCTAGGTTTCTGATATCACCTATTTAAAACCAAGCCTTATCCCAGCTCCATACACCAGAGAACAAGTGCTGCTTGGCTTTGGGCCATTGTCTATTTATTTCCTATATCCAGTACATTACAATACTGCCCTCATTTCCATAAATACTCTTGTTCTGCATAATCCTTCCCAATTTTTACCTCTTCTTAGCTTTAGGGAAGTAGCTCTCCTGCAGAAGAGAAACATTAGTTTCCAATGGTTGCTTGTGAATTCATTTGTTTTTTAAGAGATACAAGGGTCTAAGTACAGAGTTACTTTAAATTGTGTTACCCAAGGTAGTAACCTAGTATAGGAATGTATTTCTCAAACCATGGAGACACTGGCACTACTCTCTCTTCTGATATGTACTTTTTCCTGATTCTCTCTCTCTCTCTCTCTCTCTCTCTCTCTCTCTCTCTTCTTTCCCATATGTACTGGTATTTGCTACATTTTATTTCATTTCATTTTTTTTATTTTTTATTTTTGTTTTTTGAGACAGGGTTTCTCTGTGTAGCCCTGGCTGTCCTGGAACTCACTCTGTAGACCAGGCTGGCCTCGAACTCAGAAGTCCGCCTGCCTCTGCCTCCCAAGTGCTGGGATTAAAAGCTTGCACCACCACTGCCTGGCAATTTGCTACATTTTAAACGTTTAAAGGAAGTAGTTCCATGCAATAAAAAATACAGAAAAATGCATTTGATTCATCTGAGTCAAGCACCCTATGATATTGTCTGCTTTCTTGATCTGAGAACAATGCACATGTTCATGTTGCCATACATAGGTTTAACCTAAATGAATGATACTTCTGGGTTCTCATATGTGGAATTCAATTATTTATTATTATTAACGATATATTATTCAGAGTTCCTTATATTTTAAATCTCATTTATATGGTGCTAAATATTGTTTGAATAAATATTGAGAAAGTAAATTATGATATACCCCTCTCTATTAAAAGAAATCAAGATGCTTTTCTTTCAAGCACTTTAAACTTATGAACTTATTTTTGGCAAGAGGCTCAATCTAGTACTGTTTTTGAGGGGGAAAAAAAAACTTGCAATTTTTGTCTTAATCCAATTAGTTCGCCTAGAGGATCAAACCTATTGTCAATTTAATTCAGTATGAGCTTTGCCTGACAAACACCAATGTCAGGTTGAGAGCTAGTCATTACTTTCATGGAGACATGTATGCAGTGGGTTGCGTCTGATAGATTACATAAAGAGGGGGAACTTATTTTTCTCTTTTCAATTATTATGGGATTGGGGCTAACATCACATTCCAGATTAAAGGATTCTTCAAAAGAAAACCTTGAGGTTTTTTTATAAGAGAAGTTTTGTCATGAAGTATATTTCCCAACAACACTCAAAATCAATTCACTTGAGAATCTTTATCTGATCCTTGTGCTTCCAAAATGCACAGGTTGGTAAGAAATGTTTATATACTTTACCTAGGCTGGCTGACCAAGAACCAGAGTGTATTGTTTGTAGAAAGAAGTTTGATCCATTATTTTTCATGATTCATGACACTCAGATAAAATCTAAAACTGAAACTGTTTTTACATTATGCAATGGCCTCTTCTTTTCTTACACATTCTTAGATAATTAAAGATGGTACAATTAAAATGTGCCAAATAGAATCACCTCTTTAATGGATAGTGTGTTTTGTATTTAGCAATATTTATCTTTTTATCCTCATATAGTACAATAATTTACTTTATCTTTATTTATTTTCATGTAGTCAATAGATTTGTTGATAATCCTCTAAGCCAGAATGGGATGTGAATTTATGGAGTCTCAGCAGAGCACATCTTGATCACTCTCCTTAAATTTGCTGAGAAAATTTTAAGAGTGAAGAGAAATGAATTTATTCATTAGCTGTTCTGGGAAGAGGGAGTAGACTGAGGTTGGGGGCTTTCTCTGCCCTGTCTTTAAAGGTATGTTGGGAAGAGATTCAGGTTTAAAAGAGAAAGGGACAAAGAATTTCAACAGGAAGTACAAATAGCTAAACAGTCTTGGATAAAAGGTGGTTTGATCATTATCACAAGTCTGATTCTGGGCACTGTGAGTCCCTGCTGCCTCTCACTGTCACTTGAGGGGTCAATTTGGTTCTTATCATGAAATAATTACTCCTGTTTAGGGGCAGTCTCATTTCACACCGTGGGGTATGTGGTACTATTGGGAGGCATTGCCATTTTGTAAGTCATCTGCCTACGAGGTTTCTGTTTCGGATATCCTGAATATATTTTAGTTTGTCTTGTCTTGTGGTCTACATCTTAAAATAAGGTGACCAAGTTCAGGTAAAGGCTTTCTAAACCAATAGCATATCTACACAAAATTGAACAAAGAATTTGAAACAAGCCTCTGACATAGCAAAGAGGAAAGATAAGAACATGAAGATAAAGATAACAGATATTATTCCAATTTAGGTTAGTCCATGGGCACCTACAGTCTTGGGGGTAGCAGCAGCTCTTTAAGAGAGAACAGTCTGCAAATTCTAGTTCTGTTTTTCACTTTCATTGTTGTAGTTTATAGCATCTTGTAGAGTTTTTCTCTGTTATAATCATCTTAGTTGACTATTAGATGCATACAAATAGATATAATCATACAGTATTTAAACAAACCATAAATTTTCAAATCATTACCTTTCTCTGATTTCTCTCTGTTGTAGAAATAATCAATAGTCACTCTTTAAGGACAAATAAAGGCTCCCTGGTCAACCTTGGAATGAATCAAACCACTACCATTTGTACAGCGATAATTCAAAGCAATTAGAGCAACAAGATCAAGAGAAAAGGTTTCTGAATGTCCTGGCTAATGGCTGTTGTGATGGGAAGAAGGAAGAAAGCTAACTAGAAGACACTTATCCCATTTGGTCCTTTTAGAAGATATACATCTTTAAGTTAATATGTCAGCTTTTCATGATTCTTAACCATATGTAATATATTTACTGAATCTTCCATTTCTCAAATGATCTTTTCTGATGACATGGTTGTCAGTTCTGTTAATGAGAAGTTTGGTATACTGGTAAAATACATAAAATTAGTAAATGAAATTTATTAAATGATCTTTGCCAAGGAAATCAATTAAATTAGAATATAAAATTTGCTAACTTTCTTTTCTGGGCATGTGCAAGGCTTTTAATGGCTGGATCATAAGTATAAATTATTTGAACTTATAATTTTTAAAATAATGGTGTCATTCTTATAATTTCTCTGTAATTAACTGACAGACATATTTTTAGAAAGAAATAGTTCTAACTAAATAAAACATGTTCCCAAATAGTCAAGCAATAATTACTGGCAAATAATTACAACAATGCCTTCCAGTGATTGTATTCATTTCTGGGATTCTTGGAGCCAGAGGTTATTTTTCTGAGGCATTTCTCCACAGCTTCTTGTCAGTCATCCCAAGGCCACTATTGAGAGCTGGGAGTCTTGCTGCTGAAGAAGCAAAGAAAGGGCAGCTGTCCTGCTGTCAGTACGCAGAAGCACCCCAGGAGCAGCCGCCTTGCCCTAGTAAGGTTCCATTTAACAAATTACTCTTGAAGTGAACTCAATCTCATCACAAGATCCTCAGTTTTGAAAAATAAATTTAAAATGCATTTGTAAAATCTTTGTTACCACAGTTTGTCATTTAGCTTCATCACCCATTTAAGAAGCTTGTAACATTTTGCTTTGTATTTTTGGCATAAAATTTTATTTTTGCTCTTGATATTTATTTTGAGACATGATCTGTCTCTACTGCCCTCTAGCTGCTGTCTCAGCTTCTTCATGTTCCACTGCATCCAGGTAAGTATTATTGACAATAGCTACTTCAAAATCTGTTTTTATTGACTAAAAATAAAACATGTGGGCAAGTGGATCTGGGTTGAAAACACATGCTGAAATAATTGCCTTTCTTTCCCCTATAAACTGGGAAGGAGGTATCACTTCTACCTAGTAATATCAAGGAATCCTGTTTCTAGAGGCAAAGACACTGACCTTTGTTATTTCACAAGATTATATGAGGACACCAGCTGTTCAGTGTGACCCAGAAGAACTCAAAAGTCTGAATGTGGTGGGAGATGCACCCAGTAGATCAACATCCATGGGACAGTACAGTGTTTTGTGAGGGAACCCCAGCCTCCAATAAGAGGAGCACCACCTTGGTTCCATGACCAAACAACGGGTTTCATTTCTACTTTGATCTGAAATACAGAAGATCCTCTCCAATGAGATGTTGATTTCTTGGTACACAGGGTCAGTTAAATTAGAGTCATCTCTCTAAACACAGACCTTTTAATTAGAATAATTAAATATCATATAGACTTTAAAGAGTTATATACTTAATCTAGAAAAATGATTATATTTGTGATTAACTTATTTTTTGTGGAGACTTTTCACAAGATGTTTCAGTATGGCCAAAAATTTCAAATGAAAGATTCTTATAATAAAAGGCCTCTGCTCCAACTTCACCTATGATGAAGTACATCTGTGTCAACAAGCTATTATCTAGATTTTTACTTGACTTTGGCTCTTTGCAATTCCATTTTAATACCTACCATGCTGTTGACTGTTCTTTTCAATGAAGAGGAAAACAATTACAGGCAGTATCATGTTCTCTGGGGGAAAAAAAACATATTCTAGTCAAAATTACTGGTGTCATTTAACGTTCATTACCGGGTAAGAATAATAAGATCCTTAAACGACTTTCTGAATAAAAACATTGGAACCCAAAGCCTGGGAGAATGGTGGAGAATTTAATTCAGTTTTAAGTCCACAGGCACGAAGGAACATCTCAGTGTTGAGAAGGAAGATAAAAAAAAAAAAACAGAAATAAAATATCTTGGCAATCTCTTGATCAGAGATGTGGGTTCTGACGTTGGCGCTTAATCCTCGCTGTCAAATTGACTGGATTTTAAGCCTGGAAGGCTTGTTTTTGAGAATATCTGTGAGGTAATTGATTCAGAGAGGACAGGGGTCTGAGTTTAACTCATGAATTGGGGTGGGTCCCCCAAATTTATTTTTTTATAAAACGGGCCAAAGGAGAGAGCAGGCCAAGCACCAACATTCACCTTGCTCTGTTCCCTGACTGTGGATGAATGTGACCATCTGCTTCATGCTCCTGCCTACATGTCTGGAACTGCTCATGGTTCCAACCCATACCACCAGGATGGACTGAACCCTAGATTATAGTCAAAATGACACTTTTCCTTAAGTTGTTTTTCTTGGGAAGTTTGTCATAATGACTAGAAAAGTACCTAACGCCATTTCTTTGGGTAAAATAGTTGTTTGAAATCATTTTGGTTGAAGTGATTTGATTTGGTATCCAAACTGTTAAATTAACATATTTACTTAAAACATTTTGTATTTTTATAACTCTTGCTCTGTAAATACAATTCAGTGGTAAATAATTCAAGATTAAAAATTTATGCCTACATTTTTATTTTGTAATAATCCTTAAGAAATCCTCATGTTAGAAATCTAAGCATATTTAATGATCAGTGAACAAATTCGATGTAGATTTCAATAATTGTCCATATGATGATTATAAGCTATGTATTAAACAATGCATTAAATATAAATATTTAATATGTTTACTATGTAAAGTAAAATCTAAGTGATGTTTTTCAAATAATTGAAAGATAAGCAAACAGATTTGAATTTACTCTGAACAGGGCCATTTTTATTGTTAGTAGAGGAACACTAGAGCGGTTAGGCAGGAGTGGGTGGGGCAACACTGTCATAGAAGTGAGGTAAATGTTGATGAGATGGGTTTGTAGAGGGGAAACAAGGAAAGGAGATAACATTAGAAAGGTAAATAAATAAAATATCCAACTTAAAAAAAAACTAAAAGCAATATTATATAAAACCATTGTTTACATGGTTGTAATGTGTATGAATCATTTATTGTTTCCAAAGCATGATGCCTGTTTCCCAGGATCACCATGGTTATGAAATCATGACACACATTTACTGTCAGAAAAACTCTTCCTAGTCTCAGACTCCATATATATTTTTGCTTTCTTTGTAAACAAACGCACATACAAACAAGCACACAGAGTGCTGTTTATTACGTTGGTTCATTTGACAAACACAACTAAGAACTTCCAAGTGGAAATGAGATGATTCCTAATTATGGTTTCTTTTAAAGTTTTTTTGCTAATATTTTATTCTACAAACAAAATTTAATATTGACAACACTGAACAGCTACCTAATAACATATGATTTTATCTATCGCCCACGTCCTCATTTCTAATTGTTAAAGCTTCCTATTAGTATTTTGCAATAACATTAATGCACATGGAAACTATATTTAAATAAGTATAAAACTAGGATTTTATAAAATTCTTTTCTCAAGTGTCAATATTCACATTTTCTTTGTTTTGAGACATGTTCTAACTGTGTTGCTCAGGCTAGCCTTGATTCTCCTGCCTCTACCTCTTCAATGCAAATATTAGTCATATATTATTCTTCAGTTGCAGTAAAGACTGAAAACTCTGGGATATAAGGGTGATATCCTATCAGTTTACTGAAGGTGTTTAATTCCAACTAAGACCCAAGCATCCCACAACATCATTATCCACATTCTAGAAAATGAAAATACTCAAACTTCACTCATAATTTTATTTATTTATTTATTTATTTATTTATTTATTTATTTATTTATCTGGTTTTTCGAGACAGGGTTTCTCTGTGTAGCCCTGGCTGTCCTGGAACTTACTCTCTAGACCAGGTTGGCCTCGAACTCAGAAATCCATCTGCCTCTGCCTCCCGAGTGCTAGGACTAAAGGTGTGTGCCACTACTGCCCAGCATAATTTTATTTTTTAAAAACTGAATTTATTTATGTTTGAAATGTAGACAGAAAATTAAAGAGCACATGTCTTGATTTTTAGATTTGTGGAAGTGATTCAAATCCTTTAAGATATAATTACAGATGAAATTATAAACATTGTACATAACGTAAAGAAATCCATCCTAAAACGCAGTCTGGAATACAAAAAAGTCTGGACGGTTAACAAAAAAGATCGAATATATATATATATATATATATATATATATATATATATATATATATGAACAAGAAGTGCTCTTACCTCTAAGGAATGAAGAAAAGCAAACAGGTAAAAATTTATCATTGCTGGTGAAAGAAAAGAATACTCCTCAGGGCAGAATTCCCCTACTAGTTATCCATTACCAGGTATTCAGCCCTGAAATCGTATACAGATATCCATACATGTAATAATAAATAGATTGAACATATTATGTTTACATAGTTGTGTTCAGTATGTATGTTTGTGTGTGTGTGTGTGTGTGTGTGTGTGTGTGTGACAAGAAATAAAAATAAGCTTTAGCACATAGATTTGAGGATTTGAGACAGAACAAGGTAGGCATAAATTGGAAGAGTTGGAAGGGGGAAAAGAGAAGGGGAAAATGAAATAACTATAATTTTAAAACTTAAAATTATACTTCACTTAGCTTCCATGTCCCTGCTCTATAACTGGCTTTGGCGACTTCCAAATGCTACTGTCTTTATCATCATCTTGAAGTTACTTTTAAAATGGACCCAATAAGAATATTAAAATAATGAACTTTTGTGCCAAACTATCCTATTATTACTAACCACGAGTTACCAATTTTGAACAATTCAAATACACACAATTATGTTGTTGTTGTTGTTGTTGTTGTTATTATTATTATTATTATTATTATTATTATTATTATCAATGGTTATTTTTGGAACATTTATTTATGAAGGAGTGCATGAATATTCTCTGCTCTCTCTCCCTCCCTCTTTTTCTCTTTCTTTGTCTCTGTATCTCGCTCTCGTTGGATGTGTGTATGTGTGTGTGTGTATGTGAGTGTGTGTGTGTGTGTGAGTGTAAGGTCAGAAAAACTACATGAAAGCTTAAGCTGTGTCTTTGCACCATGTGAGCTCTAGCAGTCAAACTCAGGCTGTCATGCTTGGTGGCAAGTGCCTTTTCTTATTGTGCCATTTTGCAGACCCTAGAACACTGCTTTTACGTTTCTCTGTCCTTATAGGAAAACCCAGAATACAAGCTTTTTTATCTCTTTGACCTGATCTGATTGTTAAGCCACTTGAACTTATAAATATAATTATGATATAACTAGACATAGAAGAAGCCTTAATCTATTTAATTATTATGAGCCACAATAATTTATTTTCTCTGAATCTTTCCAAGTAGATTCTTTTTTTTTTTTGATACTTTATTTACATTTCAAATGTTTCCCCTTTTCCAGATCTCCCCTTTGGAACCTCCCCCTATTCCTTCCCCCTCCCCCTACCTCTATGGAGGTATTCCCCCACCCACCAGTAGATTCTGAGCTACTTTTATTTTATTTTTCTTTTACTGAGATTTTATTTTACTTTTACTGCTTTTTCTCTAGTCTTTCTATTCTCAGCAGGCAGAGGCACTATCACTTGATTTGCAAATGTTGGAGATTTATTTTTCCCCCTAATTACTTCTCATCTCACTTACTCATATTAAATTCTACAAACACTGAGTCCTATCAAGCCAAGTATATATCTAAACTGTCTTCTTCCCTTTATTCATTATTACTACAGTACTACAAATTACCATTATCTTTTATCTCAATCACCTGAACAACGTGTTTACCCACTTACTTTACTTTTTTTATATTAAATTTATTGTATCTCAGTAGACAGAATCCACATCAAAATACATTAATCAACATTTGTAGATAAGATGAAAGAAGAATTCTCTTCCAAAATATAGGGGAAATACTTGGGCGCACACTTGAAGATTCTAGAAAAGAAGCAGCAGCAATTTTGCAAAGTAGATGTCATAGATAATTCTGAAAGTGTAATAATGCTACATCTTCTGCTCTTGACCCAAATGATCTGAATCAAGAAGTAGACATCAGTTTGACAACAGAAAGACATGGCAATATAGTCTCTTGTCCATAATAATAATGTTATCAAGGACCCATAGAAACCTGAAATGCAAAAGAAAGGAGAATACCCTCACTGTTTTTGTGTATGGTAACCCCAAAGGAGTAATTAGCCAACTGGACTTGCAAGGGAATTCAATAAGCAAAAGTATATGACAGAGCAGGTTTTAAAAATCCCTGTTCTTTGTAGAAAAATGAAATAAAACAGAGATCTTTCATGAAATAAGAAAATACTAGCTCTATATCCCTGTCTACAACTCTGGGAGAAGCACCCTGTTCTACAAGAAGCCATGTGTGGGAGAAAGCAAAGAAATAATGACTGATAACTGTCACATTAGTAAAATACCAATGAACCCCAGAGAACGTTTGAACAAAGGACTTTATGAGAAGCCAGATCCAAACATTGTTAATCAAGCAATAGAAAAATGGTGGAAAAGGAATCTTCGAAGAAAGCAGAAACATTGTAGAGCAATGAAATTATAAGGACTGGTAAGTCCTCATCAGAAACCAAGAAAGACAGAAGAAAAGGTGGATAACATTAACGAGTTTATGAAAGGACATGTCAAATTAAATATTTATATGAAAGAGAAATACCCAACAACAAACATAAAATCAAGTCTTCTCAAATAGAAGCAGAAGAAACACTTTGGGTGTGGGAGTCTTCTAAGACATTACTGAAGAATGTTGTAAGACAAAAATGAAGGACTGCTGAAGGAAAAACATGGATCATTGGTAATGGATAACATCAATAAAATATTAAAAGTGTATGCATAAAAATCTGTTCTACTCTTTGGTTTATTAATTTAAATTATTTTTATTTTTCATTGGTTATTTTATTTATTTACATTTCAAGTGTTATCTCCCTTCCCACTTTCCCCTTCACAAACCCCTTATGTCCTCCCATATTCCCACTGCGTCTATGAGGGTGCTCCCCAACCCACTCACTCTCCTCTCAGTGTCCTAACATTCCCCTATATTGGGCCATCGAGTCCCCACAGGACCAATGGCCTCCCCTCCCATTGATGCCAGATAAGTCAATCCTCTGCTACATATGGAGCTGGAGCCATGGAGCTCTGAGGGGTCTGTTTGTTTGATGTTGTTCTTCCTCTGGGGTTGCAAATCCCTTCAGCTCCCTCAGTCCTTTCCCTAACTCCTCCAGTGAGGTCTCACTACTTATTTCTATGGTTGGCTGTCAGCATCAGCATCTGTATTAGTCAGGTTCTGGCCAAGCTTCTCAGGGAACAGCCATACCAGGCTCCTGTCAGCAAGTGCTTCTTGGCATCAGCAATAGTGTCTGGGTTTTGTGACTGCAGATGGGATGGATCCCTAGGTGGGGCAGTCTCTGAGACTGAAGGAAATGTCATCCAGAGACTGCCCCACCTAGGGACCCATCTTCTTTGTTTTTTAAGGAAAGTTTAATATTTGAAGACCAGCATTGGAACATTGTTTGATGAGGTTTGTTGTTTGTTCTCTTGTTATTTTGTTGTTGTTTTTTTTGTTTTGTTTTGAAAAGTGTTTCACTTTATAGCCCTGGCAGGCTTTTAACTCCCTAGTTGATCCAGGCTAGCTTTGAACACATGCCCATGTATCTGTCTGTCTACTCAAGGGCTAGTCACAAGCATGAGCCTCCATACCGGCTTGCTGATGTTTGATACACAGGGAAGCGGGATATACAAGAGCACTATAACCTGAAAGGAGAGGACTATTCCTGGGTGGTGATAAGATTCCTATATTCTGCTTGAAACCAGGTCTTTAGTTTTAAGTAAACTTTTAAAAGTCATCTATTCGAATTTTAGTCTTTACAACATATATTACAAATAAAAGTATACAAAATGACAATAAAATTAGGGTTGATTAAGAAAAACAGAAAAAATTGAAATGATCACAAGGAAGAAAGCATAGAGCAGACAAAGCACTCAAAATATTCTACACCAAACCAACTGAATCAAAGCATCCAAAGGGATGGAAAAATAAAAAAAACAAATTAGACATAAATTTCAAATATTAATTATATATTGAAGTCTAATGACAAGGTACACAAAACACATCTATTAAAAATGAATCATCAGTAGAGATAAAAATCCTAATTATATATTGCTTGTAAAGAAACAACTTTTAATATAAAGATGTTGGTAGTTTGAAAGTAAATGCATAACAATAATTATATTTATCATGCAAATAATATTGAGAAGAATGAGGGAATAGCTGTATCAATGTAAGAAAAAGTTCATTTAAAACAAACATGGACATAAATCATATCAATACTTCCTTCTGGTAACTATTAAGTAGTTTCTACTCACTCATGGAATAACATCATAGTTCACTTTGGCCTCATAAAATCTATGAGCTACATCTCTCTACCACTCAGGCTTCCTACATCTATGTACAAACTGATAACATCACTTCATATTTCCCCAAACTGTTAAATAGCTTAATGTATTGTTTTCCCTACTCTGAGGCAAGTTGTATATGTGTTCTTGATTCTCTTCTTCATTATGGTGTCCTTGGTATCTACCTTGAGTGCTTTGTTTAGAATACATAATCAGTTAATAACTTCTGCATAGAGACACACAATTCTTTCCTCTGTATTCTATCATATTGCATTTTATCGTATGATAATTTCAACTTATCCAAGTTTACACTAAGAAATAATTTTAACGGAAGTCCCAGATTTGGAGCTCTAAGCCTTCTGTTTCTCTGTCACCTTCTGTAATCAGGTATTTCTTCCCTGGCCTTCAAAAGAATGTGGATAAACAACAGAAAAGTTGTCTCGGTAAATAAGTCTTGCTTTTCTTTCAGAGGTCCCAGGTTATGTCCCTTCAACTGACATGGCAGCTTCCTACTACTTACCACCAATGCTTAATGAGATCTAATGACTTTTCTGGTTTCTACCAACACTATATGTACATTCTGAATGTATGTATTTATAGGCAAAATATACATACACACTAAGTGATATTTTTATATAAGGAATGTCTATGGGTAAAAGAGGATAATATTTATATCTTGACTCTTTATCCTGTAGAAAGTTCTTCACATTATCTGAGTCTAAATTTCTCACATGTTAATAAGACAAAATCAAATAAGATTTTCTTTTCCTTCACATAAAAAAGCATGACAAATTTTGTTATTTGGTAAATTGCAAGACTGTTACAGTGTGATAAGGAGAAACACAGCACAAAAATACAATCAAGTGACTTTTTTCTCCAGCATTTGGACAAATGAAGAATCTGACATGATGGATAGAAGCTTAAAGGTCAATATTATCTTTATCTGGTTGAAGTCAATTCAGTAAGCCCCCAAAAAAAAAATATTGTTTAAGACCAAAAGTCTTATACAATTAACGATAATGATTATCATAGGGCTATTTGGAAAAGAATGAGCATGCATATCAAACTGGCATCCAGCAAGTGATACATGAGTATGTTAGATGGCAGAGCATTTTTCAATTCAGTACATATTTGCAAAATGGATGAAAATTAAACTACAAATATTCTGAATGTCATTATACTGTGCACCCAGAACTGATACCTCTTATCTTTCAAGATAATGGTATTATTCCTCTCTGCTCTCATAGATAAATATGAGACCAAGGCCAGGCCAATGATAATTATCTATTTCAAATGTACATTTTGCCTTTCTAGAAACAACTGCATGCTCCACATTAAGCCAGTCAAGATTTTCCAATTAAAAATAAATGTTTAATTTTGAACTTGGACAGGAAAATTTTATAATCTGCTTTGATTTTTTCTGTTAATGTTTACACATAAATTTGAAACTTTGACTACTCTATTACTTGCTGGTCATCAGAAAACAAGCATGAAGTTTATAAACAAACTAATGTCTGTATACATAATGACTCATTGCCATACTCGTTTTTTTCTTTTTTGTAGAAGAAATCACAATATATGTAAATGAGGAACACTATGTCCTCTTACACAGGAAGATAAAATAGGAGATAAAATTATTCGTTTAGCGATACATGATCTTTTAACTCTGATGCTTTTGAAGATTGGAAGAATGTAATAGTTTGAGGTATGAAAATAATTTTATGATAGAAGCTCTATTTCTTATTTGAAATTGTAATTATTGGCAAATGTTAATTGTCCAAATTGATAAGATTTACTTATAAGTGCATACGTTGTACACTTTTTATTTTTCATATTTTATTTACATTTCAAATGTTGCAGATCTCCTCTTTGGAACCTCCCCATTCCCTCCGCCTTCCC
Source organism: Rhynchomys soricoides (assembly GCA_019843965.1). Classification (NCBI taxonomy): domain Eukaryota; kingdom Metazoa; phylum Chordata; class Mammalia; order Rodentia; family Muridae; genus Rhynchomys; species Rhynchomys soricoides. The sequence goes on from JADRCH010000010.1 coordinate 22,138,766, forward strand.
CCTGCCACTATGGGGATATTCTCCAACCCACCCTCCCACCCACCCACCCACTCACCCACACTCGTCTTTCCTCCTTGTCATTCTCCTATACTAGGGGATCTAACACCCTCAGGCCCAAGGGCTTCTCCTCCCCCTGACAGATAACAAGACCCTCCTCTGCCGCATTTGTGGCCAGCACCATGGGTCTCTCCATGTGTATTCTTTAGTTGGTGGATCAGTCTCCAGAAGTATCGGGGGTCTGACCAGTTGCCACTGTTGCTACCTCCCTGGGGCTGCAAACTCCCTCAGCTCCATCAGTCCTATCTCCAAGCCCTCCATCTGGGACGTCACACTCAGAACTACTGTTCCTGCGAAGTGACTCTTGGGTATTTCAAACTTTTGGGCTAATAACCTCTTAACAGTGAGTACATACCATGTTCATTCTTTTGTGACTGTGTTACCTCGCTCAGGATGATATTTTCAAGATCCATCCGTTTGTCTACGAATTTCATGAAGTCATTGTTTTTAATAGCTGAGTAGTATTCCATTGTGTAAATGTACCACATTTTCTGTATCCATTCCTCTGTGGAGGGACATCTGGGTTGTTTCTAGCTTCTGACTTATTATATCTGTTCATAAATCCTCTAGTTTATCCCCTTCTTTTTCGTCCCCTGCCCCTGGCTATTCCTCCAGACCCTGATATCTGATAGTCTCAGATTGTTCTTTGGTTAGGTCAGTTGTTTCCATGTATGAAATAAATGATATGGTATATACATGTTTCCTTTGTTTCTGCTTTATTTTGCTTAAAAGTTTCATCTATTTCAATATCCTAATGAGAATTTATTATCTTATATGATGTAATTTCAAATCCATTTGTTTGGTGATATATACTTTTATGATTGTTTTAAAAATGTCAACTTGATAAAAATTACAATTACTTTAGTAGGAGACTCTACTTATTTGTGGAACTGTAATAATTATTTTCTCTTTGCTTAATTGTTTGCTTTATTTTTTTCTTTTATTAGCCAAAATGCTCAACAATGGGGAGAGGGAATGAGAAAAGTACACCTCTAGTAGATATAGAGGGCCTCAAGTGGAGGACAGTGTTACTAAGCTACAGTCAAAATTTCTGACCCACAATTGTTTATGTTTAAAAGAACTGCAGAGAAACAAATGGAGATGAGAATAAGGAAAGGTGGTCCAGTGACCAGCCCGACATGGGATCCATATCATGGAGGGGACACCAAGGCCTGACATTATTACTTATACTGATTATTACATGATGTACTTACATACAGGAGCTTAGCATGGCTATCTTCTGAGGGGACCTAGCTGAAGGGGAGAGTGACCCCATAGGAAGATCAGCAGTCTTAACTAACATGGACCCCAGGGACCTCCGAGACACAGGGTACATGGACTAGTCCCAGGTCCCAGGCATACATATAGCAGAGGACTGCCTAGTCTGGCCTCAATGGGAGATGTGCTTAACCCTTGAGAGATTTGAGGACCCAGGGAAGAAGTAAGTCTGGGAGGGGAGCACCCTCTCAGAGGCAAGGGGAAGGAGGAATGGGATAAGAAACTGTGGGAGGGCGGACCAAGGAGAGGGAAACAGCTGGAATGTAAATAAATAAAATGATATTTAAAAAAATAGAATCTTTATATATACATATATCCCAATTGTAGTTTTCCTTCCTGCATCCTCCCAGCTTCTTACTACCTCTCCTCTTCTCTGAATTCACCCCCTTTATGTTTCTTATTAGCAAAGAATTGGCTTCTAAGAGATAACAACCAAACATGATGAATAAAATATAAGATGAAACAGAAAACATCATATTGAAGTTGAACAAGGCAACCCAACAGGAGAAGATTCCCAAGAGCATGTGCAAGGGTCAGAGACCCACTCGTTCCCATAGTCAGGAGTACCATAAAAATACTAAGCTAACCCCCAACACATGTACAGCAGGGGACTGCAGGTTCTGGGTTCAGTCAGAGAAGATGCACCCAACCCTCAAGAGGCTGGAGGCCCCAGGGAGTGGGGAGGTCTGGTGGGGACATCCTTGTGGAGACAGAGGGTATGGAGGTATGGGATGTGGGACAGTCAGAGGCTAGACTGGGAGGAAGATAAAATCTGGAGTATGAAAATTATTGAATAAAAATTTAAAAATACTAAGTTAAAAGCTATAGTGTATAGACAGAAGATCTACGCAGACCCATGTAGGACTGATGCTTGCTGCTTCAGTCTCTATGAACTGTATGTTCCTTGCTTAGTTGTTTCAGAGGGCCATTTTTTCCTAGGTTCCTCCAACCCCTCTGGCTCTTACATACTTTCTAACCCTCTTCCATGGGATTCCCTGAGATCTGAGGGTAAAGATTTGACAGAGACACCCCAACTAGACATTCTCTGTATGTTGTACCAAATGTGTGCTCCCTTGAACCTGTACCTATACCTAACATCCCTGTGTCTACAGATATTGTAGCTTGGTAAACATTTACTTATTAGCTAATATTCACTTAAGTGAACACATACCATATTTCTCTTTCTGGGTCTGGGTTATTTCCATAAGAATTTTTTTCTAGTACCATCCTTTTGCCTATAAATTGAATGATGTTATTATTCCCTTAATTGATGTGAGAAACCCCAGGGTCACTGTGGGTGACAGCTCTTGCTAACAGTTCAGATTAAAAATGGTTATATTAATTAATTTCCTAATCCTGTGATAAAACATGATTAAGGCAACTTACAGAATAAAGTGTTTATTTTGGCTGATGGTTCCCGAGGGATCAGCGTTAGTCATTGTGAGGAAGCATGACAGTTAAGTGACAGGCATAGGGTGGCAGCTGATTCTGAGACCTTTCTTCTAAAAAAAAAAAAAGTCAGGAGACAAAGATAGTAAAGTAAAAATGTTCTTATCCTTTAAACTCTCAACATCTACCTTCAGTGACATACTTTCTTCAAACATACTCTAAGTCTCTAAGTCTCTAAATTTCTCAATCAGTACCAGGGCTAGGGACAAACTATTCAAATGCCAGAGACTATGCACAGCATTCCTCATTCAAACACCATGACAAGTATGACATGATGAGAATTATTCACTTGCCTTTTGCTTTCTTTGCTTTTCCTCTCCAAGACTGGTGGATGTACTTTGTTGTTGCTGATACTGTTGATTTCTTTGCTAATATGAAAACAGCCATTCTAGCTTTCCATCATAAACTAAGGACCAGCCACTTTCTAGAATCCTTCCAGTTTTTACGTGACAAATTCAGACTGCTTGTGAACCTAGCTTTGTAGACTGAGCAGCTACAAGATTGTCAGACTCCCCAAAGGAGGACTGTTATTGTGGGAGAATGCTGACACCATAAAGGAGCAAGCAATTTCCAGTTCTCAGTCTCTCAGGGTCAACTGTTACAATTTAATTAGAATAGGATGTGAAGATAGATAGATAGATAGATAGATAGATAACGATAGAGATAGAGATGGGATGTATATATATTCTTCCCATCCATTATGTTCCTCTAGCAAACATAATACACATGAATAGGCTGATTCTGATCCTATGCCACTGTTAAGAATGGTGCCATGCATCAGGGAGTGCAGGTCACACTGGCAATATGACTTATCTTATTTTAAAATATGTGAGTAGGAAAGCCAAAGCCTTTGGTAGCACATTCTAGCTTAGTTCCTGTTTAATTTACTTTTTCTCAGTAATATCTATTCTCTGGTTGTAGGGGCTACTGATTGTCCTAATGAATATTTTCTTCCTGAGGATACTTTATATTCATAGTTAGTATCATTACTTATTTTTTAACAAAAGCCATTCTAATAGGTCTAGTATCAAATACTATATTGATGATGTCAAATTTTCTCTGTATGTTTATTGACTTATTTCTGCTTTGAGACATATTTATTTAGAATATTTTTCTATTTTTATTGGGATTATCTTTTGTGTTGTATTTTCTTTATTGAGTTTTGAACATATTTTTTTACATTTGTTTTGTTACATAAATAGCTAGGGAATGTGTTCTCCATTTCCCTAGGTGGTTTCTTCACTCTTCTGAAATTACTTTCTTTGGTGAAAAGTTCTTTTTAAATTGATTTTTCATCTTTTATTCTCCATTTGCAAGGTATGTTTCTGTATATGTTTATGCAATTGTAGACTTTTGTATAGAAGTATGCATTCACCTTTGTGTGCATGGTGTCTCCTTCAACCCGTCTTCACCATGTTTTTTGAATCAGTGTGTCTGATTGAAGCTGGAGTTACTGATTAGACTATCCTAACTGGCCAGCAATTTCCATAGTTCCCCCTGCCTCCTACTGTCCGGTGGTGGGATTACAGTCATGTGCTGAAGTGCTGGTATTTTTTGTTTTGTTTGGTTTTCATGGTTGTTGGGAATCCAAACACAGGTCCACATATTTGCATGCCATATCTTCATCATCTAACTCACGGGAATCCCATAGGACTACTTTGTTTTTGGTTCCTGTGCATTTTAAATCTTTTTTCAATAAACCAATGCCTGGGTCCTACCTTGAAATATTTCACCTATAGATTCCTCTAATAGAATGAGAGTTTCAGCTGTAGTAGTCAATATTTAGTACAGCCTTTAATTCATCTTGAGTTCAATTTTTTTGAGTGGTATATACTTTACGGAAAATTTTAAACACTCTTCAGAGAGAATATCACATCTTAAATCAAGGCTCTTTTGTGGCTTACATGGAAAACTGAGCTCTCAGCATGGAGCAGTCAGTGCAGAGTGCTGCATCTGGCTAAAGAGACCCTCACAGCACATACTCTTCTGCCAGATTATCAGCTTTTGCCACAGCTTCTCCAATGGGTCCCACCATATAGAAGACTTTTTCTGGAGATGGTCTTAATCACCTGCAGGGGCACCAGCTTTCCCTTGTGACCTGGAATGGCTGCGACAAGAAGAGCTGTATTTTCCTTGCCTGGGACACAGTCAATTTATCTTCCTCAGAAAATTCTTCCTTACCCAAGATGGCAATGGTGTACGGAGAGATTTGTAGTCTTGCAGGACTCTCTACACTCCTCGGGCAACATCATAATGCTCACTGCCAACAATGTTGGGATCCATGCATCAAGAAGTGGAGTCCAGTAGATTCACAGCTGGATAGATGCCCAATTCAGCAATAGCACATGACTGCACAGTAATAGCATCCAATTGGCAAAGCTAGTTGCAGAGGCAGAGTCAGTCAGGTCATCAGAGGGCATATAGATAGCCGGCACCGAGGTGATAGACGCCTTGTTGTTGGTGGTGATTCTTTGCTGCATTGTACCCATGTCAGTGGCTAGGGTAGGCTGTTAGCCTACAGCAGAAGGGATTCTGCCCAATAAGGCAGATACCTCTGAACCAGCCTGGGTGAATCAGAAGATGTTGTCAATAAACAGCAGGATATCTTGGCCTTCCTGGTCTCTGAAGTATTCAGCAAAGGTAAGACTAATCAGAGCTACCAGGGCACAAGCACCAGGTGGTTCGTTCTTCTGCCTATATACTAAGGCTACCTTGGAAGTGACATCTTTTAGGTTGATAACACCAGATTCAATCATTTCATGGTACAAATCATTGCTCACATGGGTCTTCTCACCAACATCAGCAAATACAGAGTAACCACCATAGGCTTTAGCGACATTCTTGATTAAGTCCATAATCAGTACGGTCTTTCCAACACCAGCACCTCCAAAGACTCGGATTTTCTACCCTTGGCATATGGGGCCAGCAGATCCACAACCTTTATATAAGTCACCAGAATTTCCTGTTCAACACTCATGTCTATGAACTCAGGAGCCTCAGCATGAACAGGAGCGAATTGTATGGTTTTGGTAGGACCTCTCTCATCAATAGGTTCTCCAATGACGTTCATGATTCTGTCCAAGGTCTCAGAACCAACAGGAATTTTGATAGGTGCCCCTGAATCCTGTACTTTCTGGTCTCTAACCAGGCCTTCAGTACCATCCATAGCAATAGTTCTGACTGTACTCTCCCCTAAATGCTGGGCACCTCCAAAACCAGTCTGCTGTCCCTGCCTTACACTTCCAGGACATTTAGGAACTGGACATCCACCACAACGCCAGTGACTGCCACAATTTGCCCGGTGGTGGAGCCTGCATTTGGGAATGCAGACGCCTGTACCACATAGTACCTGGCAGGATGGACCCCAGTAGGAGCGGCTCACAATAGAAGTTGTGCCTGTGGCACCTTCGAAGGGTTGAGTTCCCTGCAAGGCCCTGGAGGCAGAGACCAAGGCCACAAGCCCCACAAGACAACTTGTCTGAGTCCAGGTTGAAAATGAGCATCACAGCAGGTTCCGTTTTTTATAGAGTAAATTATACTTCACCATTCATTTGTTATAGAACACTTGTTGAAGGTAATGATCTATCTTATGATTTTTTCTCTCAACCTGAAACCAAATTGCTGTGGCTGCTTGGTCATAGTTTTAGGTGCCCTACTATGTTCCATTGAATCCCGTCTGTTTTTATGTGACTATTATGCTGTTTTTGTTCTTCTGCTCCATGATTTGTCTTGCAACACAGCATTTAAATGTCTCCAGTTTTACACACAAATACTTTGAGTCTTGAGGGCTGCATGTATTTAATATTAATTTTGGATGTTTTTCTATTTCTAACATGAATTTGAATGGAATTTTGACATTACGTCTTCATATCACTTTATGTAGTTTGGAGATCTTGACATTATAAATTGCCCCCAACCATGGGAAGTCTTTTGAAATTTTTGTATTTTCGTGATTTTGTTTTTCAGTGGTTTGTAACTTATACCATACAGTTTTTTCACATCAAAGAATAACTTTGTGGAGTTAATTGTCCAGTTCCTCTTTTATGTTTTATGATAACCTGAACTCGGTTTAATAGACTTGGGTAAGTAGGACTTTACCAAGTGAACTATCGTGACAGTCCAAATTTATAATTTTCATTAGTGTTTTCTTATAGTATTCATTCAGAAAAAAAAAACTTGTGTAATTATTTAAATTACTACTTGTATTTTACCAATTTTAACTCTATACATGCAGTTGTCCTAATGTTGTTAAAGCAAATTTGAGAATTTTGAAGTCAGAGATAACATTGATCATTTCTGGGGGAAAAAAAAACAAATTTTCTTTTCTCTCCACCATTTTACACTTTTAGATTTAAAGAATACCTCATCTTCTTTCATTTCTGTATGAGGCTTAATGTTCTTTTGACACTCAGAACATTTGAAATGTATCAGCTTAGCAGACCACTTGCCTGCACCAACCCAAACTGTAAGAAGGTCATTAAACTGCATCTCAAACCTGAAACAGAGATTCCAAAGCTTCACTGTAGCCCTCTACTTGATGCATTCACAAACATATTTGGCACATTTACTGTTTTTTGAGCATCATTTTTTCTATAACTAAAAAATTCAAACACTTCATTCCATGTCAGAATATATCTTGCACCACAAACAGGATTCAAGTCCATTTGCAATGATAACTCCTTAATTACCAAGCAGTAAGGGTATATTTTTGTCGACTCTTAAAGTATAACTTCCTTTGTTTGTATTCTTTTGGTTACTTTAACTTTTAACAATGCAATCATATAAACTTTAGAAATTTCTCAGTGTTTTCATGTTAAATGTATCAAGACAGACATGTTAATGGAAGCATCTTCAAATGTAGTGTTTCTGAAGTACTATATGCTATGGTTAAAAATGTGTTTCATGCTGACCCCTGCAAAGCTTTCATATTCTGTCTTTTTCTCCATTTGATTTTGAGAAATATTTACTCTCTATACTTCAAGAGTTTGATGTGATAATAAATATTCATTTCTTTAATGCTTTGGCGAAACAAGAACAAACACAAAGTTAGTAATACCTGAAAACTTTTCCTTTAAATTGGTACTTGTTCCTTGGGAATTTCATAAGTGTCATGATTTAGTGTTATGAAAATGTATTCTTGGTACCCTTAGGTACAGTAATTTTAGCATTCGTGTTTGTGTGTGTAATGACAATGAGTATGTATGTATGCATAGATGTAGGTGGATGCTAGTGTTGTAGTGGAAGCTAGTGGTTGACTGTGGGTTTATCCTTAATCACTTATACCTTATTTTGTGAGAAAGAAATTCCAGGTGCCCACAGTCCTGATTGATTATTTAGGTGCTATATTATATTTCACAGCTCTGTGCCGTCATGGAAAACATTTAACCCACTGAATCAGGTCCCTACTTCTAATTTTGTCATTTTAAAATTGGTACAGTAGCAAGACAAATTTTTTTCTACTTTGTATAATTTTCAAAAGTGAATAAATGCTAAAGGATGTCTCATGCACTCATAGCAAGAAATAGTTATTATGCCCCAAAATCACTTGAGTACTTATCCACTGCTACTTTTTGGATCAAATAACTGTTGTCCTCAGCTAGGCATCTCAAAACCTCCATTAGCTGTTGCCAGAAATATCATTCAAACTCATTTTATTCCTCAAAGTACATTTTCTTTAAATTATCAATGGTATTTTTAGTATATGTAGTTAATCATATATTAGGTAAAGTAGTACGTTTTATATTATTGGCCATAGAGACAGTAAGCAGGTATTCTATCACTTATTATACTCTGCTTTCTTGTTTCAGTAGGACAAACACACACTGAAGTAGGAACTATTACTTTTGCCAATCTATAGTTAAAAAAATAGAGGCGTAACAAGGAAAAATAGGCCAAACCACTAACAAACTTTTATGCTTTGATCAAAATTTAATGAAGGCAGGCTTACAGTCCTCTGCACCCTATTAAAAAAACTGCACGTTTGACTGTTGAGAGCAGGTTCTTATAAGTACTGTAGTGTTCACCAGGAGTATGATATTATTGTAACCTCAAACTCTATAAATTTAGAAGCAGGTTCAACAGCATTTCAGCATTAAATGCAAGTGATAAACATGTTACTGGTTTGAAGGGATTATAAAGGTTTCATGAACAAGTTGCACATATGTTCTTAACCAGCACTGACTACTTTGCTCCAGACTTGTAGATCATGGGTAGGTTTCTTTACTGTGGTATACAAGAACATAAGTGTGGGTTATCTGCTCTCAAACAAATATTCTATCATGTACATGTATGTGTGGTATGTAATTGACATGTTTGTAGTCAAGTTACCAGATTGTACATATGTACTTAACAGAGGAAAATCCTAGAAATCACAACTCTGGTGACATCCACTCTTTTGTTGTTTGTTTATTTTTACTTTAGTCTAATAGTACTCCTCACTGGTCTAAAATTCACCAATGGAGGCAATGCTGGTTGACCAGTAAGTCTGGATATCTCTCTGTCTTTGCCTCCTTTGTGTTTATATTAGAGATTGGGCTATCACACTGAGTATTTTTAAAAGTTGGTTCTTGGAGTTTAATTTAGGTCCTAAATTAAACCTAAAAGAATAGTTCTTTTAAGCCAATAATAATTTTCCTGACTGAGCCATCATCTCAGCCTGGGTTAGCATTTCAGGGCAAAGGATAATTACACTATTATATGCCTTGTCATCGTGGAATCCCAAAGGCCATGGTCAAAGCTCTGAGTAGACTTAGTTGTTCATTGCATTTATAAGACACACTAAGAAAAAATGTGATAAAGGAATTATATTTAGTGGTAGCACCTGCTAATATTTCAGTTGAGAATAAAAAATCATTAAGTATTAAGAATTTGATATTGCATTCACAGAGATAAGTTGAATATTCATGGGGATAAGAAGTGTGCTGTGATTATCAGCTTATCAGTTACTTGTTATATAAACTCATGAACAGACTAGCATGACAATGGTCCAGGGAGTTTTGTATGAACTAGTCAGCATCTCTATGCTCTTCTCAAGCTGCCAATGGCCTCCAAGATGGCATCCTTCCACAGGAAATGTGAAGAAAGGCATCCAAGGGAGGAGTAAAGGAATAGTCTCCAAATACAGAATTGCTATTCCTATTAGTCATGCTTTTGCACAAATCACCATCTGTGATACTTACTCATTACCATGTAACTTCACATCAGATTGCTTTTTAGAAAGAGATTTGTGTTAGAACGGATCATGTGTGGAAATAGACTCATGGTGATGGATCTCAGTGATCTTAGCACTTGCCATTCTAGCCTAAAAGAAGAATGACATGGTTTTACAAGGGTTTGCTTTTATTGCCAGCTTAGTGGAACAGCACCTTGACAGGCTGGGATAATGTCCTCCTGTCTCAGGTAAAGATCATGCATTCTAATTCAAGGTCAGTTATATGATATAATTTCATTCATTGGTAGGACTCAGATAAGGTATCAAAATGTTGAAACCTTCAGTGGTTAATACTGGTAAGTAGTCCATCCCTTTTGTCACTGCAAAATTATTTCTCTCCCCATGTACATGTCTTAGTACTATTGATTTAGGCATTTTTAGTTTTTAAGATGAATGTTTCAGTAAGGGACCAAACTTGAGACATAAATTTGAATGAGGAATTTAAGAGAAGAAAAAGTAGATCATAGAAATAATGGAAAATAACTATAAGAGAGAGAAGAAATGGAGATGATGGAATAAGGAAGGGAGGGAGGGAGGACAGGAACCTTAGTCAAGTGCAGCAGATCTGGTCTTACCAGTTGTTCTTAATTATGTATTGTTTGTGTGCATTTGGGTTTTCTTGATTACCTCACATGACTTGTGGCCATTGCTGAAGGTAATCACCATGCTCCCATCTTCTACCACAGACCAAGTGTGGTTTCAAGTTTCAAAAACTAGATCAGTTCAACTTTGCTCAAATAGTTTGAAAAGTTGGAGAAAAATATATGCTTTAGAAATTTTTACATTTTTATTGGCTATGGATAGAACAGGATGTCCGTAGTTTCTGCTAACTATAGCCCCAGAGTGTCATTCATTATCACTCCCTTGCTTGAGACTTAGTTATTTAATTTTTATTTGAGTTCTGTGACAACATGATTGTTTCACTAAATTCATCTTTGCTGTTGTTTGATAGAGAGTTTATTTAAATTAAGATAAATGTTTTCCAAGGAATTTATTAATATGGACATCACTATAATCCATAAGAAGGAGCTTGTCGTTTTCTAGGAGAACTGAACCATAGTTTCTTGATCTAAAGTGCAAAGAGAGACTTTGAAAAATGTGTGCTTTCATGAACAAGTCTTATTCTATGTCTATTTTTTTTTCAAGGTAAGACATTATGTTTTTGAATTAATACTTATTTTTATTGGTTCATTTTAAATCACACATATCACAAGTTTAAAAGGAACTAAGGGTCTTCAAACATAAAAATCTCAAGGTTTTATTAATGAATCAAACACATTTTAATACCTACTATGCATGGGCTTTGGGTAGTACTAGTTCCAATTTTATATTTAAACCAAATATGGAGTTAATACAACTGTGCTGAGCGTAGTATCCATTTACAATTAAGAAATTGTTTTTGTTTACATGACTCTGAGTTTGCCACTGGTTTGCCAGATAGAGCAACCTTCTCCAGAAATGTTCAAGGTCATCTACTAATATTGGACTAGAACACAGTTCCTCAACTCTTTCCTCCTGCTTGGCTAAAGAAGCGATGAATAAGAGGACATTAAGGAACCTGTAAACAAAGCTTAGAAATAATGAACACCTGAAGCAGTAAACATTCAGCCACAGGACACAGAAGCCTGAGGATTAATTCTTCTTTCCAGTTTTCACATAGACTAGTGACAGTCAGATTAAGTATTCTTAAATTCTACATACATTTTTGTCTCATAGATTCTACTAGCTAATGGTTAATTAAAAGCATTTGAAATCAAAATTGTGGTTCTAATGAACACATATGCACTTTTTATACATCATTAGATATCTAAACAATATAGCATAACAACTTTCTTATTTTTGATCTTTGTTTTTTATTGAAAATAGACTGTTCTGTTATACAATATATCCCAAACAGGGTTTCGTCTTTCTCCACTCATCTCTGATTCTAGCAACCTCCCCTCTCCTCCAAATCCACTTCTTTCCTATTTCTCTTCAGAAAAGAGTAAGGAGTGTAGGAGTCCCACAAAACATCTATCTACCAGCCCTAACACATAGGTAGAGGACCTTGTTCAGACTTCTGCAGATCACATGCTAGCCCCTTCGTCTTCATGAGCCCATATGAACCCTCAGTCAATTTTGTGGGTCATGTTCTCTTAGTGTTCTCCATTCCCTCTGACACCTACAATCTTTCCTCCATCTCTTCTGCTAAGTTCCCACAAACTCTGAGGGGAGGGACTTTATAGAGACCTTCAATTTAGATTCTCTCTTTACATAAAGTATGGCTGTGGGTCTTCACCCACTCTCATATGTTTCTAGCCTCTGTGGACAAGGTACTGGTTTATGACATAAAAGAACATCATTAGCAACCATTTTAATTATCTTTTTGTTTGTTCATTTATTTGTTTGGCTGTTTGATTGGTTTTATGCTAATTATATTTGTTTTTCTAGGCTACCAAGCCATTTGTTCCTGACCATCCAGGTAGTGTACTGCAAAGGCCGTCTCTCTCATACCTAACCAACATCACAAGCTCTGAGCCACCATTTCCCCAGAGCATCCTGCAGGCTGGTCATTTTATAGCTGAAGGGTTTTGAGACTGGTTTGGTGTCCAGGTTAATCTTTCCATAGCCTTCGGAGCACCTTTGTACCCCAAAGAGACTAGAACACAGAGGTGAAGGCTTATGCAGGGACCAGCTTCATCTCTTCATGTTCAGTGAGTTCATGGCAATGTGGCCCAACTTTCAGTTTTTGATAAGAATCCTTCTGTCCTATTATCACTCTGAGTTGTTTATGGATCACTACTGGACCCCTTCACCCAACAAATCAACCAAGTGTTCCCAAGTCCCACCACTGTAAGTCTTGCCTGGCTACAGATGTCCAGTTCAGACTCCTTAGCCTCCATTAATATGAGTCCTCATTAGGGTCACCTAATCATAGATTCTAGGAAGTTTCCACTGCATTAGGTGTCTGCACCGTGCCCAAATGCTTTTCAATTCACACTGTCCATAACTGGACTTTGTTCCTCAGTCCATTATCACTACACAACCCTCCAGCTCCTTTTCACACATGCCCTGAGTCCCTGCAAAATCTATTCTTGTTCTTCCCAGAAAGATCCCCCTGTCATCCTACAGCCCCCTTCTTTACCTAACTTTTCTTGTTCTGTGTACTCATGCTTGATTATAAGTTCCTTATCATGTAATATCCATTTATTAGTGAAAACTTATCATTTGTATCTTTATGAATCTGGGTTACTTCATGCTGGTTGAGATTTTCTAACTCCATCTAGTTGCCCAAAGATTTCATGATAACATTTTTTAAAACTGATTAATACTTCATTGTGTAAATATAATGCTCTTTAAATAATTTATTTTCATCTTAAGTTGAGTGGCATTTAGGTTACTTCCAGTTTCTGGCTATGATGAATAAAGCTGCAGTGAACATATCTGAACCAGTGTCCTTGTGGTAGGATTGAGAGTGCCTTTTGGAATACAGTCAATAATGGTATAGGTGGATCTTCAGGTAGAAAAATCCCAATATTCTGAGAAACTGCCACATTGATTATCATAGTATCTATGCACGATTTTACTTCTGTCAGCAATGGAAATTCAAAAGACTGCCAATCAGACAAAGCAGCAGCCTACAGAATGGCCTAGAGAAGATTTTTTATCAACTTTAAATTTGATAGATGTCTAATATCAAAAATATATGAAGAATTCAAGTAAGTGGATATAAAAACACAAAACAAACAAACAAAACCCAATGAATTCAATGCACAACAAAGGCAAGATATATAAACAGATAATTCTAAATAGAAGAATATTAAATGGCTGATAACACTTGAAGAATGTTCAGCATCCTTAACCATCAGGGCACTATAAATCAAAACTTCTCTATGGTTCCATTTTCTGTGTTTCAGAATGGCTACAATCAATAACAACTTTAGGTTGGGTTGTAATAAGACTTATTATATATAAAAAGATGCATAAATGCTAGTAAATGTAATGGTGTTTTACTTAACATTTGAGAACATACAGCTTCTAGTATCTACTATGCTTCCTATTGGTGCCATTTAGGTTCTGGGAGATAACTCCCACTCTGCATGACTTATGTAGCAAATCAAAGCAATTGTTAATGCTTTTCTCTTTTCTTATCTCAGCTATCCTTTCTGTTTAGTTTGTTTCAACATCAATGGTATGCATGAGAGTATATATTACTCATCTTATTGTTTTATAGAAAATCTCTTCTAAGTCAGTTATTATTTCAAGGCCATATTTGTATGGATTTCTCTTCTCTTAGTTTTAAAATTTTAATTACAATATATTTCCATCATTTTTCTCCTTCCCTTTCCTTCCTCTAATCTATCTCATATTTTTTTTTCCAATGTCTCCTTCCTTATTTTCTCTGGAATTCACGGCCTCTTTTTCTTTGATTATTACTGTGTTTTATACACACACACACACACATACACAAAAACACACACACACACCAAACACACACACACATTATATATATATATATATATATATATATATATATATACAACCATCTTCGTCAATTTAGTGTTGCTTCTATGTGCATCTTCTATGTGCATAATATTATATTTTAACCTGGTGTTGAATAAACAATTAAGGATCTTACCTAATTCTCTACTTGTCATCAGTTAGTTTTCTTAATATATTTGTTTAGACATGAGTCCCTTGAGATTTCCCATGTTCATGTTAGCATGTCTATTATTTTTGCCATTATTCCAATCATATTGATACAGCAATATTGTAGCTGTATTATGGGGGTATATTCACTGATATATATGGGAGATGAAGTCATACAGCAGAGTTCCTAGACCAATCAATCTTTCAGTCTTTCCATTCCTCTTCTGAGTTGTTTCCTGAGTCTTAGGTTTAGGAGTTGTATTGTTGATATAATCATTGGGATAGAAATTCTGTATAATTTGAGCATATATATATATTTTTTTTTAATTTCTGTAATGGTCACCATATACTACAAATAGAAGATTCTTAGAGGATAGATGAGAGCTACATTTATTTGTTGTACACAGGTATGTTTTAAAATGTAATAAGGAATTATGGTGGTCTAGTAAAGTGTTAGTAGTAGGTTCTCCTTCAGGATCCATGATCTCACCAGCCCTGAGTAGTTGGCTAGGTTTCTAGGACTAGACCTGATTTCCTTCCTGTTTTGTTTGATTAAGACTATTAGAGAGCTATTAGTTACTACCAAGATATAAATGCCACTATTATATCTTCAGTGATGTCTTGAAGGGGTTGTAATTGTTTCTTTTAGAAATCACCACTGGATAGCATTAATCATTTCTCTGTTATGTACCGTTCATATCATACCTCCAACTGCCATGAAAGCTCATTCTCAGGGAGAGGGCTTTCATGTCAGGCGTAGCTGTAAACTTCCAAGTCCTATGTTCACAGTATATGGTGTTTCCAGCAATAGTGACTTAGCTATACTAATTTATTACTCCATCTAATTAATAGTTCTATGCTTAGTCTAATATTTTCTGAGGACAAAAATTATATAGCTGCCAAACAAATCATTTTTGTCATCACACTTTGGCAAATATCACCCATATAATTTTGCTCTTTGTTTTTGATTTTGTTTTCGTTATTGTTGTAGTTGTTTGTTTGTTGTTTGCTTTTGTTTTTATTTTTTCAATGTTTGAGGTTTAATATTTTTCCTAATGAATATTTTATGTTTATTCTATGACAGCTTTATACATGTGTATAATGTTTCTTGATCACATCCATTCCCCAAATTCCTTCTGTACCACCAGGGACACTTATACATTCCTGTCCCACCTTCATGGCTTCTTCATTGCTTTATAAACTATGAAGTCCAATCGCTGGTGCTGAAACCTACACATATATAGGACAATATACTGTAAAATTAACAATCAGCAGCTATATACCTATGTTGCATTGGGGGATCATATTGCCTGGAAGGTCATACTTAGAGAATACAGAATCTACCACTCAGTAAATCTATTAATGACTTTCTCTTCCATGAGTTTTCACAATCCCTTCCAACACTGTGAAAGTTATCCAGGAGAGAAGTTGCCTGGTTTATTCTAGCTTGATTTCTCTATGTCTTGCAAGCTGGGTTTAATATGATTTTGAGGAATGAGTTGAAGATTGAGTTCTGACTTGTAACAGTAATCACATTACCACAACATAATTTTTAAAAAGTAAAAAAGTAGCCACATAGTCTATGAGTCTTTGTGTTGCATGATTTTATTATACTTTTCTACACATCCAGGATGTTATAAATTCAATAGTGTTTTTCTTTCCATCTGGAGATTTTCCTAGCTTTTTCTTTCACCTTGAGCAATATTGCCATTGAAAAAATATTTGTTCCAATTTTCATGATTCAAAGTCATAAAATGTGAGTCTGGGAGTTTCGATCATCTTCGTTTGATTGTGTACTTCTATATTTCTTAAAATAAAACTCATTTAGAGTTTTTAGAAATCACTTAGAACAACTGCTGAGATATAGACTTCTAGAACTCACCATGTAGTGATTGGGTTGTCAAGTGCTCTTTACCTCTAATAAGAGACAAGGCTTGTCTAAGTAAATAATAGCTCTTCTAGTGTTTGACCTAAGACATCAAGCATTAAACTATAGAGTCTAGATTGTAGACACAAAGGCTCATAACCCCATGCCCTGATAAAAAGGATTGAAACTTTTAAGTTTTAGAAGCTAGACACTTTCAGTTATAGATGCTCCAGGTTTAGTTTTGTTACATTTCTTATGATCTCCAGTATCCTGAACTCAATAGCAGCTAGGATTATCTAAAGTATGGGGTCAGTGGCAGATACAGTTATAACTGTCTACTCTTGGGTGTTGGGATACACTGTATCTAATAATGGCCTGTGTAATACCACTTGGGACTCAAGGAATAAGAACTTCAAAATTTAGAGCAAATAATGTTAGTGATCTTGGGTGCTGTGACTTGGACTAAGCTCCTATTGCTAGTTTGGGTCCTAGAAAAAAAAATGACTGAGGAGAGGAACCTATCTTTATTCCTTTTGGCAACTCTTCTTCCTCTCTATTTGCAATGCTATCATTTTTCAATACTTCTAGATCTTTTTCTATTCAGGATCTGAAAATATTTAGATTATTTTTGTAAGGGCAACTGATGCCATTGACACCATCATGTGTCAATGCAGTCTTCTTTTTCTATTACTATATCATCCCAGTCTACTTCTGGTATTCTAAAATGTAAGCATGAGACACCACAGAAAGTTATCTCATGGCTGACTCCCAAAATAAGCCACAGTCAGTAAAGGGACACAGAATGGGTATGAACTGTGAATGCAGTATTGAAATTTGCACCAGTTTACCATGATTTTCAGTTAATCACAGGCATTAAATAAAGCATAGACTTCACATTACTCCACTCAGACATTTTACTAAACCTCTGGGAAAATGTGACTGTTTCAACTAATCCCAAGTGCAGATTTCTGAGGGTTTGCTAGGATGAGTAGACATGAAGGTTCTTGGATGCAGACACAAGTCATCTGGAGAAGTTGAAACTATAGCAAAGCCTTCTAGAGCAAGAACCATGGATTCAGTTGCTGTGTTCCTCACAGCTGTACTGAACATTGCTTCGGAGGGTTAGTGGACAAGTTAGAACTGGAAATCTGGCCACATGACAAGGATCTCCACAGCAGGCACTTCCCAAGTGAGATGGTGAAGCATTAGAATGATCTGGAAATTTCCAATCAGGAGGCTGTGTGGCCTCTTTCCAAGACTGCAACTTATTTGGAAGAAGCAACTGAGTGTGTACATGAGGGCACTAACAACAGGATAACAATTGTTAATGGTAACTGGAAAGAGTATTGCTTTCACAATATTAACTGTGATTACCAATCTGAAAAATGTTCCTAGAGAGGGTTTAATCCTTCTGTCTTCTCCATCTCAGAACCTAAGGTTCTTAGGAACCTGAACATCTTAATATTGTCTAAGGAAATATCATAATGAATATCTTTCTTGTTTCCATTCTGTTGCTGTGATAGAGACACCTTGACCAAAACCATCTCAGGGGAAATTTTGTTTGCTTAATATCCACTAACATAAAAGTAGAAATAATGTAACCAAAAGCAGCAAGATTCTTTTACAAATTGACTAGTTATAGAAAACTTAACATATGTCTTTATATCAAGTATTCATAAAGGTGGCAGTAATACATTAACACTGTTAGCTTTTAGATGACTTTGAGTGTAATATAGCTAGTCTTTATCAATTAATGTTGTTAAGTGAATATTACTGTTTTCTTTGGACATTCAAAAGTGTCTTGTGATGTTTTTCTGGAAGCTGTCTTGTGAGAGGATGTTTTGCTGAAGCAGGTACTTGAGAGGGCATGTGGTTTTTGGAAAGAGTATTGACAGGGGACTCTCTTGTATGTTATGATCGGGGGACTCTCTTGCATTGTTATGATGTGCAACACTTCACTGGCCAGGCAACTGCTTCACTTCTTTGCTTGTCTTTGCTGATCTTCACTATCTAGCCAGTGCTTCACTAGTTGTCACTTTATAGAGAAAAATGAACCAAAGAAATTCTCATGATATTCAAGCTGCTTCTTGCCACTTCTGCTGACTCATGTTGATTTGGAGGAGCCTTGTCATTTCCACTGTCTCGAGCCAAAGTTATTGCTTTTTGTTTGATTTTTGTTATTGGACTGGGCTGCTGATATCCTGATAATTAAGATTGGAATCACACCCAAAGAATTACTTCTAAGGAGGTCCACAACCCCACCTTTCCTATAATCATCTTTGGTCAGTGGGCTAGAAGGGAGGCTGAAAAATTAAACAACTCAAAATGCTCACAGGGGTAATATTAAGACAAAATGTGGAACCTCTAGAGACTCAAGGAAAGGCCATCCAGAGACTGCCCTACCTGGGGATACATTCCATATAAAGCCACCAAACCTGAACATTCTTGTGGATGCTGGGAAGTGCTTGCTGATGGAAACATGATAAGTTATCTCCAGAGAAGCTCAGGCAGATCCTGACAAATACAGAGGCGGATGCTGGCAGCCAACCATTGGACTGAGTGTGGGTTCCCTGATGGAAGAGATGGAAAAGGGGCTGAAGGAGCTGAGGGGGTTTGCAGTCCCATGGAAGGAGGAACAGTGTCAACTGATCAGAACCCCCCAGAGCTCCCAGAGACTGGAGGACCAACCAAAAGATTACACATGGAGGGAGCCATGGTGCTAGCCGCATATGTGGCAGAGGAGGGCCTTGTTAGCCATCAGTAGGAGGAGAGGCCGTTGGGCCTAAGGGTGTTAGATGCCCCAGTATAGGAGAATACTAGGGAGGAAAAATGGGAGTGGGTGGGTGGGTGGGGGAGCACCCTCATAGAGGCAGAGGGAGGGAAAATGGAATAGGGGGTTTCCAAAGGGGAAAACAATTGAAATGTATATAAAGTAAATATACACAAAACAAAACAAAACAAAAACAAACAAACAAAAAACAAAAATCCTAAGCCTAGATGGTTGAATAAAAACTGATTCATCACTAAAGTCTTGTCATGAAGTTTTCATACCAATGCATGGCTTTATTGATTCCACAATTTCATTCATTGTGATCATACTGAGCACAATGATCAGAGCTACTATATTTCCATCAACACATTTAAGCTTGCTGACAGAGATTGAAACATAGACATTAAATGTGGTGTGTTACAATCTAGTGGGTAGTTCTACCCACCATTACTCATCAACTTTTAAATCTTTTGTCATGTTTGTGAAATGTAAATTCTGTGCCAAGTTCACAGTGTAAATTCTTGTTAACGTAGGTGTTAAACTTTCATATGTAAAATAACTTAGACATCTAGAAAATATGAGTCATGATTTCACAGATGCATATATTTATATACTGAGAATTAATGGTTGGTTGTTAGTCTGCTCTGTTATTTTTCAATGATGATTTTATTTACTTTTAAAATATACTGTTAATTTCTACTTTTCTTAAGAATTTACCTACAGTTACTGATATATAAGATACCACACTTAGAATTTCATAACACTAAATTTTGTTAACCTTCATAGCAATGGTGTTGAGGTTGTGTAGTATAGTTATTACATGCATCTTGCAGATTATTAACTGAACCATAGGGATTTGTGGTAAACTGTTCAAAGAATTTCCAGTACTAGTAGACACAGAATTCACAATTGCATTCTGTCTCAAGAGTCTGCAGTTACAACTTTTATGCTGTGTTGCTTATAATTAAGTAATGCTACCACAAATGAGATCTGTGCCAATAGGAAAGAGTAATAGCAGACAATAAAATCTAAACTAGGTATTCTCTCTCTCCCATCTGTAATTTTACCATACACATAGATCAGAATATATTTTTATAGTTACACCTAGTTCATCATTAGAAAAAAGGATATTCTAGCCACTTTATTTAACATTGGATTACTTCATTTAATGTTATTACTTCATTTAATATTTTTAAATTATACAGCTAGTATTTTAAATGTCACTGTTCTATACATAAGGAAATTATATTAAAATGAGGCTAGCCTTTAACACAAAGTAATAAAATTATATTTAGAACCATATGTAAACAGAACCGTTGATTTACTATATAGTCAAAAATCCAGTTTTAAGTTCTTCAGCTTTAGGTTTTGACATTTAAAAAGGCACACTATCACAAATCAACATGCAAAACTTGTTCTTTTTAAACTTGCAAGAAAAAAATCCTTTTACTTGAATAGATCAAAAACACTTTGCTGTAATTTAAGCTCCATGCAGTTAAGAGACCTTATTCATCCCAGTGATTTCTCTACTTATCCAACAATCACTTACTGAGACCTTGCCATTTACTCTCTCATGCAGTCATCAACACACAATCGTAGAGTGCCTAGAATTTCCCAAGGATTCTTCAGCATACTATGGATCTGAGATGAACAAAAGAGGGAAGGACTCTGAGGCCTTGGCACTGGCACGGCAGTCAGTGGTTTCAGGGTGAAAGCTGGTAAATAAATAACACCTGAATGAGCAAGGTAATTTCAGAAAATAATAGTTACTGCAAACTCAATCAAACAGGATCATGAAATGAAAGTTGTTGCTGCAGCAATTTGTGAGGAAGTCCTTTAAAGAAACCATTTGACAGAGAACACAAATGCAAGAAAAGGAGCCAGGCACGTTCAGATCATTGCAGGGTATAGTTATTTACCCTGTCAAACACTGTGGGGATAATGTCTCATTATTATCCTTTGATCTTTCTTATCCTGGGCTTCTTCATCAACTTTTCCTGTAGTTAACTAACAGGGTTTTCAAGTTTCTAACTTATCACAGTTCTCCTGAAAGGCTTATCATTTGAAGTACAACTTCTGCCATTTCGCTTATTCTTTGTCATGTTCGCCCTGCATTCTCTCAGGCTACACTAGCATTCACATACTCTAAATTGTGCCTCTATATCTTTTCCTGTTCTCATGGCAATTCTCCAGCCAGAGGTTTCAGTATATGCTTTCATAAATGCCAATCTTAGTCACAATGACTTTTTCAGCAATTTTTTTCTCAATTTATTAATTTATTTACTTTACATCCCTACATCATTCCCCCTGTCCTCCCTGCCCCCTCCTCTTTGCACAGCTCTTACCACTATTTATCCCTCCTCTTCTCTTGGGGAAGGAGGACATCTCCCACATCCCTCTGTCTCACCACACCCTGACACATCACATCACTGTGGGACAGTGTTACCTATGAGATTTTTTTGAGGTAAACTCTGAAATATCTGAAAACGTACAGTGACAAATATCCTAACATTTCCATATTTCTTATTCTACCCATTTGTGAATTCTCAGATTTATAACTCTATTCTAAGACTGTCCCTAATTACTAAATTATTTGAAACCCTCTCTTATGTTTTTGTATGTCTGGAAAGCAATTAGAGCTAGAAAAGTAATGGATTCAGGGGCATTTGCCTAGTTTCCTTCCAACTTGGCACCTCCTTCTTAACAATTGTGGGATTTTTCTACATATGAATAATGCATAACCAGGGTTAGAGTCTTCAGAATCACTCTCCAGGGTAAGCATAGTACCCTTATTTTTACAAGTCAACTGAAGTATATGATTTGAAATAAATGAGTATTGGTTTCTAGAAACCTTGTTTTCTTATTACTGAGAACAGTGGTAAGAGTCATTTCAAGTTTAGCAGCAAACGGGATTTTACACCTTTGCTTACTGATGTCATATGTTGAAACTTCTAAAAATAACAACTGTATTCTCACAATGGATTCATCTTATCATTATGTGCACATATTGACATTAAGAATGTATACAATATTTTTATGCCTTCCTCGTCTCTGTCAATTAGAATTGACTCTGAGTGAAGTATGATTTTTTTTTTTTTTTTTTTTTTTTGCCCTATGTAAAACTGCCTTGAACTCACTTCACTTACAGGGTTTCTACAGTTTCGTTGCCTGGCAACCATGTTCAGATTGGTACTTTGCCTTTGCTTTGGGAGTCAACTGTACCACAGAATCTCTTTGACTTTTTAAAACACAAACAAATTTTTACACTTATTTTTTAAGGAAATTGTTCTTTTAGTTCAGTGTTCTTACTGATTTGGTTCTGTAAGCAATATGCAATCTATATGTTATAATGTAATTTTCTGTTCTATTACCTTCAGAACTTTTCATTTGAATATATCTTTGCCTCTCAGCTGAGCTGAAATGTAGTTGTTTTTTTCATTTAACAACAAAAAGTATCAACTGCATTGCTCTTAGAAGTATGGAAAAAATAAAATAATTAACTCAGTAAAGATCCACCACTTTGCAGGTACTATTTATGTGACTAAGGATATATAAATCACGAAAATAGACTGTATGGTCTATGAAATGTAAAAATCATTTTCATTCTAGCAATGAAGGATATATATCCATCTTATAGAATCTAGATCATGTTGCTTTATTGTACTTTCAAATTCAAGCAACAAAAAATATTAATGTAATGATAGAAACCCTTGGGAAGAATGTTAAGTTTAATCATTTCTAGTTTCACCATATCACCACTAATACTCTAGTTAGAGTTGACACTGTATCACATGCTCTAATATTTTCATAGCAGCCCTATTTATAATAGACAGAAACTTGAAACAACCCAGATGTTCCTCAACAGAGGAGTGGATACAGAAAATGTGGTACATTTACACAATGGAATACTACTCAGCTATTAAAAACAATGACTTCATGAAATTCACAGGCAAATGGATGGAACTTGAAAATACCATCCTGAATGAGGTAACTCAGTCACAAAAGAACAAACATGGTATGTACTCACTGATAATTGAATATTAGCCCCAAAGTTCAGAATACCCAAGATTCATTTCACAGAACTATTGGACTGAGCATAGGGTCCCAGAAGGAGGAGTTGGAGAAGGTACTGAAGGTACTGAAGGAGCTGAGGGAGCTTACAGCTCCATGGAGGGAGCAACAGTGTCAATTGGCCAGACCCCCGGTGATCCTGGAGACTGGACCACCAACCAAAGAATATACATGGAGAGACCCATGGTGCTGGCCACATATGTGCAGAGGAGGGTCTTGTTAGCCATCAGGGGGAGGAGAGGCCCTTGGGCCTGAGGGTATTAGATGCCCCAGTATAGGGGAATGCCAGGGAGGGAAGGCTAGGGTGGGTGGGTAGGTGGTGGAATACCCTCATAGAGGCAGGGGGAGGGGTCATGGGTTAGAAAGTTTCCAAAGGGGAGACCTGAAAAGGGGAAAACATTTGAAATGTAAAATAAAGTACCAAAAATAAAAGTAAAGAAAGCACATCAAGAGGAGTCTCCCAAGGACATGCACTTACACACACACACAGAGAGAGAGGGAGACAGGCAGAGAGACAGAGAGACACAGAGAGAGAAACAGTTATTTGTTTGTCCAAGTTAATAAAAAGGATTCATAGTGAGTGTTATAATCTTGTGTCAAAATTCATAATTGGGGTGATTTAAATGATGGGGATGAAAAAATATTATGAAAACAGTGAATCCAAAGAATGATATCAACTCAAAGTCCAGATATTTTCATGAGCATATCACTTAGAACAAATCAATAGTCAACTTAAGCGGCTATAAGTAAAGTGGTTTCAAATACATTAACAAGCAGGTTCTGAGAAGTGATTTAGAATTTAATAAGAGTGTAAGTAAGCAAATACAGCTTCCTGAAGGTATCTATAACAATTTGAAAATCTGCAGATCAGCCCAAGAATAAAGGACACAGATCCTTTGAGTCAAAAGTGTATAAGATAATGAGCCAGATGGAATTCCATATATCTTGGCTGGGATTGGAATGTAGTGGAATCAGAGAAAGATTTGTTTTAATGCTGCCAGAGAAGATTGAGAGTTATGTACTCATATACATTTATTTTATCTACATAAATATCATAATAATCTTACGTACATATATATAGTAAAAAACACATGCATGTAATCAAAGAGCATTGCCAATAAAATTTATACATTGCATGATTAAAATGATGTATTTATATTAAGAAGTAAATTGTAGCTATTTTAATTTTCTTTCAATTTTTGCAATAAATGTTCTTCCAATGAGTCACCTCTCAAAATAGGATCTATTAGATCAAAATTTCCCATAGCATGTATAAAACCTGTTATCCCTGGAAAATTACAACAGAATGTTTCATTGGTCTGAATTGACCTACTGAACCTCACAATTAAAGTGTGTATAAGATTTTGTTAAATTTTGCTTTTAAATGTCAGTCTAAGCATAAGCAAAAATAACAGAACATTGAAAAAAAGTAGAAAATTCAACACAGTACACACTTACATTTACAAAGTTACCTAACGAGTTCTGCCCACACACTAATCTCATTTTATTGAACAAATACTGAATCAATGTTCCTCAAATTCTTATGTTTGAAAGAAAGAAGACCATTCTATAAAAGAATTTTGTACTCCTTAATTAAATTATAAATTTGAATGTTCACTCATTCTATGACTCATTGGCCTTTATCTCTTTCTTCTCTAATTTTAATTGAATTCACATAAGTGTTCCTAAAAACTCATACTGGTAATTTGTTTGTTAAAATGTGCTTTACAAAAGGGTTTTGTGACTGCCTTCATATCACCCAAAACATGAAGTAATCCAAGGATTTCAAAAATTTGGAATAACTGTCAGTTTCAGTAACTACTTTTCATTCATGGACTAGAGTGAAAACTTATTTTTATTTCAGGAAAGTAGGGATGTTACAGAGTTGGCACTTTGTTAAAACTTTTAAGAGCTATTGAATTGTCTGTGCTAAAATTCTGAATAAAGGAAGATAGGCCAGAAGGATCACAGTGCACTCAAGTGTGGATTAGAAAACCACAGGGCATGATGCCATTGAAAACTCACTGTGGTTTTATTTTGGACTAGATTTTTTCACCTGGATTTTTTTTTTTTAACTAAGTCTACAAGGTAAAAACATATATTTATTATATTCTTGAATTGTTTTATCGTTTCAAGTAATCTAGATAATAATTTATGTGCCCAAGTATTAGAGCTACAACCAGGAAGAACAGAATTTTTCTCATGAGTAATTAGAGGCTTGGCTTTTGAAAGAAATGAGTAGAAAAGCCTTCGTGTTCTGGAGCAGGTACAGAGCAGGGTTTGGTAAATGTAGGTAGAGCTGCATGCTGGAATCTGAGGGATGACAGGACAACGTCTTCTCTCTGAGTGAAGCTTTATACATTTCACCAATTTGATCTAAAAAGCAGCACATCCAGTAGGTGAGAAAAATTTCTCAGATAACGATCATATCTGAGTTGTGAAGGTCCACGGGGAATGAAAAATTTCAGCTCAGCACTTCCTTTTGAATTGGTATTGTATTTATTTCTCGGTAGAATTTTACTATTTGCTACTGGTAACTGTTATCAGCAATCTTTATATGATTCCAAAATTAGGATCCTAATGGTAACTTTGGGCTTATTAGTTAACATGTGTCAAGTCTTTTTGCTACAAATGGGCTGTCTCCCTGCCTTCACTGGTAGAGGGTAACTCTCATGGAACTGGAATGAGCAAAAAGCAGGTTCTGAAGAGTATCCTGGTGTGAGGTTAGCATAACTGAGTATAACTGAGTTGGGAACTGAGTGAAGCAAACAACATTTATGCACTTCAGTTATTTATATTCTTGTTGCCTGAATCATCAAGAATTACCCAGTGACAGATGCTGAAAATGGAACAAGTTAATGGAGATATTAAATCAAAAGTATATATATAAAGAATACTTAAATGGCCTTAGTTCACTAAAATCCTTCTTTGACTAATAGAGAGGTGTTTACATATGGTGACACTCAGGTTTTGTGGACACAAAATGAAGAGAAGTTATTTAGAACTACAGAAAAAGGAGAGCTTTAATTGCATTGCAACAAAGTAAGATTCTAAGCAAAAGTTATCATAAAATACTACATCTTAACCCTTGAAAGATTTGAGGCCCCAGGAGGTGGCAAAGTCTGGTGGCATCAGGGTCAGGGGCTGGGAACATCATCTTGGAGATGGTGGGGGAGAAGGCATGGGATGAGAAAGATTCAGGGGGCAGACTGGAAGGGGAATAAAGACTGGACTGTAAAAACAGTTTAAATAAACAAAAACTACATTTTACAACCCAGAATTTTTGAGAGGATCTAGAGGAAAACTTAAGAGTTATTTGAAAGTCAGTCGGATGGTGTTTTGCTGGAGCATTAAAGTGGACATAGGCATAAAAGATTGAAGCAGACACGGAAGAGAGGATGTTCTGCTAAAGCAAGCACATGAAAGGAAACGTGATGAAAGATTCTTTGCTAAAACACACACATGTATTGGTCCATCTTACATTGGGTAGTTGAGATGCATTTGTCAGACTATATTGAGAGAAATGTACCCAAATCTTCTGTTGGTGTACTGCAGTTTCTTGCTGATTCCTTGGATTCAGACTGATTGAATACATGTTCTGAGGCAAGGCACATGGAGGATGTGTGCTATATGGAGGGTATAAATAGTACTCCACTCCACGGAGTGACGGAGACAGAGCTTGGCTTGCTGGTACAGCTAGCTGGGCAACTCTTATGGGTCTTGCTTCTTAGCTGATCTTCTCTAAGTGAGGAATAGCCAAGACTGTCTCCTGGTGGTCCTGATGGTCATTCTTGCTGACTTAAGCCAAAGCTGAGACCTAGCTGTCTCTATGTCACCACTATTGCTAACCCAAATCTACCAAACTGTACTGCTGGTGTATCCTTGAAGTGTTTTAGAGTGGATCGAGCTGCCACTGGTAACCAGTGAATTGAAATGCCAATTTCCAGACAACAGTTGCTCTGAAGAACCTTTCTAAGCATCACTTCCCTGGAATTCTTTCTTTTTCACTCTCTGGTGGCTGGTTGGCTAAAGGGAGTTTAAAGTATTCAAGAAACATCATTAAAAATAAGGCTTGAAAAAATTAAAGTTGCAGATGGCATGTAACATGGCTTAGGCATAATGGGTAACTTTACTTCTAATGTAGAGAAAATGGCAGGTTATGAGGGGTTAGCAATATTGTTTAAGGAAATTGGCAAAATGGCAGCTACTGCCTCTGGGAGGTATCTTGCCTTGCTCCCAGAAGGGGTTTTTGGTGGTGCTTTGTAGATTTCATGTATATTATTTTAAAATGTTTAATGTGAACAGACAATTCTTTTCTGTTAAAGAAGATCACAGATAGAGGTAGTAGTGCTTGGAAAACAAAAAGGGCCATTGGGACGAAGAAAAAGTTCAGGCTTGGTGAATGAGAATGGAATGTACTGCTGGATGAAAGCTGAAAGCCAGGAGCTAACTAAGCTGGAAGATAAACTTTGATGCAGCCCTGCTTCTAGGGGCTTGAAAGAGCAAGAAATGGTACAGGTACAACAGGTTAATGAGCAGTCAAGTGTACCATCAGAGAATTTGCTTGGACCTACACAGGCACCTCCAGCCTTCCTAGTCTTTGTGCATCATATGCCTGCTAACAAGGTGGACAGGCTTATAATGAATTGTCCTGGAGACCAATATAAACATCAGATTTAAATAACTTAAAAGAGGCTGTGGTATTGTATAGCTTACATTTTTTCTTTGTCAAAGAAATGCTAAGTAACTTGTTTGTACAGCATAGGGTAGCCTACAAGATTGGAAGAGATTGGAGTCAGAGGTTCCAGAAGCTGGTAAGCAATTACAATGGTTGACATGGTGGAGGCACAAAGCCACAAAACTAGCTAGACATAATTTAGCAAGGGGGATAAACTTTATTAAAGACCAGCTGCTTGGTGAAGGGTGTTGTGCTGATTTACAAATCCAACTTGATGGTGTAATTAACAATGTATTGAACCCTTAAGAGCTTGGGAAGAATTTGGGAAAAAAAAATGTCCCTCACTCACTGAAATAATACAGGGTTCTGGAGAAACCTTCACAGAATTTTTAGAGGTTAAGGTCAGCTGTGAATAGAACCATAACAGACCCTGAAATCAGACTGTCATTGAACAAAATATTGGCATTTGGAAATGCAAATACTGGATGTAAAAGAATAGTCAGACCATTGAAAACTTGTTGGAGCTGCTGTAGATGAATGAATAAGGGAAAAAATTAACATTGGTTCTCGGGGGTATAATGCCAATATCATAGGGCAAACCATAGCTAGAAATATCAGTAATCAAAATGTTCAATGTTTCAACTGAGGTGAATTTGTTCATTTCCAAAGAAATTGTAAGGCAAAATATTCAAAGCTCAAAATAATAGGTACAATGACTCCATAGAATATGGTAATCATAGGAAAGAATAAGCAGGTTCTGGTAACCATGAGGCCCAAAGACTTCCAAGGTCTTGTAGCCACTGTGGAAAGGGCAAACATTGGGCAAACGAGCATTGGTCTAAGAGAGATATAAGAGGTAAACTCTTGCCTACAGGAAATGAACCAATGAGCCTCTCAGCTCGAGGCCTTGAAGGAAACAATATGAACCACGTTTTTTGGTCAAGCAGGAGGTACTGAACAGTCAAGAAAATCAATATTCGTTATTTCTGATCTTATGCATGATACAGAAGGAAGTGCAGCTTTTGATCTGGCTACAGATACCTTTCTTACATTATCCTCAAAAGTTGAAGTTATAAGTTAACCACTTGTGTATATGGTCCCTTATCTTCAGGGACAGTGGGATAATCTTTGGAAGAAATGGATCAAATTCTCAAGGATTTATTGTGCATCCAGGTATAATAGATGGGGCTAGCAAGGAAGAAATAAAAATTTTGGCGTAGGTGAAAAAGGAGATGCAAATTGATGCAGGGTATAGAATTGATCAACTATTGTCTTTTTTCCTTACATCAAGGGCAAGGCTGCTATAGTAGAAAGGACAGGAGCTTTTGGAAATACTGGAATATGTGTCTGGAATATAATGGTCAATAATCAGAGCCCCAAATTAATGGCACAAATGAATGGTGTTGACATAGATGTCTTGATGGACTTTCACCAAACTCTTGGAATCCAGATTGACACTACAGAAGGTTTATTAACAATTTGTAGGAAATAGTAAATTATCATGAGGCCATGAATTTGAAGGAGAAGGAGGAGGGGTATGTTGAAAGTTTAAAAGAAGGAAATGGGAGTGACAAATGCTATAATTAAATTATTATCTCTGTTATTTCAGTCTCTGTCTGCTTTGTCTGTTCCATGGGTTTTCTTGTGGTGTGCTCAACTGCAATGGCTCCATCAATTCTAACCCCTCCTCCTTCTGCAGAATTCCCTTTTCTCTGCCTAATGTTTGGCAGTAGATCTCTGCATCTACACTTATCAGTTGGTGGATGAGTCCTCCGTGATATGAAGGTATGTCTCTCGTCTCATCATAACTTGTTATGCTCTGTTCTGAGCTTTCTCAGGACCTATGCTTAAATAGCATGCCCTTCATTGGACTCCATTTTTATCTGTGGACTTTTCTATCCATGTTCTCAATTCCAAAATAATGACTCTGAGACTTAATTATATACAAATAAGTGCCTAGTTTTGTAACATAATTATCCATTTATTCTATTCTATGAGTGCCACATGACTGGTTACCTCTTCTCAGTTTCATGCATCTGTCTTCTGTGAGTTGCTGTCTTCAGGAGCCTGACTCTATCCCAGAGTTCCTCTCTCCCTGCCAGGACACCCACTTCCTATTTGCCTCAGCTCATTGGCTGATCAGATTTTTATTGACAGGTGATACTTCCATAGGGTTCAGTAGAGACTCTCTTTATATCGATGCATAGAGCCTTCTCTGTTTACTTAGTCTTTATAGGTGTCACTCCCCTATTGTTTACAGAGCATAAAATTTCAAATCAGACTTCTTTGCTATCTAGTGCATCAGTCTTCCCAACCTGTCTTATGTGTTGTTCTCTGACTCTTAGATCTAGGAATTGTACTGAAGAGGCACCAATTGGTTTGATACCCCACAGTGACTTTTGCAGAAATATAAAAGGAAATATAAAAATTTAAAGAATTATTAGCCTTTTAAAACATTGTTTATTTGATAAAAGATAATCATAATAACAATAACTATTGCTAGTAAGTATTTGGAGATAAATTTTCTTTATTAAAACCTATACTGGAGAATAAATGTTTGTCTTTTGGTTATCAAACAAATACTATAAATAAAAATACTTCTATAATTCATAATTACATAAATAATTACATAATTCATATGTATATATGTAATATTTTATGTAGAAATAATTTCGTAGAAATATACTGCATGCTTAAATGTAAACTAACAAACTTCCTATCTTGTCTTAGAACTTATAATAACATTATTTCTGAAATTTAAATCATATTCTAATATGAGAATTACTATTGCTTTTACAAATGTACTAAAAGATAATTTAAAGTTAATAATGAACATCATATAGTAATATTCAAATTAGCAATGTTAATATAATCTGAACAATATCTTGTTGATATGTAATTGTAATAACCAGCTGTTTTAGGCATAGTTTAGTTTATAATTCAGCACGGCCATAGATTTGTTTCTTGTGATAACTAAATGTTCTTCTTGAAATTTCTATTCAAATATTGGCACAAGATTTTCTGATTAAAATCTTTTATCGGTAGCATTTTTGTTACTATGTTGCTATTGTTACTTCAACAATTTTCATCATAATAAAGCTGTGTGGAATAATATTTTTAAGCAAATGAAAAAGATTATCTTCAGATAAATATGTTCAATTTGAAGGTAAATAATAAAGAGATATTGCATGATCCTTTAATAATATTTTCATTTTAATAATATGTATGGATAGTCAGCTTTTATCAACAGATTGAAATGTGAACTTATCAAACCTCCACTGTCTCCCAAAGCTTGCATTCTAATGTAGGGAAATTTTTTAATTAAAATTTATTTCTGTATGTATATCTTCACTTTTTTATGTGTATATTCTTATTTTTTAAAAAGTGAATACTTCTCATTAGCTAAATAAAGACATAGAAGGTTGTCATACTTATCTTTTAGTGCCCACTTACAAATAACTGTAGTAATTTTATTTACCATACCGTATCTTTAACAACAGAAAACATAATAATTATACTAAATAAACATAACCTGAGACTAGTGAGGTAAATGTCAATACAATGTAATTTATCACAGCCACAATACAAAGGTGAATCTGTTATCCATAGAGTAAAAGTGAAAGCATGTAGGGTGGTTCACTAGGCAAGTCTGCAATAGACAATTAGACTGTCCTGAAAGCATGGCTCAGCAGTTAAAACAATTGCTACTCTTGCAGAAGATTGCAGTTTGGTTCCTAACACTGATGTTGAACTAGTTACAACTGCTTTTATCACTAATTGTTGGGTTTGGATATACTCTTCCAGTCTCTGTCAGCAGCCAAACATTATAGTATACCAATACACAGACACAGAAAAACACATAAATGAAAAGTAGGTATAAAAATCTAACACAAGGACTGGCTACATTGTTCAGCAGGCAAATGTGCTTTTTACCTATGTTGAGGTGAGTCTGACTCCCAGGTCCACAAGGAACTTGTCCTCTAAATTACATTTATGTAACCATGGCACTGGTGGCATTGGCACACACACACACACACACACACACACACACACACACAAACAAACACACATGAGTATGCAATGTAATTTAAAAAAAAAAGAGCAAATCCAAATTTCATTCTTCAAAGTAGGTTGCTATACATAAAAGCTACCTAAAATTGTGGAAATGGATTTAGATCAAACAGGGAGTCAATAGGTAGATACTGGCAGGATTTTCAATACATTTTTTTGGAACGTAATTATGGATTAGCTTGAACACACTAGAGATAGAAAAGTAAATGGAAGGACCCTGACGCTGAGAACCCTTCATAAAATAGAGAAATTCTTCAGAAATGACAAGCCATCTTAGAGGAAGGTTAATCTTTGAGGAAATATAAAGTTTAGACTTTAAGAAACATGTTAGTCGAAACTTAAGGAAGGATTTCTAGATTTCCACTGTGGCAAATTTTCTGTCATCCCCCCATCTGAGTACCTGGGATCTACCTCAGGTCTTCAGGCTTGGCAGCAAGAACCTTTACCATCTTGGCAGACATAGTTGTATAATCTTAGCCATGCTAACCTCTAATCATGGATATGGCCAATATTGAAAGCAACAATTATAGATATTTATGTAAAGGAATTTCTGTGCAGTATATCTTTTCCTGATTTTGAGAGGAAAGAGATAAATGGACAGAATAGCTCTGGCTGGGAGAAAGGGACAAAGACCAAGTAGGATAATTTGAAAATTTCAGTCCATTTTTATGCCAAGTAAACTAAAAGTCAAAAATAGATACTGAAAGTATTACAGGGAAAACAAACAAACAAACAAACAAATGTGACTAGATAATCCTTTCCTGAAATCAAAAGCAGACAGTTAAAGTCAGCCATTTCGCCTGTGAGATCAGTATTTTTCTTAGGTCTTCTCAACCAAAACAAAAAATCAAAATGATTGGTATTGAGAAGAGGTGACAGCTAATGTTCCTGCTAAGCAATGTGTACATGGCATTTGGCTTCAGCCAGCACAGCAGAAGCATCAAAGAATGTAGGGAATATTTCAGGAAGAGATCAATATTCAGCTCTGGTGTAATGGAGTAAAACCAAGGAGATAAATAGAGTATATGTGGGTGAAGATAAAGAATCAAGGCAGAAAGCATGAGTTGAAGGGTGTCTAATAGATGCCCTCAGATCTCCAAATCCACACAACTGGTAAAACAATCCACATTGCTGAAGATTGTTAGCACACCACTCAGAACTGAAGGATGATTTAGTGTGTGGAGAAGAAACCCAGTAGGCTACATCCCTGAGACAATGAAGAAAATTTTGAGCCTTTGAAATTCTATTCAGGAAAATACTAATGATAATTATCTGGATATAATATTTTAAGGCTGAGTATGTTTTAATATATTTTAAGTATTTCTGGTGAACCGAAACTACATTGAGCAAAGGAAAAAAAAAAACATGGGAAAGTAATTGTAACTCAGAAACTAATACCCTTTAAGAAGAAAGGCTAATATGTTTTTAGGCAGATCTATTTGTTAAAAGGAGAAGCATATGTGTATAATCACTGTCTTTGTTCATTTTAGAAAAGAAAAGAAAAGCACCAAATGTGAACTCCAACAGCTAAGCAGCTGCAAACACATGGGGCAACACTAAAGGTAATATGTATATCTTAACTCCTTAATGAGTATGTGCATGTACACATGCACATGTATGTGCATGTCTCTGGGCATAACAATAATTTTTAAAAGGGGGGCATAAATTTGAGAGAGAGGCATTAAGACAATGAAAGAAATAGAGGGAAGAGGAAAGAAATGATATAAATATCCTACACACATTTAAAGCCTTAAAATATAGAAATACAAATAGGGATATATATATATATATATATATATATATATATATATATATATATCAGTGCAATTAGTAAAAAATTATAGACACAATGGAAAGTTTTAATTTAATTTGTATCTTACATAATATATAAACATATTTAATCAATACAATATATCCTAAAAATATATTTCTGTGTCAATTTAACAATACATTTGTGGTGGTTTAAATTAGAATGACCACCATGGCCTCATGCATTTGAATTCTTAGGGAATGGACTATTTGTGGGAGTAGGTGTAGCCTTGTAAGAAGGTTTCCAAAATCCATACCAGGCCTAGTGTCTCTCACTCTTCCTGTTGCCTGTGGATCCTCCTGATATAGATGTCTAACACCATTTCTTCCTGTGAGGCTCCATATGCTTCCTGCCATGATAATGGATTAAACTTCATCACAGCAGTAGAACACCGACAAAGACAACATTATAAAACAAAATGCACATTTTGGTGATATATTACAAAAATAATTTTTTATTTCCCCTTTATGAGAATATTTTTGCTACTTTTTTGGTTGTTTCTTTAGTAATATGCTGAGATTAATTCTTTTGTTCTTTGCTCTCCTGCTAAATTATATACACATGGTGTTAATTAATGCTTACTAATCGTGTCACTTTATGCCTCTGTATATACTGGTAACTGTAATGTCATTATAGAGTATTGTTCATCTACTATTGATCAAAGTTAATGTTTCTTTTAGTTAAAGTTATGAAGCTCTTGATATTTGATCTGGATCTGGTGTTGGAAAAATATATTTAAAAATGTAGAGTTTACACATACTTTCTGAATTTCTCAAGGCATTCTCCCACCTTCTTTGTCTAAGTTTCTGGTTTCCTAGTTCAGACATGGAAGCATAGATATCGTTAACCTCATTTGTTATGCAGGGTTAGTCAGTCATGAATATTTCCAGGACCTAGATGAAATTATCTGAATAAGGTCAAATGAAAAATATAAGAAAATAAACATTGGAGTATACAGATTAGATAGCAAGCAAAATAAATTCTTAAATTTAGTGAGCAAATATTTGTGCATTATCTAGACCATATCTATATAAATATTGCAATGCATTTTTATGTCTTTAGACATTTTATGTAAATATTTTGAGAGTTTTAAAATATGCATCAACATAAACAACTCAATAGATAATATTCAGTGGAATTGTAGTGTTTTATATAGGCATGAAATCAACTCAGTTCAATTTTAGAAATTATCATAATATTTAGTTTTATATTCTTCAAGAAATGAGCTTGGATGTTTTATAGTGAAAAATAGGTCAATAGTTTTATAATCACTATAGAACAAATAAAATTGTTGAAGAAAATTATGAAAATAAATAATATTAAGCAATTAATTGTAGTGTAGAGATCTATGACAAATAAATGATCTAATAAAGCAAATAGTTAAATATTTATTATTTTCAAGGCATTATGCTAAAAAAGAGAGAGCAGTGTGAAAGGCCATAGTTAATGGAGTATTTAATGCGGTCTACTGAATAAGAGACTGCTCAGCTTCTGCATGTAATTTAGGGAAGAAGTTTAGATAATAAGTTTAAGTACATGAAGAACTATTCTATTTTTGCTATGTACATTGTACTGACTATTACAAATGTTAATTATAAAGTCAATACAAACCATCAATTATTGAGATACTAATAAACAGTGCTACGAATCTAATTTTACAAATTGTAGGAAGTTAAAAGAAGAAAAATGCAAGCTTCAATATAATTGTATCAATGATATTAAATATATCAGTTACATTCATGTAATATTATTAAAAAGTATAAAACAAGCCAGTATATAAAGGCTGTAAAAGTATTTTAAAAGGAGATTGACTGCTAGCAGACATGATAGGTTTTTTTTTGCTTTAACTATAGTAAGTAATGAAGAATGACATTCCATTGATTCAATAAATGATGATAAGTTAACAGTAAACAATCCTTAGATGTATTGTCTCATACCTCAGACTTCTTACCATCTTTATACACATTGTCACATCTCAGTGAGACACTTTAAATGAATATACTAAAAATACTTATGTTTATACTCTATTTGGATACTTAGGAAATTTTAATATAGACATCTCATATTAAAAAGGAGTCCGAAAACAGAAATTCAGGCCTTTTTCTTAGTATCCACTTTTTGGCATATATAAAAAAAATACCCTCTTCCACTTCATTGGCTTATAATATTGACTACAAAGATAAACAAATTTTACTCAGATAATGATAGGGCATTGTGTTTTGTCTCAGTCAATGCTAATTTCCTGAAAAAGTAGGGACTGTATGTTTCATCTTTTAAAATAAAATAGAAACCCTGTCATTTCTTATAATGTTAAAAATTAATTGAATGATGTCATCCAGTTTTACTGTTGGAATAAGATGTATTAGAATATGAAGAGAGAATATCTTATGTCTATATGGATGTGAAACCTGTAAATAATAAACCTGATGTCCTATGGCTTAGTCAGGAAATAGAATGCTGACCATCTGGGAGGAAATGGAATTCTAGGATAGAGGCAGGTGAGAGATTTGCCTTGGAAGATGTGAGAAGACAGAATCATGGTTCCTGAGCATAGGTAGCCAGCCACATGATAGAATATGGATGAAAATAAATGGGTTAATTTGAGTTATGACCTAGTTAGAGAAGAGCCTACATATATGGCCAAGGGATTTGCAAATACAGTTTGAGTTTGAGTCTAGGTCATATTTTTGGAGCATGGACAGAGAGGAAGAACCTTGACCAAACTACTAGAAGAGTACTCTAAATCTTAATAAATGAGTTTTAAAATGACAGATTTGACATCTATTCTTTTGACACCAATACAAACAATTTGGAGGATTTGTTTGCTGAAGTATGCGTATACCTTTCTTTATAGGCTGTTTCTTTCAGCACTGTAAAAGTGCATGCACCTGGATGTATACAAATATGTGTAGTGATCTGATTCAATGTTATTACATAAATTCCTTTATTCCTTGTCACTTTTATACACTTGTCAAAACAACTGCAAAAACATTTATTGGTTTGTCCATGCTTTACCATTTTCTTTGTAGTTGACATTTACTAACTGGCTATTAGTCATTTATTTTTATCTCTAGAAAGGCCTCCAAATGCAATGTAATTTACCCTGATCATTTTCCTCAGTGCTAAATTATTTTGAACTTCTGAAGCCCTTTCATGTGAGTTTAGAGAGATAAAATACAACAGACAGAACTGTTTAATAAAATTTCAGTTACGTGACAAATCAGAGGACTACAGCAAACAATGTATTGGTGGCACCAAATGATGCAAGAGAGAGAGCTAGTATGATGGAGCCAGTTGAAAATCAGACAAATCTCATTATTCAATTCACAAAACAATTAAACAAAGAGAAACCTGGTCTTTTAAATTCTATTGTTTCAAGCACGACAGCTTGTTGCCGTTAAGTTGTGTTATGCTCCGTGTAATTATGAACAATTATTGTGTTTTCAAATATATTGAATTCTCTATTTGAAAATGCAGCCTCTTTATTTTATATTAATTGGTTTTGTTATTGTATAATATACACCAATGAAGCTCTTCTATACTTCTCACAGAGCTCTTGGTTGACATCACACAAGTCGCATGCCTTGCATTGCGAGCTTCATCAAACGCTTGTATGACAAGGGCTGGTCAAGAAATTTATACACTCACATTTCTCAAAAGTGCTCTTAAAGTCAATCTTTTCTTGGGACTTGTTCAAGCAGAAGCAGGATGAGCAGTCAATACAACAAACTGTCATTGGAGCAGAAGTATGACACAATTCTTCCTGCCCAACGATGGAACATGCATGGCAAAAGGACAAAGTGTACTGGTCTTCTCTCCATTGTCCTCTTCCTGTATGTGAACTATTAAGTGGCTACCATTATTATGGTAAATCATCATGTCTACCGAAGTCCAGAGATTTCACATGAAAAATCTAATTCTTTCTACTTAATGATTTTGAAAATTTACAGCAAAACATGGTAAATACATCTTTTCAATTTCAGCACTCTTTATCAGTTTTTAGATTTCCATAGGCATTTATGAACATGTAACTTTTAGGTAAATGTAACTCTTTTTTAAAAAAGAAACAAGACACATCAGCAGTTTATTATGTTGAAGATCAATATAATGTGGATTATTAAAGTATTGAAGCCTAATCTATTCAAATCATCATTCTCACAATATAAATCACATAACAAAATGTTAACTCATTGAAAGAATATATGTGTACTTAGTTCTTTATATTAGTTGTTTATATATTCATTGTCTTGAGCAACTAACACAGAAATCAACTTCGGGGTATTTTCATCAGATATAAAGAAGACCTCTACTTTTTAGCATTTACTATCCATTTTCTCCACCTATCCAGTTTTAAATATCAATATAAAATGCCTATTTTTGGAAATTAAAAATAAATGGAATAAAAAATATGATCCCCCTGTAAGTGGTTGCTTTTACTTTGCATAATATTTTAAGGTTCATCTCTGATTAAAGACATAATAGAGCTTTATTACTTTTTTTACAGTTTAAAGCTATTTATTTTAATTTCTTTATTTATTCACTTTACAACCCAATATCAGCCCTTCTTCTTTTCAAGTCCTCTCCCCATTCAGAAACCAACTCAGATATGAGAATTTACCAAGGTTTCTGAATCTGCTCAACCTCCGCAATTTTTGTCTGGTGAAATGATTCCACTTGCCCCATCTGTATCCCAATTTTTTAAATTTGGATTGTCAGCATCAAACTGTTGAGTGATTTATATATTTTTGATATTAGCCCCTTGTTTTACATAGGATTTGTGAAGAACTTTTCTCAATCTGTACGCTATTATTTTATCCTATTGACAGTGTCCTTTGACTTACAGCAGCTTTTATTTCATGAGGTCCCATTTATTAATTTTTGAACTTAGTGCCTAAGCCATTAGTGTTATATTCAGGATGTTGTCTCCTCTATGGAGGAATTCAAAGCTCTTTCCCAATTTCTTGTCTATGACATACAGTGTATACAGTTTTATGTTGAGGTCTTTCATCAATTTGAAAATGAGACTTGTGGAGGGTGTTAAATAGGAATCAACTTGCATTCTTCTACATACAGATATTAAGCTAGTCCAGCTCAATTTGTTGAAGATGCTCTCCCTTTTCCATTATATGGTTTTTGCTTCTTTGTCAAAAAAAAATTGTCTATGAGTATATGGGTATATTTCTGGGTTTTTGATTTGATTACATTGATCTACCTGTCTGTTTCTATACAAATACCATGAGGTTTGTATGACTATTGCTCTGTAATAGTTGAAGTCAGAGACAGTGATACCTCCAGAAGATTTTATTGTTCAGGATTGTTTTAGCTATCCTTTTGTTTGGTGTTGTGGTGGTAGTTTTGGTTTTCTTTTTCCATATGAGGTTGTGAAGTGTTCTTTTGAGATCTGTGAAGAATTGCATAAGAGTTTTGATGGGGACTTCACTGAATCTGTCTATTGATTTTGGTAAGATGGCCATTTTCACTATGTAAATCCTTTTTATCCATGAGCAAGGGAGATCTTTCCACCTTCTATTATCTTCCACAATTTCTTTCTACAGAGACTTGAAGTTCTTGTCACAGAGGTCTTTCCCTTGTGTGGTTAGAGTTACATCAAGGCATTCTACGTTATCAGTGGCTATTGTAAATTTTACCTAATTGCGTTCTCAGCCTATTTATTGCTTGTATAGAGGAGGGCTACTGATTTTTTGAGTTAATTTTGTATCCACCCATTTTGATGAAGGTGTTTATCTGCAGAAGTTCTCTGGTAGAATTTTTGGGGTCACTTATATATACTATTATACTGTCTGTGAATAGCTACTTTGAATTATTCCTTTCCAAACTGATCTCTTTTAGCTGTCTTGCTGCTCTATCTAGAACTTCAAGTACTATATTAAAGAGATAGGGAGAGAGTGAGCAGCCTTGACTTGTCCCTGATTTTAGTGTAAATGCTTTAAATTTTTTTTTCCATTTGATGTTGGCTGTTGGTTTTCTGTATATTGCCTTTATTGTGTTCAGGTATGCACTTTGTATTCCTGCTCTCTCCAGGACTTTTTCATGAAGGAGTATTGGATTTTGAGAAATGCTTTTTGGGCATCTAGTTAGATAGTGATTTTATTCTTTCAATTTTAAAAAAATGAGTTGATTGTGTGTGTGTGTGTGTGTGTGTGTGTGTGTGTGTGTGTGTGTGTATTAAACCACCACTGCATCCCTGGGATTATGCTTACTTGATCATGGTGGATGATGTCTTTGGTCTGTTCTTGTGTACAGTTTGCAAGTATTTTATTGAGTATTTTTACATCAATGTTCATGAAGGAAATTGCTATAATTCTTTTTCTTTTTTGAATCTTTGTGTGCTTTAGATATTATGGTGACAGTGGCCTCATAAAATGAGTTCAGTAGTGGCCCTTCTGTTTCCATTTGTGGAGTAGTTTGAGGAGTATTGGCATTAGCTCTTCTTTAAAATTCTGATAGAATTCTGATTAAAACTATGTGGCTATGGTCTTTTTTTTGGCTGAGGGACTTCTAATGACTGCTTCTATTTCCTTAGGAGTTATAGGACTATTCACATATTTCACTTAATCTTGATTTAGCCTTGATAATTGGTAGAAAATCATCTGTTTTATTTAGATTTTCCGCTTTTATGGAGTACAGTCTATTGAAGTAAGACAAAATGAGCCTTTGAATTCCCTCAGTGTCTGTTGTTATATGTCTCTTTTCATTTCTGATTTTGTTAATTCGGTTACTGTTTATCTGTCTTTTAGTTAGTTTGGCTAAGGGTTTGTCTATCCTATTTATTTTCCTATGAAAGCATTTCTTGGTTTGTTGATTCTCTGTATTGTTCTCTTTGATTCTAATTGATTGATTCCAGCATTTAATTTGATTATTTCTTCCCATCTACTCCTCTTAGGTGTCTTTATGCCTTGTCCTTCTCTTTCTCCTTTTTTATTCCCTATTAATTTGTTAGTATGAGCACTCTCCAATTTTTTTTATTGAAGGCACTTGATTCTATGAACTTTTCTCTAAGGACTATTTTCATAGTGTCCCACATGTTTGAATATGTGCTACTCTTATTTGCCTTGAACTCTTGAAAGTCTTTAATTTCTTTCTTTTTTTTCTTCCTTTCCTGACCCAGTAATCACTGAATACAGAGTTGTTCTGTTTTCATCAATATGTTGTCTTTGGGTTGTTTCTGCTGTTGTTGAATCCAGCCTTAATCCATGGTGATCTGATAGGATGCATTGGTTATTTCAATCTTTCTGTATCTCCTGAGGTTTGCTTTGCAACTGAATGATTTCTTTTAGTTTCTCAGTCAATCTTTATTTCTCACTTTTTCTCTTTTTTAACTCATTAATCCTAAAGCTGTAACTATGTATTACTATATATAACTGATTATAGGGTGAGTTTTGGACAAGGTTCTGAGAGATACTAGGAAGGTCTTTTGTGTTTGGGTGAAATATCCTATAGATATGTCTTAGATCCATTTGAATCATTACCTTTGTTAGTTTTGTTATTTCTCTGTTAATTTTCTTTCTTTATGCCCCTTCTATTGGTAAAAGTCAGGTGTTGAGCTCTCCCAATATTAAAGAATGGGTTTCAATGTATGATTTAAGATTCAGTAATGTTTCTTTTCTGAGTGTGGGTTCCCTTGCATTTGGGGCATAGATTTTCAGAATTGAGATGTTTTCTTGGTGGATTTTTTTTTTGATGATTGTGAAGTGTCCTTCACCTGTCTATTCTTTTACTTTTGATTGAAAGCCAATTTTATTAGATATTAGAATGGATATTCCAGCATAAATTTAACTCTTAATTCTAGGGTGGTCTCTTTACTTTCATTAACTTTGTCAGTGATAAAGACTTTATGTCTATAACATTCCAATATATCATAAAAATTACTTGGTGTGTGTGTAGAAAGAAGGAAAGAAGAAATGAACAATACAAAATTTGTATATGTATTCTTAAATAATGATTCTTTGTGATTATATCAAACAACTATTGTTTTTAACTATCTAGAGCTTGTCTCAGGAATGCTTTCCCTGATTGTAGTACATAGTTACAATGTTAGGGCTAATGAGCTATAAAAGAGAAAAAAGGAGAAATAAAGAATGACAGAGAAATTAAAAG
The DNA here is from genome assembly GCA_019843965.1 of Rhynchomys soricoides. Taxonomy (NCBI): domain Eukaryota; kingdom Metazoa; phylum Chordata; class Mammalia; order Rodentia; family Muridae; genus Rhynchomys; species Rhynchomys soricoides. The sequence goes on from JADRCH010000010.1 coordinate 22,180,774, forward strand.
AAATCACACAGAAATTATATTTTAATTTTGGTTTCTTGAATATCTATAATAAATCTCTATAAGTGATTAACATTTTAATACATTTGCAGTACTTGAAAGACTATTAAATAACACAAAGAATGTAAAGTCTGGCTTCTATTACTTCAACCACAGTTTAAACAGGGAATATATTCTATTAATTAAATATTTTTGAGAATTTTATACTTGAATACTATATTTAAGTCATTTCAACTCCCTCTACTTCTTATTCCAGATCCTCTTGTTGCCCCCTACTCTTTCAAATTACTAAACTTCTTTTTAAAACCTTATTGCTGTATTACAAATATAAAGATCATTATAATGTTAAAGGTGGTAAGCCAAAATGTGATTTATCTTGAAATGTTTGTTATCCAAAGAATAATAAATTTCTGAGATGGCATACTACCAATATACTTTTTTAAGAAATATTAACTTAAGTTATAATCTAAGATTATGATATTAGCCTTTATAAATTATGAAAAAAACTCACCCTTATAATTATGGGCATTCTCTACCATGCTCACATTTACTACTCTATCTGCTGAATCTGGAATTTCTATTCATAGATTATCCTTTTGAGGTCAAGATCTCTTCTTCAAATATGTTGACTTTAATCAGGATTGATTTCCAAGAGAAAAGAACATATCACAATACATTATCAACCTTAGCATTAGAAGCTTTCCTAACAGGAGAAACATCTTACAAATTTTCTCCATTATGTCAGTCAAGCCAAGTAACTGCTACCTAGGCTTTAACAGTTTACCTAGGCCTTAACAGGAATGATTTTGAGCCACTATGTGGGTATTGAGAAAGGAACTCATATCTTATGCAAGAGCAATAAGTGTACTTAACTCTTAAGCAATTTCTCTAAGAGATGCTTAATGTTGGAACTGGATAAGTATTTCAAAAAAAGTCATTTGAATTTTAAATTATATTCCACATATTCATATAAATATATATTAAATAATATATGCTTATATGTGTGTAAAAATAACTTTTATTCTCCAGATGTTATTGCTGTTATGACTGCATAAACTCTAGCTATTTCTGAACTTTGGCAGTCTAGTTCAACGAGGCTGTTCTGGCCTAAACTTCTCTCCAAGCTGACTGATTCAAACTGAATTCTCTTGGCTTCTGACTGAGTTGCTGTGTTTGGCCTCAAACTAACTCTGTAAATCTATTCAAATCTTCTGGTGTCTGCTCATTCTCTGGCTAATTCTATCTTCACCTGCAACCAGTCTTTGTAAAACTGTTTGACCTAAACTGCTCCCTGCTCCCATCTTATTCTTTTAAGTTTTCTCTCTTTCTTGTGCACTTGTGGGTGCTGGTCATATTCTATCTCAGAAAAATTCTGTCAAATCTTTCTCTGATTGTAACTTTGCCTTCTCTTCAATTAGACATTACTTTCGAATATGGCTGTTTCTTTCTACAAACTAACCTAACCTATTTTGTTTCTGATTAAAGGTGTGTAGAAAAGACATATCTAAATTCCTTCTAGAGGGATTAAAGTTACATGGCATGTGTGCATTTCAGCCAGATCACACACACATATGTCTTTAGATATGATCCCTTGCCAGAGCAGCCATGTTGGTGGATTACAAATCCTCTGCATATGCATGTATAAACTATAAAACAGTAAGGTATAAATAACAATATTTTGGAATTTGAAGAGCGGAAATTATAAATATTTTTCTTTTTTTAATAATATGTCATCATTCCAGATCCAATTCTGTGCAGCCATATGATGTCTCACAACTTCCTATAACTGTAGTTCCAGGGGAATCAGATTCCCTTTTCTGACCTCCTTGGGTACCAGGCACATATATACACACACACACACTCACACACAAACAAAAACTGGTACATAGAGATACATACAGACAAAAGCCCATACATATAAGATAAATTTAAAATATTGTTAAAAAAAAGAAAATCAGCAATATATTTTATCATACTTCCCTTTTCAAAACTTCTTCCATATCACCCCTGACTTGCCTAGCCATGAAAATAATTCATTGGCAACTCAATGACTGTAATCACAACATTCTGTAAGTCTATGCAAAATTCTATCAGGTTCTCTATTATTTTTATTTTTTTTCTGTAATAGGTAACATGTCCATATATCATAATCATGTAGATGTTTTATATTTCTGTATACATATATTTCTATCAATGTTTATTGAAACTATAATTTTTTCTTTATCACTTACTTTCAATGTCATAAAATCAAGATTATACTATAAATCATTTAACAATGATTTTTCTCAGTTTTAGACTTTCTAGTAGCTATCAGTTGATAGTAATAGCACAATAAGTATGCGAGGCAGTGTTCTGAGGTGTAGGATTTGGTACCTCTATGGCCTAGTGGCAATTACAAGGCATTGAACCTTCTGGGCAATGATGAGAGGTGATATATATATATATACTTACTTTTAGGAGAATATCAAGGAGATAATTTGCTGGCTTTCTATAGAAATTGGATTTCAAAATGCTTTATTGAATAACATTACACTAAAACTTGTTTTGCCTTGTCTCTGTTACTTAGAACACATAATTCTTATATTTCCTCCAATATACTGAATTCTACCTAGCATATGATTTTAATATTATACTACTATTTATTTGTGTACTAAAACCGTATACAATATTTAGATTCTATAAATTCCTTAAGATATTGTTTTTCCAATGAGTAATAGAATTAAGAAAACCCTGAGTAAGGCAAAAAATAGGTTTTTCTTTATCAAACAGACATGAATTGTTTTTGTTTCTAATCTTTTTAGTATTGGGGAACAGGCAATAAATAGCTTATTTAATGATACAGGTCACATAACTGAATATGTTTGGATTGCCTTCAGTTGCTGTGTCTTTGACACCATAAAATAACTAAGCTACTAATTATTTGTCTTCAAGACAGCCTTCTATGATCCTGACACTGACTTTTTGTAGGTACAAAATGAATAAGTAAATTGGGATCTTCTGTGTATGACCTATACTGAGTCCTTTAGGTTTGGAAAAGTGTCATCATTTTCTGTCACTCTATTATCCCATATCCTAATTTATTCCAAGCTGTATGACTATGTGAGAAGGGCAGGAGTTTTAACTTCCCTCAAGGTCTTTTCTATGTGATTAATTTTACTATTCTATGACATAAATTTCCAGTATTTCTATCAACTGCCAGATATATCTATTCAAATTATGTATCTATAAAGTAGAAAATGTACTGTAGGTCCATGTACAGCTAATTAACCATATGTCAGAAACAGGATATCATTTATAACTTGGTCTAATATACTCCATTACAAAGATTATAGGATAATGATATTTGCCAAGGTATAAAAGGAAACTTGTATTCCTTGCCCAATCCTTCTAAAAAAACATTTAGATATTTAACTTTCCCAAATTATAGGTGATATAGTAAATGTCACTGGTCTACTTTGATAAAGAATTATGGCTCTCCAAATTTTATCTTGGCTCAGAAGATGGCTCAGCAGTGGAGAGTACTTGTTTTTGCAGAAGACCATGAGCTGTTCCCCAGAACTTACATGGTGATTCAAAATTATTTGTAATTCTACTTCTGAGGTTCCTGATGCCATTTTCTGACATCTTTGGGATTATATCTATTCCCAAAACAGTCATATACATAAAAATAACATAATCTATACATGCTTTAATATATTTTATCACATTATTATACGTGTTTGTGTGTATGTGTGTGTGTGCAAGTGTACACATCAGTATGATATGCAAGTCATAGGATAACCTGAAGAAGTCAGTTCTTACCTTTAACCACATCAGGCCTGGCCATTGAAATCAGGTAATATTTCTTGTAGCCAAGTGCTTTCAGCTGCTGAACCATGTTGTCAGTTTATAAACCATGAACTTCTTATCATATAAACTGGACTCATTTGTACTTTGTGATGATTCTACCTTCTTGGTGTAAGTTTTAGAATTGGTTTGGTTTGAACCACTATGCACGTAATGAATATGTGTCATTTCAAAGCTACATAAGTCTTCTGGTCATACACCTTTAATTTATTTTCCTGGGTAGACTGAGGATCCTGCTTTCTGTTGTTCTGACTTGCTTTGGAAAACTCTTCTTAAATGATCAGCAAGAGGTTATACAAATACATCCTTACTTAATGTATATTTTTGATGTGTTGACAAAGGATGTTCTTGGAAATGCATAATCCACAAAGACAAAGGTGCTGCATTTCGCATAGCAAGGGGGAACATTAACCTTTAACAGGAATGATTGGGCTTCTTTTGCAGAACTATGGGCCTTGAAGTACGTTAGAACTTCAGTTTCTCAAGGAATTGTTTTAGATACCCATGTAGATATAGAAGAATCAAAATGGAAGACATTATTTATTTCTTACCTCATTAATTTTTTACTAAATTTGATGAACAATGAAATGAACAATAATTGCACTGTTGGTAAAATATTTGAGACTCATTCACAAATATATCTGTACATATCCTATTTAGCAAGTGACAAGATCAAGTCTAAAACTTTCAATTTTCTTACCTCAGTAATTAGCCCTGAGATCATGGCATTCATTATACCATATATGGATTCTTAAGAACTTTTTATACCAGAAACTAAATAACTATTTCTGTTATTTATAAAATTAGTATTTATTACATACCTTCCTTTACAGAGCACTGGTTATCCTTTTCTGAAAAATTTCCTGAAGCATTCTCATTGTTTTTCTTACATTGTTTGTTTCAAAGATTTCATTTAGCTTACATTAAAACAATTCAATTGCAACCAGTGGATATTTGCCCACCGTTATTTTTTGTTTGTTTTAATTTCCCCTGCACTTTGTATGTTTAAACAATTTTCCTACAACATTACCTGATGATTAACATACTTATGCTAACTAAATTGTTTTTAGAGGCATTTGAACCTCATTCACAATGGCTTTTGTACTGGAAAACAAGAAAAGTCTGGAAAACTCAATCCAAATTAATGGAACATTTCTATTCTCTCTCTGAATGTCACTCACTGTGTAAACACAGACATTGTCAGCTGAAGCAGCAAAGGAAGAGCATCAGTAAAGTGCTATTCCCTGCTGAGCACATTCTTAGAAACACTGAAAGTCTTGAAAGAAAAATGAAGGGAGTCGACTTTGAAATAAGCATGATGTTTCATGCTGAGGCAAATCACACTTACAGGGTAAGTGAACATTGGAAAATAGAATTGCAAACCAGAAACAAGAAGCAACCCTATGCTGGCCAGAGATTTTTGTCTACAAAGGAGTAAAAACAGAGTTTTAGCGTTTGGATGAACTTAAGCAAACACAACAGCCAAACCAACTTTAATGTTATATACATGACTTCTTTAAAAAGCACCAAATGAGCCTGTGTTCATTGTGTTGACAAATGCTCACCGGGAAAATGTTAGTGCCAAAGTGTAACAGTTGCAAACTTAATTTAATGGAACAGATGTGAATATTGTGAAAGCTATTTTAGTGAAAACTGGTTTGAGCAAGCTGCCTTTTAACTCTTTTAACTTTCTCTTTCTGAAGTGCATCAGAGCAAATGGATTTCCTATAAAGACATGTAATTTCTATCCCTTTTGGACATTTTTGTTCATGTTTTCTCTTTATATATTTAAGTGATAGCAGTTTCGTAGAATAGCATCTTCAAAGAACTGTGTGGAACATGAAGTACATAATGTACCTATACAATCCACATGAGGGATGAAAGATAAATTTTTCTTAATAACTTTAAAACTGATAAAAATATAAAGATTCCAAAACTGTCATAAAATTGAAAATCAATGCAAATAATGATATTTGTCTTCATACAGCTTCTTTTTTGTGTGAAGGTGATATTTGCACATTATAGTATACTAGATAGAGAAGTTAATAAAATGTGAATGTGTGCAATGTGTTTTCGATGACAATAAATCTATGGTATATTCATTTTAATATGGGATTTAAATAATGAATTATTATAATCTTTCTGATCATTGAGAAATATTCAACCTATAGAAAGGAAAAAAGCAAAATAAAAATTGTGAAAGACAAAAATATACGTGTAGATCATTTTCAAGTAGAGTATTTTATTCTCCAGTAATAATATAGATGCTGTTGTTTTAGATATCTGAGAATAAAGTGATAAAAAGTAAGGTAAAAATGAAAATATTCCTGTTACTAAAAGTACATAAAGAATTCTTATCATTGTTAAAATGCTACTAAGAAAGATACTGTCAACATAATTAAATTTAATCAGCATAAACTGAACATAACATATCTTGTAAAGGACACAGTTGGTTACTATGATATTTTCTGATAATTGGGGTTTGCTAGTTATTCCATCCTTGTGGAATTTATAGTAATTCTAGTAAATATGAATAGAAGGTTCATATTGATTTTAAAGTATGTACTATGAAAATGACATAATTTGAGACTTTCTAAATACTATATAATGTTCCATGGATGGTTATGAACATATAATATTAAAATTATAAGTCATTTGGAAAGTTAGTGAAGGGAATTTGAAGTCAAGTTGTAGGGATTGTGATAAGCAGGATTTCTAAACATAAAATTCAGCCAGTGAAATAGTTGTAATAGAGCATGAAGATACACTGACCAAAAGCATGATAAATCTAAAGAGGAACAGATGGGGCTACCACAGACCTAAGGATAATGTGTCTGAAAGGTATGTAGGAAATTTGGAAGTATAGAAGATAAGATGGTTGGTAGGAGAGCCTCTGGAGTTGTAATTCATGCTCTTAAATCTGATTTTCTACATCAATCTACCTGACATTGGTGGCTCATTTATAACCTTCCAGGTTCAATTTCCCCATATTTGAAATAAGAGTTACTGTATTTGTAATTCACGGAAATGTAATAGTTAAATGAGTTTTACAGTGTGAAGTGCTTATACTACTGTTACGTGTTTAGGAAGGTATGTGTTATCTTAATTATTCTATAATAAATGCTTAAATACAGTATGTTTGTGGAGGTTAAACCTCATTTAATGACTATAGGACATCTTCTACAGGTTCTACTATATATTATAGAAAATAATTGAGGAGCTATCAAGTTTTACTTTCTTATAACTCCAAATTTACAAAAAATTCTTACAAGTCCTTTAAAATTATTTATTTTAGAAATACCTTTGAACAAAAGCACAACTTATATCTTGATTTGGACTCTCCCTATTGCACTCTCCATAGAGTTCTGAAATCCAGCAGTGTCATGAACAAAATTGCTGTTAAATCAGCAGCTTCAGAGTCACAAATAAGTATGAACGTGTTTGCAGTGGCCCCAACTCTGTTCTCATCATGGTTCTCCTTCCACCAAACCACTTCTGCTATCTTACTTTTATGTTTATAGTGTACGTGTGTGTATTTAAGCACATATGAAGGCATTTACTTGGTCAAGGACAACAAAGCAGAGTCTACACCACTGAGGAATATGATTCCACAGTTCACAAAGAGAAACCATTAATTGCCAATAGCTTTTGTTTGTTTGTTTGTTTGTTTGTTTTCGAGACAAGGTTTCTCTGTGTAGCCCTGTAGCCCTGGCTGTCCTGGAACTCAGAATTCCACCTGCCTCTGCTTCCTGAGTGCTGGGATTAAAGGCGTGTGTCACCACTGCCAGAAAGCTTATTTTTTTTAAAGTGGGGTCTCTGTGTGGCAGAATTTTCCTGTGGAAATATGATACAGAGAGAGAAAGAGAGAGAGAGAGAGAGAGACAGAGACAGAGACTTACTCAGGCTGGAAAGGGAACCATTAACCTACAAAATTAATGATTGCAATAAAACCTAATTGGTAAATCAATGTCTTTTTATTGGGGATTCTAAGGGGATTTTGGTGCGTGGTTACTTACAGGAGCAAGGATGAACAAAGTGTGGCTGCATCTGTGAAAAGCCCTCCCAAACACAGGTGCTAAAGTAAAACACATCAGGACATCTTTTTTAGGTGTCCCAACAACAACAACAAAATCAACCCAACAAAAAAAGCCTGCTGTCCATACAGAATATGATATACCAAATGAGTCCATTTACATGAAGCTTTCAGAAAAGGAAACTGATCAGTATTGTCTGGGCTAATAGATATGAATGACTCTATAGGAATCATGATGGTTGAGTCACTAAGTAAAACTGAGAAACTTACTGAATCCTTTAATAAAAATAGTCGATTTTTACAGACCTCATATTATTGCTTCCAGAGGCTTTTCCTAGAACTATATGGTTCTGAATGTAATGCTTTCTTCAGATTGTAATAAAGCTAAGGGGCCAGAAGTCACTAAGAGAAATACAGGCAGCTTTGGAGGAGAAGTGATAATTTCTTATCAAGAAAATCCTAACAGTTTCACATGAAACTAGGATATTGAATCCAGTCACTATACATTACAGACTGAAATCACATGCCTGTCCCAAATCTAGACAGTTGCCTCTATGATAGAAATGAGTGGATTTGCATTGCAAGAATCTGGTTATTTCTTACATATTTGTTTATTGAGTACCTAGACATAATAACTTTATCACAAATTATTTTATAGTAATGTCAAAAAATGCTTACAACTAATCTAAGTGTCTTGACTCTATCATTTCTAATCCTTTTTTTAAAGATAAAATAAAAACAATAATTCTGATTTTAATTTAAAAATTGAAATGAGACAACTACAAAAAATACAAAGAGAGCTTTATCCACTAACTCTGATTGAAAGGGATCAATTTCAAAGTACCTTTTAAAGTGGTAGCTTAAACTCAGCTGCCTCACAAATTTGCTCACAAAGCACTGCTAAACAATCTCAGTGGAACCTGAGGTGGCAGATGAAATGGCAGATGGAAACAACCAGCTAATTTCAAAATTACTTTAGGTACAAGGATTTACACACCTCTGTTGGTGTACAGGTGTAAAGGGTGCTTTTCAGCAGCAGGCAGGAAGGGGAACAGGGTTGGGGTGTCTCTGGCAGTCCTGACAAGGGGAAATGATGGAAAAATCAAATAAGGGCAAAAAAAAAATATTTCTTATTTAAAATGTTATTTTTTTTTCATGTATGGGAAGTTCCTTCCAGGTTTAGTCCAATCTTTATGACTAAAGACTAAAGAACAGTCATAAAGATTGGACTAAAGACTGTTCTAATCAACAGTTACCTTTTGATGTTAAACAAGAACATGAGGTGGTTTTATTTTTTCACTCTAGTGGTTTTGGTGGCTTTTGTGTAACTCTTATATCATCCTCTCATAATCTCCTACTCTCTGTTATCCACTGTCCCTTCCCTTCTTCTACAAAACTGGTTGGCAGCTTTCCACAAATAATTGACAGCATATTATATTAATCTTATTTCACTTAATATTGGTCTACCTCCATTCACGTTGCTGCAGATTATATGTGATCACATTTTTTATTACTTAATAAAATTTAATTGTATGAATCTATCCTGTTTTATTAGTCCATTGATCATTGAACAGGATCAGAATCCATTATATATTTAGTCTAATATGAAGAATATTACCTTAAGAACGGTGGCAAGTATCTGTTTAATATAAATATTTCATCATAATTGAGGAGATACTTGGGAGATTGCTGTATAATTAGTTAAATATAGGTTAGATGGGAGCCTCATCATGTAGTCTTTGGTTTGTTCAGAAATCACGAAGACCCAGCCACCTCTGGTTTTCATTGATCATATTATAGGCATGTACTGTGTCTGGCTTTTGGGGGTGTTGTTAGTTTGTTTTATTAATCTCAGTATTAGTTATTTTTACAATAGCTGCAGCAAAATTTCTGTGCAAAATCAACTTTAGGAATGAAGATTTTATTTTGGGCTTACAATTGAGCAAAGTTGCTGTCTGTCAGAAACAAGAAATCACAGCTGCAGTCAGCCTGTCACATGACATTTGTAGTCAGGAAGCAGAGGGTGATGAGTGCAGAATCTCAGCTCATGCATGGTGCAGGCCATATTCAGGTGAATTTTCCAACATAATAAAACAAATATAGAAAGATTTTTTTCAATCATATCCAGAGGTTTAAGGCCTAGGTAATTATAGATCCTGTAAACTTGACACAGTTCCACATCATAGTCTCCATATAGTATCCATAATTGCTATACTGATAATTCCAAGCAGCAGTAAATGAGTTCCTGCCTCTTTATATCCTTTCTAGAATAGATTGATTTAATATGTATTAATATTATTTTTGTCAATTCTCATTTTGACTGTGGTAAGAAGATATCACATTGTGATATTATCTTTTCTTGCGTTTCTTTGAATAATCGTGAAGTTTAAAAATTTTACATATCTATTGGACATTTATATCTTCTTTTAAGAATGGTCTATTTAGTTAATTAAGCCATTTTTCTTTTCTATTTTTTATTATGGTTATAATGTAATTATGTAAGTTTCCTGTTTCTTTTTTTTCTCCAGCCCCTCCCATCTACTTTCTCCTTCGATTACATTAAAAGTATTCATATCTTTTTCTTTAATTAGTTAAGATATGTATTATGTGTGTGTTTATACATATATTTGGTTTTAATTTTTCATCAGTGTTTTACACTGATATCCTACCAATTTGATGTATATTATTAATAATTGAATTTTTATTTTGCTTTTGCAGTAATTTTCTTGTTAGTATATAAATTTTATACTTTGTATGTTCAAAATATATACTTTCAAAAGGAAAATACTTCAAATGTTAAAAATGGCAAAGTCCAAAATAAATATTCTTACTACATCTTGCTCAATAATTAAAACTTTATTCTGAAGAATTTACAAATAAAAAATACTATGCCTCCAAAGTAACCAGATCCAAAGTCTGTATCTCATTGAACTCCTACAGGTTCAGTAGCTGCAATTTTGTTATATGACCTCTTAAAGTTACATAACTTCTGGTCTCCTATTCTAAGACTATTATATTACCTACAAGTTATGCCATAGGATTATTATTTTTCAAATAAATAATGTTTTACTTATGTAGTTTCAAATTAGATCGACCAAATATATATTTTTCCATCTAAAGATCTTCTATCTGACCACACTTTTTATATGCAAAATTAATTAAAATCAGAAAACATATTTTAAAGTAATACTCTACTTAAAGCAAATGATGACAAATCAGAGTTTCAGTATTTAAGGTAGTGCATTGACTAACTAGTTGAATGTTTACAGTTAATTATTGCTCTAAATTTCCAGCTACATAAAATAATTCATTATTTTGTATGTGTACCATGTATATTGACAGACTTCCTTTTCCTGAGATGTTCCTTACTTTCGTACTGACAATCTTTTAATAATGTAACATTTTCATATTTTGGTTAATGTTTTTACAAGACTATTTTGTCATGTATTTTTTTTCCTTCTGGCTCTGCAGCATGGGTTAAAAGAGTTCATGATCATGTGCTATACAACTTTTACAACTTAAAAGTACAGATAATTTGATTGTTTTCCCAGAGAAGTGGGCAGGCAGCCAAGCCTCACCACTAAAATTAGTCTCCAATTTAGTGTTTGATGTCATTTCACAAGGACTAGAATGAAAAATGAGACATTGGACATGTTAACTCTGAGGAAAATTATCACTTCACCTTGTATAGGGCGTCTTTATGGAATGAAATCAGAGAAGATAAATCATTGTGCCCTGTGACAGAATTGCCTGTCAATGTGGAAAGATGTCCTCCCATGAGAGGGCAGGCACTGTCTGAGTTTCCCTATGGTTATGACTAGATATATTTTATGTCTGAAAATAATGATAGAAAATTTAAAATAGAAATGATATATACAGAACACACTTCTCAAGTCAATTTTTTCCAAATGTCATTTTTAAAGTATGTATATAAATACGAGAAACATACATTTGTGCACTGCATCTAACCTTGAGATGGTCACTAAGGAGAGAAAATGACTACATAGTGCTTACCATGAGCCGGCGCTATACAATCCTGTATGAGTAAGTCAACAATATTTATATATTCAAAGTAAGTAAGGAGCAGTTTTCCCTCCCCAGTATTTATTAATTAAATAGACATCATTATTTTAAAATGTAATATTATTTTTGATAATTTCCTATAAATACTATATTATTTCACAGCACCATAAACACAATCAGCAAAATCTAATATATACTTAATTTGATTATTTTTTATAGTGTGCAAGAAAGGTATATGGACCAAAACAGCAGCACTTTATGTCAAAATCTGAAAAACTACACGTGTGATTGGATAGAATTAGTAACCACAGAATTATTATTACTACAGTATTAGGCCCAAACAATTGAATCTTGGTTAAGGTTTTAAGTGCAATTTGTATCAAAACATTAGGGAATAGAGATATTTTAATACACATGTTTATATATGTTTGAAAAATAACAGAATAAAATTTTTATGATGGATTTTGTGGCTTAGAATACAGTGTTTGGAAATAGCATAATATATCTTAGAGTAATCTTATTTCGAATATGTTTCAAAAACAATCAAAGTCGAAAACCTGTCAGCTGACTTCACTGTACCTCTAATAATGATAGAAATGGCAAACTTTGTTAGATAGCTTAAACAATTTTTTTCTGTATTAACAGAGATAAAAGTTAAAAGGTGCTAAATGACTCCAAATGTCATTGTATATTGGATAAATTTAAAGTTATGAAAATTTCTAGAACCTAAAAATTTGCTCTCAAATTATATACTGTAAAATTGACACTGTTTACCTGCTCTAAAATATTTTTAGATTGATTTTAAAAACTCAGAAATCAATTAGTGGTCAGTATGTAGAAGACTGCAACTGATACATTCTTAACTCCTTTTAAAGCTCAAGTCCAAATGCATCAGAAACTTCCACATAAAACCAGATACATTGAATCTAATAGAAGAGAAAGTGGGAAAGAGCCTCCAAAGCATCTGCACAGGGGAAAATTTCCTGAACAGAACACCAATAGCTCAGGCTCTAAGATCAACAATTGACACATGGGACCTCATAAAATTGAAAAGCTTATGTAAGGCAAAGGACACTGTCAATAGAAACAAACGGCAACCTACAGATTGGGAGTTCTGTAGGTTACTGATTCTGTGGTTACTAATTCTATCCAATCACATGTGTAGTTTTTCAAAGAACTCAAGAAGTTAGACTCCAGAGACTCTAACAACCCTATTAAAAATGGGGTACAGAGCTAAACAGAGAATTCTCAACTGAGGAATGTCGAATGGCCAAGAAGAACTTAAAGAACTGTTCACCATCTTTAGTCATCAGGGAAATGCAAATCAGAACAACCCTGAGATTCCACCTCATACAGATCAGAATGGCTAAGATCAAAACCTCAGATAACAGCAGATAATAGAGAACATGTGGAGAAAGAGGAACACTCCTCCATTTCAGATGGGATTGCAAGCTGGCACAACCACTTTGGAAATCAATCTGGCAGTTCCTCAGAAAACTGAAAATAGATCTACCTGCAGACCCAGGAATATCACCCCTGGGTATATACCCAGAAGACTCTCCAACATGTAATAAGGACACATGCTCCACTATGTTCATAGCAGCATAATAGCCAGAAGCTGGAAAAACCCAGAAGTCTCTCAACAGAAGAATGGATACAGAAAATGTGGTACATTTACAAAATTGAGTACTACTCAGCTATTAAAAACAAAGAATTTATGAAAATCACAGGAAAATGGATGAAACTGGAAAACATTATCCTGAGTGAGGTAACCCAGACACACAAGAATACACATGGTATGTACTTACTGATAAGTGAATATTAGCCCAATAGTTCAGAATACCTATGATACTATTCACAGACCATATGAAGTTTAAGAAGAAGGAAGACATATCTGTGAACGCTTCAGTCTTACTTGGAAGGAAGAACAAAATACTCATGGGAGTTAGAGGGAAGGAAGAACCTGGGAGGGAGTGAGGAGGGGGAGGGACAATAGGTTGGACAGGGTTAGGTATGGGAAGATACAGAGAAAAGTACAGAAATATGAAGTCAGGAAATTGAACAGAAATAAATAGCAGTGGGGGATGGTGAACAAGGTGTAACCACTAGAAAGTCCAAGATGCCAGGGAAGCAAGAGGTTCCCAGGACCCAACAGGTGTGACTTTAGCCAAAATACCAAAGAAAGGGGAGATAGAGCCCATGGAGACCACTCCCAGTGGATAGGCACAGTCTCATAGAGGGAAGGTGCCACCCACTCATCTTAAAATAGTCAACCTAGAATATTTCCTTTCTAAAGGAAACACAGGGACATAAAATGAAGCAGAAACTGGAGGAAAGGGCATCCAGAGACTGTCCTAGCTAGGGATCCATCCCATCTACAGATTACAAACCCAGTTACTATTGTTGATTCCAAGAATCCCTTGCTGGCAGGAGCCTGGTATGTCTGTACACTGAGAGGCTCTGCCAGTACCTGATCAATACAGATACAAATGCACACAGCCAACAATCAGACTGGGACCCCAATGGAAGTGTTAGGGGAAGGAGCTGAAGAGCATTGCTATGAAGAACAGAAATATCAACTAAACAGACCACCCAGAGCTCTCAGGGACTAAACCACCAACCAAAGAGTATAAATGTAGGGATTGATGTCTCCAGGAACACATGTAACAGAGGATGGCCTTATGTGGCAAGAATGGAAAGGGAGGGCCTTGGTCCTGTGAAGCCTTGATGGCCAGCATTGCAGGGTACTTGAAAAGTGAGGTGGGAGTGTTGGGTGGGTGAGGGAGCACTGTCATAGAAACAAGGGGAGAGGATATGGGGTGGGGGTTTTAGGATGGGGAACTGGGAAAAGGGACAACAGTTGATATGTGAGCAAATAAAGAGTACATAAATAAAATTTAGAAATGAATTCTGGCAAGCAAAACTTCATGTAATTAATTAAACAATACCTTTTCTAATTCTGCTTAGTAAGTTTATCATTTAACGATTTTAAAATTTCAAAAAAAAAATATTAGCTTACCTTTCCAAAGAAATATATTTATATCACAAAACTTTGATAGTTTTCATTAAGATTTTTCATACTGGAAAATATCAAATCTCTCATTATTTATTCATTTTCTAGCTTATTCATCATGAATTTATTTTACATTGTGTATTGCCTAGTTTCCACACTTGACACTTCAGATTGTATGGAAAGCAAAATGTAGTTCTCGAGCCTGAATTCTTATGGCCACATATTAGTTTGCAACACAGATTGTTGGGGACTGTTATAAATACAATGTGGTATTTTCATATGATGTAGACAGAAAGAAAGTAAGGTGTGGGGCCAGCTAAGTCTGCAAGAATGAAACAAGGAATGAGAGATGTTCCAAAACTTCAGTTAGTCAGGATGTGGACACAGGAACCCCACTGTAACATAAAGGATTCAGGACCTGATGCTTGTGGCTCAGGTGGCAGAAGAATTTGATTTGTTGGTAAGTATGAAACTCAAGAACTGAATTATAAATAATCTAGAAAAAATGCCTTTACTATTTTGCTGTGTGAGAGTGAAAATTGTGCATGGGTACCTATTCTGTCTGTCAATCACTCACGTACACACTCCTGGAAAAGTTACAGTGTTTTCTGTTTGGACTTTGTTTACTTCATGCAGTAGCAAGGGAAGGAAAGCAAGACCTGTCCATATGAAGTTTAAATTTCATTGAATAAATACAAAGATAATAAATGTGCCTTACCATATAATATAGATAGACTGTGCATTATGTAATCTGTATGAAGCCCTCTTTGAATTCCTTATCTATTTTAATCTCTTTATAGGTACTTAAGACAGTAGTTAATTACTAGAAAAAGAAAGTTTGCAAATGAGAAGAATATGCAAAATGTTAGAATGTTTGTTAATTTATTCAAACATATGTCTAGAGTCATCTTCCTCCAAAAAGGTCTGGAAAATATTTCTTCACCTATTCCCTGCTGCTCAAACACCCTGTTTTCCCCCTACTTTATGCTTTAAATAATACTGTTTACCTACTGGTATATTACTTTTAAACTATAAATCTTTTAAAGGGCTTCAAAGGGTTTCAAAGCCTCATTTGTTACCCCTACCCCCATCTTCCTTTTACCCCCTTTCTCTGTGTAAGGTTGCCATTTTCCCATTTTGGTGATCAACATCCTTAGAGCACATTCTAGAATCTTATGAGACTGATCCAACCTTCTTCTCAATACCAAAGAGAGTTAGATTTTAAAATTCCAAGAAATACTTAGTCTTGCCCAACAGCACACATTTCACTCCTATTTTTTCATTCTATAATTTCTTTTTTTGTTTTTCAGTTTCTTTATTTATTTATTATGATTTCTTAGAAACATAGTCTATGTTCATAAAAAGTATTTTCATCCCAGAAAATATTTTTAGCCAATATCATATCCTCAGAACCCCAATGGGAGTGAAAAATTGAGAATCTGTTGCCTCCTTTGATGGAAACAGGACATTCCCCCTTTTATTGGTTAAAGTATAGATAATTGCATAAAATCTCAATCAGTGCTTTGAAGTTAAAAAGAATCTTTGACATATAACCTTAGCTACAAAATGCACTTAAAGCAGCAAAGCAGTGAATACATTGTGTAAAGAAGCCATTAATGGCCACTCTGAGAAAAAGTAATAAACAGATGTTAGACACTCCCAGAATCTATCCTGTATTTACAGAATGCTTGAGGCAATGATTGCTGAGAGTTTCAATAGCAACTTTATTAAATGAAACCAGTGTCAAAATAAATTATATTCACCCATGATAATGTAGCAACAGCTATACAGTTTTGCATCAGTCTGCAAGCAATAATGCATTGATAATTTATTTATTTGCCTGAAGAAGCATAGCATCTAATCACAACCTCATATGTCTCAAAGATCAATATTTAAAATACAGATTGGATAACTACACAAAATTTTAAAGTACAATTTTTACACATCTGAATTTTAGGAAAAACAATGTACCTTTCATGCTTGCTAACAGGACAAGCAAAAAGCTGTCTTGCTTTTCTTTTCAGTATTGGGGAACATTTTTTTCATTTCTACGATAATGTAAATATAAATTTCTATGCTATTCACTGTACACATATATAATATTCTTTAAGAATGTTGCATATCTTTCCAATTTATATTAATCTAATATCAACTGGCATTTGACTTATTTCTGTACACCATCTTTGTTGTGTGAGCAACGTGCCATTTTCATGCTTATAGGAACACTGGAGAACCCTTAGCTTTCTGCTTTGTCGTAGTGTAATTCTTGGATTGCACTTATGCATTACTTCATTGGTTCCATCACTGTTTTGTGAATTATTAGTCTAAATTCATGTATTTATGTCTTGGTCTCATCCCAGGAGGGTTTGAGCGCATGTTGTTGTTGTTGTCGTTATTGTTTAATTAATCTGGCCTTAGTTTAGTCTTGAGTTGTGAATTTAACAAAACAAAGCAGAAGAAAAATTAAGAAATAATCCAACAGTTAGTGGAATCCAATTCATTGAATCCAATACTTAGAAGCATGGTTCTTAAAGTGAGTCTGTAATACTAATAAACTATTCTGATATCTAAAGAGGAAAGTAGAGGAACATTCTGAGTGTCTGAGTGCAGCCTGCTTAAGTTACAGTGTTAAACCCTAACTGAGAACCAGGCCAAACAAACAAACAAAAACAAAACAAAATATGGAGAAAACTAAAATCTGGTAAGCATAGCATGAAGCTTACATAAGAATAAGCAAAAACATGGAAATGAAATTATTTCTCAGTTTAATCAGAGATATGTAAATGGTGAATACATTAGGTATAATATATTTGGCATTTTACATCAGGTATAATGTAGTGATTACCTTAATAACTTGATATCCACCTGTGCCTACTATCCATGTTGTTTTCAACAATATATTATCAAGAAAAGATTATATTATTTTTGATAAGACCACACCAGGGCAATAACACCATTCCTAGAGTTATTCATAAAGAGAGTTCCGGATAAGCCAGACATTCCATCCTGCTCTGAAACCCACAGTTATCTCCTAGTGAAGTATAGACAGTTTACTGTTCTGTCTAACCACATTTGCTATTTACCTTTCTAGTTCTCATCAAAATTCACCTGTCTTATTCAGAAATTTAAAGTTCTTCCATGCCTGTGGGTAAGAAGAATTATTATAATGAAAATGACCATCCTATTAAAAGCAATTCACAAACTCAATGAACCATCACATCAGAGTTCTGGTTTCTGATAAGCATAATAGTAATGAGTGCTGATGGAAGTTTACAAAGACTCATGTGGGACGCATTTACTACACTAGTTCTATGATCTCCCATTTATATTTTAAGAAGGAATTGTTACAGTTACAGTGATTTAGTAGAAACCATTACCATTAGTGTCAGCAGTTTCAAAAGTGGGGTAAGCTTTTGAGATGTTATAAGAAAATAAGCACAGATTAAATGTATGTATTTGCATGTAGGAGGATGAATGACTAACAGACATTATCTATGCACACATACACAAATAACAAACATTCCTAATAATAATTATAGGTACATATATGGCCATAATTAAAGTATGGTTTGAATGATTTTATAAAGAATAAGATGAATTCAGAGTCATAGAATTACCTAGTGTTCCATGGAACTAAATACCAGAATGACCTTTGTGCATGCAGACCATTATTACTTGACTGGTTTGGCAGGGAACTAACAGAGCACAGCAGCTAGTAAAATAAAGTGCTCAGTATACATAGCCACCTGATAGAAGTTAAGTTAAATCAAATACCATGCTAGGAAACATAAAATCATCTCCATTAACTTAGCACTGAGTAATTAAGAATATGAATATTTTTAATATAAAAAGCACCAGGATCCATTTTATAAAAGTTGTTTAAATACAACACAGAACATAAAAGAAGATGATCACAAAGCAGACATGCAGAGCATACTAATAAGCCATGAAATATAACCATAATATAATGATTAGGTACATAAACTTATTCTTCAGCATTATAAAAGTAGCATAGTATGCCATGTTGTCTCTAGTTATTTTCACCATTTAAAAATAACCCAGTATTATATTGAGCTACAGCTCCTTAACAATTATATTCATTTAATTCAGAGAGAATAAAATTATGATATCAAATACTATAACATATCTCTTACAGAATGAATATAAAGAGATAAAAATGCATTAATTTCTGAAATGATATCTATAATCTTTGGGTCAAATGCATTATGTGTGAGAATTTGATGCCTACCTCTACTGAAAGAATTGCAGTTAATAAGAAAATACATACTGTATGTCTCTTCTGCTTGTATTTTCTCTATCATCATTGTGTTTTCCACTGTCTTTACAGAACAATTTTTTCTGTTTACTTTCTATTTTAATTTGTTTCTTTTAAATGTTCTCAGAGGTACTATAGCTAGGTTATTACAAATTTCTGTTGGCAGCTGGTAATCACACGTTTGATCACTGAGGTCTTCTTGCTGCTGTCAGTTCTTATTAGCTCCTAAAAATTGTTTCTTCACACATCTCTGTTTGTATTACTCCACAAAAAGTTACAATTCAAAACCATAATCTAATGGCTCTTCTGCAGCACAGAACAGCTTCTCACACAAAAAGTCACTCTGGAAATCATTGTGCATACAATATTGTGTAATTATTAAAATATATTTGTTAAAAGTATGAATCTAGAAAATATCTTCTCATCAATTAAATTCCAGTCAGAGAATTGAATTAACTAGTAAAAGCTGTATAGTTCAAAATGTTGTTCTAATTGTCTGGTTACTTGTAACATCAAACCTACATTCAGAAGAGAAAGCTTAGTTAGCAAAACCCTGCCAACTAAGCTCAGCCATAATATTCCTTAAACTGCATGTGATGCTTAAAACATAAATCTGATGGAAGGAAGGACATACCCCTTCGAACCCTTCCCAGAAAATTGTTCTGTAGATTTGCACTCTGTCTTATAGACACACACATACACACAGAGAGAGAGAGAGAGAGAGAGAGAGAGAGAGAGAGAGAGAGACATACACATACAAATATTTTTTAAAGGGAGACATAACGTCAGTCTCAAAAAATGTACAGTTTATAGAGGATGTATGCTATATATACATCTATATACACAACATCAAAGACATGTAAAATATGAGCATTATTTTAAAGCATATAATAACATTTTGAAATTATTTCATAAAATAAATTCATCATAGTTGTATAAAAAGCAAGCTATACTAGATATATTGTGTGATCACATTCATTTTAAACAGACTTTTATAACCAAAAGTATCAGAGAAATATTTCTATAGTGCCAGATTTATTTTATGTTGAAGAAATAATTATCATATATTAATGTATATTTACACCAGTTGCCTATTTATTTCGGTACTTTACAAAGACAGTATTAAAGTGCATCAAGTTAAAGTACTTCTGTCATGACATCTCTATCCTTAGATGGGAAGCAACGGGAACAGAATATTCCAACAGTCATCGCTAATTCATTACACAAGGACATGAACACGTGAAAATCAGATGAAGTCCTCTTCAATACAGATTAAACTTTCTTACTGTTCCAATTCGCTTGACACATATTGACACAGTCACAAATATGTTTATGCAAGTGCCAACACTGCTGTAGTTAAAGAAGACAATATAACAAGTTGAGTGAAAATTAATTTTAGACATTTTCAAGTGCATTTTGTCCATTGTAGCAGTAATCTTTCCAAAGCACAGGCCATGCTGAAGATACACTGAGCTGTGGCTTCTCTTTAGGCAGAGGGAAAATGTGTTTTTAGATAATACATAAGCACAGTCATGCAGGATAATTTAACTTACTGAAGTTTTATAGATCTCCACACTCCCTATGTGATTTCTTAAGAAATAAAATCAAATGTTTTTGCCTTTCTGATAAATTATGAATGTCATAGTGATTGCGGTCTATATTGCCAATTAACTAGAGAAATAGGCTCACAAGAGTCATTTGTACCAGAGAAAATATAGACACAATGTTGCTAATTAAGAAAATATGCATTTTGACAATCTCTATAAAATTGTTAGCAAAACTCAAAGCTAAGCTTTACCAAGTGATGAGGACCGTGTGATGTGAATAAATGCTGAAAAGTATTGATTATAAGACAAATTTCAAGATGTGATATTCATAAACATGTTGAAAACTATTATGCTTCCTTCAAATAACTGTACATTTATACCTCATATTCTGGATCATGTTCATCACCGTGTTTTCTTAAAATTTATTTCTTCACTGGTACACCAATAATTGTTAGTATTTTTTCAAGATTTGTACGTTTAATTAGACTCTGAGTTGCAGATGCAACAGTGTTTTAAAATTCTTTTTTTAATAAAATATTTATGTTTAAACTTTTTTTTTTTACAGTCTAGTCATTAGCCCCTCCTGGACCATGTGAATGAAATGCAATACTTAAAATTTGAGTTGAGATAAATATACTTACATCTTCAGAGATTATCATTATTTTGAGGAATGAATAACTAAGATAAAGTATTTAAAATGCAAACATTAAGGATGATGTTCAGATCTTGAGGGCTGTTAAAAGAATTTCAGGTGCAGCAGATAAATGAAGATGCTGAGATCTGTTTAACTAGTTGAGTTTAGCTAGTATGATCTGTGTTTAGAGAAAGAGAACCTATATCAAAATGTTGGAGATAGAAACAATGAAGGTATCCCCAAGACAGCTTTTATCCTCTATGGCTACACACAATAATGAGCATATCTGAAGGGGTTTGCAATGCCTTAGGAAGAACAACAATATCAACCAACCAGACCCCCCCAGAGCTCCCAGGGACTAAACCACCAACCAAAGAGTACACACAGAGGGACCCATGGTTCCAGCTGCATATGTAGCAGAGGATTATTCTATCTGGCATCAATGGGAGGCTAGATGCCCAGAGTAAGGGAATGCTAGGGCAATGAGGTGGGAGTGGGTGGGTCGGTGTGGGAGAATCCTCGTAGAAGCAGGGTTTAGGGAGTATGGGAAGGGGGGGTTTGTGGAGGGGAAACTGGGAAGGGGGATAACATTTGAAATGTAGATAAATAAAATAACCAATAAAATAGAACAAATAAAGAGCAAGCATACACACACACACACACACACACACACACGCACACTATTGCTAATCTTCACTCACCCTAATGTATAATACCATGCCAGAACTTCTTCCCCTAATCTTT
>JADRCH010000010.1:22202896-22252298 GCA_019843965.1 Rhynchomys soricoides
TCACCCTAATGTATAATACCATGCCAGAACTTCTTCCCCTAATCTTTAAATTATTATTCATTGATTACCCTTACCAATCCACTTTCTTATCAGTCCCCTCGCAATTACCAGTCTATTCAAAATTTCAGTGAGACCAATAGTTTTATAATCTTCATACAAATTATATGACACTAGTTTTCCATCTCAGAATATTTCATATATCATAATTATATCTAGTGCCATACCTGTCACTGTATAATTATAAGACCCCATTGTCTTTTGGGGTAGGCTAATGTAACATTTGGCATAAGTTCTTCATCTTCTCGTTTCATTCCACAATCTTAGATAATTTGGGGTGTTTTCACTTTGGGTGATATACTAAATAGGGCTAATATAAACATGGACTTGTGGGTGTCTCTTTGAAATAGTATACTTATTTAATTTTCTTGAGATATTTACTCAGTAACTAGGTAATTGAATGTGACATTTCAATGTTTTAAAATATATTTGTGCCTGCATGAGCATCTATGTTGTGATGTATATGTGAATGCAGGTGTATGTGTGTGTGTGTGTGTGTGTGTGTGTGTGTGTATTGCTCTGTAATACAGTGTGTATACAAGTGTATGTGTGAGACAGTGGAGTACAATAGTTTAACTATCAACTTATTCAAATGTATTTTTATGTACACAAATGTATATCTAGATAAAAACACAGAATCATCAGAGATACTTATATTGATTTTGTCCATTGAGGTCTCATTGATACTATTGATCCTGATAGGATAACAGTGCAATAAATATAAAATATCTTTGTTGGATAGGTTATCAGTCTATACAAAATAACATATATAGAGAATGCAATTGACCTTAAGTGTCTTGGCCAATAGTGTCATACCATTCTCAAGAGAGGTAAAAGATAAAAGTTGGCATTTTAGTTCTTAGCTATATCTATAAAATCAACTGCCAGTAAGGCTCTAGACACTGAGATTCTCATGAGATATCATGGTTGATAATATTCAGTGTATACTGCCTTACCTTCTTTTTAGTAAAAATTTCTGGAGCATGATAATAAATCAGTTTTCTCCTGAACCTTGTTTATTGTGCCCTCTCCTTCTTCTATTTCACTTTCTACCACATCAATGTAACAAACTTAAACTGTGATGGTAATAATATTTTGAGTTATGTGAGAATTTCAGCAGATTATGGAAACTGAAGAAGATACTACAGAGCTCAACAGATTTAACGATTATGAGCTTGATATACAAATACAGAAAAGTCAGTCAATGTAAAAAAAACATCATGTATATCAAAGTGTAAAACATCGAACAGATATTATATAAAATAAGTAACATTAAATATTCAATTTCTAAGATTGATTATAGAAATACAAAGTAATCAATTACCACTTATGAGTTATGAGTTTGGCTGTTATACTGGATTAAATAGGAACAAAGGACATCCAATACCAAAGAAATCAAAATTCCATAATATCTGAGTAAAGAGTACAAAAATCATGCATACAGAAATGGTAGGTTGATAGATGACAGACACATAACACAGATCAATATCTCATGTGAGCTGTGTATTAAATTTTGAGAGATGAGAAATATAAAATATCACATTGAAGATATATGAACAATATTACTTTGAATCCTAAAGGCTATTTTGAAAAGTCAGAACAGTATACTATCAGCAGAAATTATTATTGATTGGTTGACATTAAATAAAATTTCAGCTCATTGAACAATATTAGTCATAATAGAAAATAAAATGTTTCTGAGAGGAAGCAGAAATGAGTAATTATTATGGTCAGCATAAACATTTATATTTAGATGATAAAAAGAAATAATTCAAAAAATGGAAGAAGCAAAATTAACATAATATTTAATTAGACATTTCAAATATATAAAAAGAGAAAATTTCTTTAACTTTGATACAAAAATACAACACAACACAAACATATAAACATAACACACACACACACATATGATTGGTACAATTTCTCAATAGAAATCATCAGGTGTGCTCAAATTGACAACTGAAGCTGATTGTGACATTCTACTCTTATTCATCTTTCACACATGTTCATATCATTAAATCAAGACATATTTCTTGTTTGTTATCAAGAACCTAAATTAATAATCATAATGTAAACTATATTACAACCTTAGAATTCCTACAATCTCAGAAATAGTCAACATGTTAAATGTCCAATGTCTTTTCAAAAATTGAAAAAACAAATCTAGCTGTGTGTTCCTGTAAAATAAAAAAAAGATAATATATAATTTAGTATTACTAGAGAAAAAAACAAGTGCATTAATATAATCATTTTAAAGCAAAATCAAAATCCAACAATGTACAAACCTCAGGGTATGATAGCTTGGACGCATGATCTTCTGGGTTTAACTGGGCTTGAGTAACCTATTTCTCCATTTCTGCCATAAACAGTGCATAGCCTTTGTTTTGTGGACTTAGACCAGATACATTCCACATGTGCTGCTGTAGTTAGTCACCACCCCATAGTCCTTGAATCTGTAGTATCTTGGGATATCCACTGAGGTTGTATCACCACAAATGGACAATTCTGACTTCTCAAAGTTCTTTAAGACCCCTTCATGCCTTCAAATTTAGAAGCATGTGGCAGATGCTTACATATTACCTAGATAGGCTGTCACTCCACCCACCCCCTACAGGAACTACAGATTCTATATACTGGCCCTGGGGGAATACTTCCCACATTTAAAATTATGCATTTGTTCACAGTACAGACAACTCAAAATGGTAAAGCTGGAATAGTTAGAGATTCCTGAAAAAATATATTATTATCCTGCAGGTCAATTAATATATGAACCTGTTGAAAGGATGAAAAACAAAATGCTACTCGCTGTCAATATTGACCAATATAGAAAAATGTTTCTAAACTAAAGTCATGAAATATGTTAGCTTAGCCAAAAAAGCATATATTCATAATAATGAATTTTTAATAAGTTTTGAAAGGAAACACACATCTATAACACCCACAATAATGATGGCAATGGCTTTTGCTTCAAGGCTAACATGAATGTTTGTAGTTTAATATTAATGATGCATGTACTTTATGACTGCTTTAATTATTGTTTGGGAGTATCATGTGTAAATTTAAGTGTGGCTATGCATGTATCTTAGTGTACGTGAAGCCTTCAGAGAACAGCTTTAAGGGGTAGCACCTCTCCTTCTACCTTTATATGAGTTCTGGAGATAGGATTCAGGTTGTCACACTGATAACTCAAAGGCTGACACACCAGTCAGAGTATATGACTCTTCATATCTTAAAAAACATTCTGCTATATTTGTAGGTTAATGTATTTTATTCTTTTTGGTATGTATATGTAGTACATGTGATTGTGTGTGTGTGTGTGTGTGTGTTTGCGTGTGTGTGTGTTTTCACATTAGTATGGGTACAGGTGGATGTGATGTACTGTGAAAAGTGAAAGTGTGTGTGTGTAGGCCAATGTTTGATGTCAGGGATGTCTCTCATTTGCTTGCTGTCTTTACCTAAAGGCAGGATTTCCCAACTAATTCCAAGATCATATCACTGTTCTAGGACTCAACTTGCTCCCAGGATGCCTTGTCTCTGCCTCCCTGGTTTAGAATTACAAGGAGACAAACACCTAACCAGCAGTAATGTAAGTTTTGAGATATTGAGATTGCTCCTCTGATTTTTTTTCAATGAGGGTTTTAACCCTTTAGTGATTTCCTCAGTTTTAGTTTAATAGGATATAATTTTGGTACTAGAAAAAAAAATAACCATTGCTCTTGGAAACTAGGTTAAGCCAATGTGTGCTACTTTCTTTAATTCATTTGTTTTAATTTATTTCATTTGTTTTAATTTAATTCATTCTCTCTCTCTCTCTCTCTCTCTCTCTCTCTCTCTCTCTCCTTTCTCCCCCTCTCTCCTATCTAACAGTAGAATACACATAGATGTGTATGATGTTCTTTTACATTACCAGAAAAAGTGTACATCCCATAATAATACTTACACTTTAGAATTCAGATTTCAATTAAATTGTCTAGTATGAGTCTTATTTAACTATTCAACTAAAATACAGTCTGTATTTTCTACCTGTAAGGTAGAAATCAATAACGGTGGAGTTTATCAGATATTATTCATATAATTATTTGTACTTTTTGACACATAGTAGGCAATTAGTTACTATTTCACCACTCCAACATGTGTATATATATATATGTGTATATGCTTATAGTTTTGGTCCTAGATTTGGGGTTAAGCCTTTTATTCTTGTCTTATTCTCATTTAGAGCTTTACCACTCTCGTTCTTGGTGCCCACATCCAAAAGTCTATGATTTCCTCCTTTAATGCAGACTATTCTGGATTCTTGTTCGTGCTCTTTGAAACTGCTTTATTCTTAACTTTGGATTAAACAATATAAGTAACTCTGCACATACATAGAAATAGTTCTTACCTTCATCTACACTTTTTAATTATCATAATAACAAACTTCTGGCATTCTTTAAAACCTGTCTTCTATTTGTTCATTGTCATAGTTTTTATTGTAATCTCTCAGGTAAAATGTATCATTTTTCTCTCACTTGAACTGCCACAGTTAAATCAAATAAAATCATGAATAGTTTTTTAGCTTTTAGTGTTTTTTATTTCCTCATGCATTTAACAATTATTGAGTAATTATATCAGAGTCAGTGTTTAAATCTGCACATTATATAAAATCTACACTTAAATAAGACCTATGGAGTTGAACCTTACCCAATAACCAGAGAACATTTTTGTTAAGTTCTCTCTAACTTCCCAGGCTAATCTGCTAGTTTTTTGCCAGGGCAAGCATTTGCTCACCATTTATGCTTTGAATATACCTTACTCTGGTCACATGAGTATGGAGTATAATAAATATTCACTACAACTCAATAAATATTTATTACTAGCTTAACAGGGGAAACATACAATAGAACTCATTTTATTGAAAATAGAGCATCTGTGTATTAAGTTTTATATTTAAAAGCATCCCAAAGAGGAAGTGTGAGTGCTGAAATACATCATATCCAGAACAATCCAAGACTAATACATAGTATATATATTACCAGAAAGTTTAAAATCTGTTTAGAACTTGAAATGACGTTGACATAGTAGATAGTTAAATACACATACTTAAAATGTTTAACAACTAAAGTAGGCATGAAATAACACAACATTTACCAAAAGAAAAGTCCTATTAAGTAAGAGACAGAAATATATATATACATTTATCAAGCATTGCATCAAATTGCTCAATTGCACATAATTTAATTAAATCCAAAAAGCAGAAACTATTGAGAGGTCATTCTCTCTTCACAAGACAATATAAGTAGATTAAATTGTGGAAATTTTAAAAAAACACTTAATAATTTTATTCTTTCCAATTCTGCTGGACTTCTTCCATGATCTCAAATCAAACCTACTGATGAAATTAGTATGCTCCACAGGAATATGTAAGAAAAATACTATGAAGATTTGAATTCATCAGAAAGAAAATATCGCAGATATTTTAGGCTCATCTCTACTTTAAACATCCTCTAGAATTAAAATTTTTTCCTCTCAGTACATTGGCTTTTGAACAGACCAAACCCATTACCCCAAAGTATAAACAGAACATATATATTTCCTCTCTGTTGTCTGTGGCTTAAAATGAGACAAACTTGTCCTGTTGGTATTTGTGGAGTGACAGAGTACTATTTCACTGATACACACACACACACACACACACACACACACATACAAAGGCACACTACACACACACTTCTGTAAAATGACTATTGTGTGGACAATATTGTATTCAACCTAAACAAATACTGCAGCATGTTTTAATTTTATGAGTATAATTCTTCAATTCCTTCCACTTTGATATTCTTTGTCTTATTTGTTCAAGAATTATTTTTCTACTGATAGAGACATAGGTAACTCTAACACAATGATTCAAATAAGCCAGTCACATTCCATGTTAAGCCTTAGAGAACCACCACTGACAGAACCTATCTGTGTATGTGGAACTCTGTGCAGACATGCTGCAGACTCCGACTCTACATCAAACACAAATGGTGCCTTCTGTTTCCTCTTCCGAAAAAGAGTCTCATGAGGAAAATGTATCTCAGAACTTGTTCTGTAGTGATCACTGTAGAAAAACATTGAAATCGACAGAAGTTACTTATGTTTTTAGTATTTGCATTTATAATTGTACGTAATAACTCTAATCCTCATGGGATTCATGCAACTACAGGCTTTACCTATGCCATTGGAGCTAAATAATGACTTCCTAATCTATTTCTTATTAACAGTTGATAATTTACTTATGGAAGAATACTTTTATAATTTAAAATAAGGGACTAACTCTTGATACATTTTTTAATAAAGCCTATCCCAAATGGTTTATGTTCCTGAGTGTAAGACATAAACAGCCATTATATTTTAATATGCCTTGAACAGCATAATAGCTGGGCCACTGCCTAGCTTCCATGTAGTTAATCACAAGTTATTACTTACTAATTCTATGCTCTATATCAGCTGCCCTGGACCCAGTTGGGCAGCCCTCTGGGCCTTGTTCTCCTGGTTCCCTCAGATTGCAGTTATGCTTCTCTGTCTTCCACTCTTCTCGGGTCCTTTCTTCCACACTCTCCTGGTTTGGTGGATCTCTCCTTTCTTCCTCCTCTTAGTACCAAACCTGGAAATCCTAAAATTCCACCTCTGTCTGCTGTCTTTAACTTTTGGAGGTTGGCATCTTTATTTACTAATAAGAACCAACTGGGAGCAGGTTCCGAGAAGATATGGTCAGATATCCTTTTACAAACAGTTTTGTGGGGAACATAATTAGCATTAGAGTACAGGAAGCTACAACTAATTTTACTGAACAGATGTATAGCCCCTCCAAAACTAATTTATTCTCAGTTTTCTAGAGAGGCATTTTTCCTAATCATTGTTAATTCTCTTTTTTAAATCCTGAAAATCAGGCAGTCAACACATGTAGTACTCTAACTCTTCTCACGTCAGGGAAAGACCTCATCTATAATGTCAAAGCATTGGTTCCTCAGCCCATTGCCAACCAACACTTCTCAATTTTAAAGACTCTTGCTTAATATGTTCTTTCCTCTTCCTGTAAGGTAAAGTCCCCAGCATGATGAAATATTGTCATGTATTTCAAAAGATTTACAAAGAAGACATTTAAGAGCTAGTCAGACAAGAGTGTCAGTGGGACCTCTCTTATCAGGCCATGATACCAGGAAAGTCCCTTTTATTTTCTTCACATCAGATCTTGTTCTTAAGCCAGTCAAAATTAAATAATACTATAATCACAGCACTTGAGAGTCAGAGGCAGGAGAATAGCCAAGACAGCTTAGTCTATGAAAAGAGTTCCATCCTAACCTTAACATTTATGAAATGTCACATGAACCCCATTAATTCTGATTGATACAGTTTACAGAGTAGTTATAATATTAATTATACAAAGTATAATTATATTTAAATGTGACCTTGCATCATCTGTCTCCATTGACCAGTTGACATTAGTATAATTTCACATAGATACCACAAACTGTAATCTAGTTTAAACAAATTTTTGTATTATACTGGTACAATTGATTATGTATATAAAGTATCATTTTAAAAAATCCCCTAATTTCGGAGTTAGTAATTAGATCATATGTCAACATTAGATCATTTCCACCTATTTTTGTTAAATAAACATGTACTATCAATGAGGGGAAAATAATGTCATAATAAAATATACCCAGATAAGTTTCAGATTTTTAGTTAACTTTGCAATGTATGTTGAGCGTTTATTGATAGAACAGCAAGTGAAAAAGAGTATGTAGAATAGTAATGAAGAGTACAGAGGAAAAACCAACATTTACCCAGAAAAGCACATGACTGCTAAACTACAGGAAATCATTGCTCCTGCAACATTTGGCGGTTGTTGTCCTTGTTTAATCACATTTTCATGTGGGTATGCATATGTGCATGCATTTATATACATATACATTCATAAATGTAATCTGAACAGTCCATATAATATTACGAGGTATACATGCTCAGGCAATATAATGTTACATGTACACATATTTTCAGGGCTATTTGCTACTGGATAAACAACTGATGTGCTATTCTATGGGGAAGACTATTCTCTTATCCTCAACCTTAGTTAGCTGCCTATAGTATTATGTTGAGGGTTCAGACCTTGTGGTATTTCCACTGTTCCCTTTGGCATGTCTATTGTTGTCCATATTCTGCTCTTAGGTAGAAATGTTGGTGAGATTTCATGTGTGGAGGTTTTAACAATGATAAGAAACACATTCTTACAGAAACCTTCCTGGAGATCTCGCATTTTTATTAATGTTTCCTGAGTCTACTTTAGGCAAACTTAATTTCTGTACTCACCCCATTCAGCATTCCTCAAAATGCTGGACTGTGAAGTGATCATATATATTAAACAAGAACCTCCAACTTAAATTTTCTAAAGTGAGTCTTAAGGAAAACAGTCACACTGATAAAATTTAGCATTTAGAATTGCTTTTCATATTTTTAAAATTGTTCTTAACATATTTTTTTATTTCATAACAGTTACATAAATCACAGTAATGTGATCTTGTGCACATTGCTGAAAAGGACTGCTTAAAATAGTAGAAAATTTTGGCCTTTTTAATAAAAAAATGAAGAGGAAGGATATACTCATTAACAGTGTTTACAATAAACCACTGGTCCACTAAAGAACCTCTATCTTGGTTTGGTTTAGATTTTAAATTGATGTTAAATCTGTGTTAGGATAAACTAACAATGCACGCATACATTCTTTGTTTTACAGAACTTCTATAAATATTAATCTGTTCATTCAATAAAACTCATATACTGTCCTTCTGACATTCTTAATCTTCCAAGTGGTTTTAAAGTATTTGTGAAAATAGATGCAAAACAAACTAGGAAGTGTTTGACAACATTAAAGAGAAGTTTTCCCTTCAACTTTATGCTTTTCATATTAAGGTATGTAAGAGCATAACATGAGATTAGTATGTCATTTTGGAATGAGAGTCAGAGTTATCTTATTTTTTCTGCCAGAAGGACACAAGA
The DNA here is from genome assembly GCA_019843965.1 of Rhynchomys soricoides. Lineage (NCBI taxonomy): Eukaryota > Metazoa > Chordata > Mammalia > Rodentia > Muridae > Rhynchomys > Rhynchomys soricoides. Next base: position 22,211,978 of record JADRCH010000010.1, read on the forward strand.
CAAGAATATAATAGAAACAGCAGAATAATATCAAAATCACAGCAGTAAGAAAAAATGAAGTTTTTTCTTTCCTAATTTTTTTTTTTTACAAATTTGAAAAATCATAAAGTGTTATAGATGAAAAAAGAAGAGACAACAGTTTGAAAAAAGATTAACCAGTCAATTAACAATCCATAGGAACAGTCCCAAGATGTAAAAGTGTCAGATACTTCAGGGTAAGATTTGATTTGCACTTTTCTTTGGACTGAGGTATGTGGAAAGTGAAAGTGAGATAACAGAAAATGGCTATCAGGATGATCTTTACCACATGCAATTTCAGATGTCCTGGGGAACCCCTCCCATAGTGTTGTCAATGTAAGAATTCAAAATAAACAGACAGTTACAATTTTCTGAACAAATGTAATTTTCCTTAGGTATTATCACATTTTTATCCATTTATTTTGAAAGGCATTATTTTGGTGTTCAACATAGTTGTTGTGATGTGTGCAGCAAATATCTATACTATGTGAAATAGCTACACACAAAAATCCCAAAGAGTGGGTCATTACGTAGATCTAGTTTTAGTGCTTTATAGGAAATTCCTCTGATTTCTAGACAGGATGCTGTGGTTTATATTCCTGCCAGCAGTACTTCCCTCCATATTCTCACCAGCAGTGAGTGACATTTCTTGTCTTGATAAGCATCACTCTGACTAGGATAAGATAAATACTCAGAATTGTTTTTATTTGCATTTTAATGATGAGTGAGGATGCTGATCAAGTTTTCAAATGTTTATTTATTATTTATTATATTCTCTTTTGGATAACCATTTATTCAGTTCATTAAATAAATTAGTGATTGGATGACTTTTTTAAACATTTACTTTTTTAGATGTTTGTATATTGATATATTGTGTGATACAGAGTTGGCAAAATGTTCTCTTTTTCCATTCTGTGATCTATCTCTTCATTATGGTACTTGTTTCCATGACTGTATAGGAGTGTTTTAATTTCTGTTAATAGCATTTGCCAGTCTACCAGAAGGCAGACAGATTAAAAAACAAGAATAGTTTATGTGTATAAATAACATTTTCAATTTCTGCTAAAGAGAAATTAAATTATGACAGTTTTGGGAAAATGGATGTATCTCGAGATTTTTAGAGGACAAAAGGCAGACTGAGAAAGTTAAATGCTGCATATTTTCTCCTATTTGATGACCCCAGTGTGTGTGTGTGTGTGTGTGTGTGTGTGTGTGTGTTTGTGTGTGTGTGTTTGTGTGTGTGTGTTTGTGTGTGTGTGTTTGTGTGTGTGTATTATGAATGTAGAAATAAAATTATAAGAGTGAAAAACATATCTGAATGGAGAAATAATGAATAAATAAAAGTAGTGAATAACTGACTACATGTAACAGAAGAGAGGTAAGTATTATTTATGGAGGGGAAAGGGATTAATAAAAGCAGGACAAGTAGGAGAGGAAAGGGTGGAAAAGTAAGAGGATGGATAAAGAAAATATGATCATTTCTGTGTAAGGTTTTCATGAGAAAACATACTACTTTTTAAAGAAAAGTATTGAAAACATAAAAGTATACTATTTAATCAATAAAAATTAAGAATCTATGTGACTGATGCTTATACACTCCTGACAGTGTGTCAGTTCCTTAAGTGGTTTCAGTAAACTAGAAAAGCTCCTCACTTCAGTGAATGTCCCTGGAAGCCTGGGTGAAGATGGTACTGTGCATTTTCTGGCTGTGAATTTTAAGGAGTTGCTTACTTTCTCCATTTCATCATTTGTAAAATAAAGCAAGGTGATTTATACCTCTACTAACTGGGCTCCTAAGAACTTGTGAGTATTTATTTCTTTTTTGGTTTTTGTTTGTTTGTTTTTGTTTTCCATTCTTCCAATTTCCATACTAGAAATTTCCATACTAGAATAACAAATTAGAGATAGTACATGAGTTAGAAAGGAAAAAAATGGAAGAAATAAAAGAATTCATTTTTTATTAGAGACAGTCCTAAGTAGACAAATTAACATCTAGCAAATTGCATCATTTTAAATAGCTCAAGTGATCTCCCTATGTGGCTGTTGCATAGAAAAAAATTAGAAAGAGTGTCACACAGATTCTTCTAGCACTGAAGCAGATCCGCAGTAATGCAAACCTTCTGACTAAGATGTTTTGTAGCATTCCTAATATTAACCTAGATTTCTTATTCTTCAGATTCAGTCTGTATAATCATGTATGTTGAGGCATGAAAAATTATAAGTATTAACCAGGAGTCATGCCCATTAAAATCATTTATTCATTTTTTTCAAAACATTACAACAGATGCCAATAAAACAGTTAATATCCTTTGCACATATGTAAATAATCAATTTGCATGAATGGAGTATGAACCTGACTTCTGGGCACAATACCTGTAAAGAAGACATTTTGATAAAAAAAATTCAATAAATCTACCTAAATATTTCTTTGAAGATTTTTAAAATATGAGGAAGCATCCTCTCAGAGATGAAGCAGAGGAGAGGGAGATGAAGAAATCTGGGAGGGGAGCAACATTTGTGATATAAAGAAATAAAATAATTATTTTTTAAAAAAAGAAGGAATAAAAAGAAAAGAGATGAAAAACAACAACAACAACAACAACAAAACCTAAGCTATTCATATAAGGGACAAACCTCTGTGAAATGAAGTTGAGATCAAACAGGCCTTTTTCTTTTACCTCAGAAACATCTGGATTTTAGTCAAGGTGTAGAGTACCCAACTTCAGCTAAGTAGAACAATGTCATAACACTCATAACGTTTAGTGTCATTCTCTTCCCTAGAAAGCAATGCACAACTGTAAATGCAGATTATTCCAAGATATAACTTACAGAGCTATAGATCTTTCTAGCAAACTGTGAAGAAAAATAAAAACCTACAAAAAGAGCAAAAGGATCTGCAAAGATATAGACTAAATAAGACAACTAAAAATAACTCATACAACTGAATGTGCACTTTGGCTATTAAACAATAATAAGCAAAATAACATAATATTGATGCTAAAAAAATCAAATCTGCATGTTAGACTGAAGGGACTATAAAGCAAAGCAATAATGAACAAACAAGTGTTGTAAGTATTGAAAAGATATCAATGATATGGAAATGTTCAAAAGAACATGAAATCGTAATTATTATCATTAGTTAATAAGGGATTACAACCTTAAATCCCCAGAAAATACCACTTTTATCTAATAATATAGCTTCATTTAGAAGCCACTTAAGCCAAATTATGTAAAATATAAAGCTACTTGTTTTGTTCTTTGTAGGTTAGGCACAATGCAATTATACAATTAAAATGTGGTTTTAGAAAAATACAGTTCACCAGCCAAGGAACTTCTAATTACAATGAGGAGTAAAGCTAAAGGAATAATAAAAATTATTCTTGTCCCTAATATTATCTTTGTCAGTTTGTGGGCATGAAATACAAAGGAATTCTATTCAGGCCTCACATTAGCTGAAAAATTAGACCAAAGAATGGTGACTAGAGACCAGACTTTCATTGCACCCACAGAATGGTAACAGTGGTTAACACCCTCATTGACATAGAACACAGAGAATCTCTGAATGAAGGAGAGGTTACTGTTCCCTCTGTAGGTAAGATGAAATTCCTATATAGATTTTATTGAGAGTCTTTTGCTTTCAGTGAAAGGAAGGTGTTCTTATTTCCACAGAGTATCCCATATCTAGGTCCTTAGAGATGTACATGTATTCTGCTCAAAAACTTTTCTGCTAATAGAATACTTCTACACACTTTTTGACAGTTCTGTGTAGATGAAGTGCATATCACTACATTAAATTGTGTGGTATGTTGTATTGATTATCAATATAAATGTTCTTAACCTGAAAAATAATTTCAATCTTGATTCTGGGCCCTATTAGAGACTTCTGACATTTAACCCATGAATTCATCTGAACTGCCACTAGGAACTGGCTATCATCAGGAGTAAGAAGCATTTATCAAGTGAAAATGTCATACATGACAGGCTTGACCACATTGACCCACAAGTTAGTGGCATCAGCAAATGCCTCTAGCATTAAAAGGACATGTCAAGGTGATACTTGTCTCTCCCTTCAAAATTATAGATATGACTGTGAATTTCATTTTGTCTAGTAAACCAATAAAGAAAAATACATATGATTGTGATCTCAAACTGTGTTTTCCCAGTAAATGTATAGTGCAGTAAGGTCAACATATTTGAAGATGACTACAAAATAAGCAGATAGTTCATTATAGTTGCATTTCCCAAAAGTAAGCATTCAATGCCACGGAGGCCCCACAGGGAAACAAAAGGTTGATCAATAGCAAAACAAAGGGAAAAGAGAAACTGTAAGGAAAAATCATGAAGAATATGGTGAAAGGAGATAAGTGCGTTTTAAGATGACATGTTTTAAATACGGTCAGCATTGTTAAGTGCATTGTGGTTGCTCAAAGTTATCTAAAATCTGGTCTTGTGCTGATTAGGTTAGGAATGTAGATCCAAAAAGTGTGAGAACCCAATACAGAAATAAGGGATATGCATTCTGATTGTATTGAGATATACTAACCTTATTTTTCTCCTTTTGGGGGATTCCTTCAAAGAAACATTGTATGAAGAACCAAAGAAGCAGGTATTAACACAGCACAATAAGTTTAAGAACTTATCTAGAAGAAGGTATATATAACATGAACATGATTATGATTAAAAGAATCACTACTCTATGGTTGTCTAACACAGGGAAGAAATAGAATCTTGAATCTCACAATAGTTGTGAGTTCTCCAAAATGTTGTTTAAATCCAAATTCTATACAAAGAGAAGAGACACTTTTATGTTGCACCTTTCAGAGGAGTCTATAATTTGAGTTATGTGAAAATCACTGAAATTATAAGGGGCAACCCTATTTGGTTCATGCAGCTGCTAGATGCATCCACGCTTTGTAAGGAATCACAATTGGTTTACCAACCTGGACTTAAATGTAATTGTGGATTTGGTCTCTTGGTACTTATGTGAAATGAATAGGTGTTTCTGTGTTATCTCTGAAGAGAAAATAGTATATGATAATCCAATTTAAAGATGTTGAAAGTCTAATTCATGTATCTTCTTCTGACAAGAAATTTATAGCAATCTGGGATTTCTATTGGCAGGCAATTCAAATGTGGCTCCAAAAGGAAAAAAAAAAATCCAGTAGAGGGAAATCCAACAGTACGTCTTTTTGAGAGTTGTGCCTGATTGAATTTAGGGTTCCATCTGTAGGCATAACTCATGCCTGTCAATGCTACCCAAAGCTGGTAAGGTATATATGTATATATTTCTACTAACATTTAATATATTTCTAATAACATTTTATACATAATTTATATTGTTAATTTATCCATCTTTGTTGATTCTGGGGTTTTTCTTTCTTTTATGCACAGAGACTTGGAAACAGTAATGATATAAATATATGTTCAGAGCTTGCAAGAAACACATTTACAGTTTAAAGAAGTGAAGGACTGGGTAGTATAGAAGAGATACATTGTAGAGAAGTTAGGAAAAGTCAGGACACAGGAGCATAACCACTATCTAAATAAATGATCATGGGCAGATAACAGGAAACTCTTAACCATTTCTGATGCTCTGTGACTTGTTTACATAATGAATTCTAGGACAGCCAAGTTTACTAGAATTATTCCCTCTCCAAAAAAGAAAAAACAAAACAAAACAAAAAACAAAAAACACAATTCTAATTTTTCCTAATTGCCTTTCCTTGTCATTATTATTTAAAGCAAACAAAATAAGTCATGTCAATGCTTAATGGCTCCAAATAACCACCACTTATTTATTTTGTGGTTGTGTATGCTAGAAGGAATTGATTGGTATCTAAGTTGAATTGTGTTTACTCTCATAAAACACTTGATATATTAATGATCAGTCAGTGAATAGGAGTACTTGGACTTCATGGTCATGTCTAACAGTTGGCAAGATAGTAGTTATGAAAATAGGGACAAATGTGTCACAGGAAACTCATCATCTTAAAGGATGGTTTGAAATTCTTCATAAGAAGGTAGACATGCTGCAAATGTAGAAAAGACGTTCTCATGGGAGAATTGTAATTGCTTAAGGAAATATCAAATAAGGTCAGACTGAGAGACATGGACCTCAAAGAACCATACATATAAATATTAGAAAAATCTTAGCTATTTATTTTTAAATTCATCATAACCATCAAGTTTCAAAATCCTACAATGCCAAAGCTCCCAACATAATTTTCATGTTTGAAAATTAAAATGATTTTGTTTATATGTTATTATGACATCTTCTCTTAGACTTGGATACATCAAGTAAAAAGATAATTTGAAGTATTTATTAACTAAGGTGGATTTTGTTTTATGCCATTCTATCTTCCCACGGAATTTCTCAACTTCTTATTTATCTAAATTGCTAACTAAGAAACAGTCTTCAAGTCATTAACAACTTTAACAGCTATAATGCAGTGTCTCTTTAAAACCTTTCCTAAATTCAAATGCCATGTTAATATATAAAGAGGAACATTACAATCTTCAAATTACGCTTAATGGGCTTGACAGCTTTATCAAATGCTTCCACTAAAATCATGCCTTTGAACTTATGAAAAATATTTTCACCAGGAAATTTATTGAACAGAAAATTTGTATGAGTAATTTTTTTTAGAGTTATGAAATTTATTCATCTCATTGTGTATAGAACACCTAAAGATGCTGTAACACGATTACACTGAAGATCTAGCACCATTTTACCCCTTTATCTGGAAGCAAGGGATTCATATTTCCAAGGTACTTGAATCTTTCTTAAAGTTTTATGAGTGTTTTTGAACATTACCCTTTACACTGTTTTAGATTGTATCTAAAATGATACATTGTTCCATTTGATAAACATCGTAGGTTAAAATGTGAATAAAGCTCCCCAAAACAAAGTGGAACAGGTTAGTACTCATTACTTTTCTTCTATGTCAATGTTTATTCAATAAACATAGACACACTGGCCATGATGATAGAGTCGTAAACAATGCATGGGTTCAACTATATGATGTTCTTGTGCCAGAATGATGTAGCTACTGTCACAGCTAAATACCTAACCTATGAATGACAGAGACAATGATATAGTCTACATTCATATATTGTAAAGTGGCAGCAAGCCTCTTCTGGCAGATTGATTTTTACATTCCTTTATCACAGTGATGATAATGATTTATTCTTACAGACGAACACATGTTTCTTAATATCCACAGAATTTTCTCCCAGAAGTACAATTTGTACATTTAAGGAAAACTACTATGCCTATTGCCATAGTATTATATATAAGGTATCTGCCACAGGACACTCCTAGTATGATGAAAGTGCTGCAATTGGTTCACACAAATTTTCTGGTAAAACCATGTTTTAACAATGAAAAAACAATATTTGTCAAAATGGTTGGATATCTTAATATAGTCTACTTATGAGAATAACTCAATATAAAACATCATTTGGGACCAAGATACTACCTTAAAGATACCATTTATACCTTCTTAATATATTAATCCATGTATGATAATCTTTCTTCTGTGAGTAAATTGCATGGTGGTTCCAACAATCAAGAAGACTACAACTCTCACAATAAAGTCAAATTACCTGCTAAAAGTGCTTGTTTTCCCCCTGGTCCTATAATATTGAGCTCAATAAATTAATTCTTTTCTCCAAAGAGAAAAGTTTCCACCAGGAAACATGGTCATGGTTGCATTAAATTGGATGTCCAGATTGCTCCTGGCCATTTTGGTCTCATCATGCTGCTAAAATCAGCAGGAAGTAAAAGGGGTTCCTGTAGAAACTAGAGTAATTGATCAATCACCTTCAGAGCTCATTGATTCAATCCTAGCAGCTGCTCAAATTGCCTTTCAACTGTGAGGATTCTACTATTCCCCTCATCTATTCAGTTTTCTCCTTTTACAGACTGACTGCCATTTTGAGTTCATGTGGGCCATACATGCTTTACTGCTTTGAATAGATGTTAGTGAGTTGATTTTTGCCTGGTGCAAAGCAGTTCAAGTAAAATGAGAAGTAGGACTATTCTATTTGAAGATAAAGGGGTATTAACTGACCAATACCAGTAAAGACTTTTGTACTTGCTGTATTCACAACCAAAAGAAGATGCCATGTTTATGTATAAGTAGAATCAGTATAACTCTTCAAACTTAAGTGTTATTATAAAGCTTGTATATTCAGAAACATACTAAGGAGATGATTTCATGGAAAAATTACATTGGTACTTTTACATCATTGTGAACAAATACCTGATGTAAGTATATTATTTAAGAAGAGATGTACCTTGCTCACAGGCTTAGGGGGATTTACCTATGATTGTTTGGTACCACTTGTTTGGAAAGAATATCACAGTGGGTATAGCATGTCCTGCAGGAGTGTCTCCATCTCATAAATTGCAATAAGTAGACAGAAAGGAAGGACCCAGAGATCAGATAGAACCTTGAAAATGTGTTACCAGTGGCCTATTTCCTCTATTATCACCCTACATGGTTAGTGTGCATAGCCTATCAAAATGTTGCAACCAAAAGTAATGTTTCATTTTTAAATCAGAAAATTTTCAGTTGCGTAAACATTATTGCAATATTATATAGATTTTGAAAAGAGAAATACCTTTTAATGTTCTCACCTTTGGATATACTAGAATATTAACTTGGAGACATAAAAGTTTCTAATGACTGTGAAAACACAGAAATAAAATTATTTTCAAGGCACTGTTCATTTATCTTGTTGCTTTTAAACTTTATTTCTTAAATTATCTCTTTTGTTTTGGTTTTCCCAAGTTTTAGTTTATTTTTCTATTTCCAAAATTGCAAGTATACCCCAGACCATTCTGTTACATTAGTCATATTAACAGGAAATCTCTATATAATCTTTACTAAATTTCTAGACCAATTTGGTACATACATTTTACTATTGCATGTTTGAAAATACTTTCCATTCCTTTTATTTTTAGTGATTGCATTGCAGCTACCTATCAAATCACATACACAACAGTTGCTGTTCTCCTCAAAAAATGTAAAGAGCACAAATACTGACTGTCAAGGTAAACAATGAATAAATTGAATAGCCTCATGCGTTTGTTCCTCTTCCTAAGCTATGTGATAAAATTGCTTCCTACAGCTGTGATGTTATATTTAGTATATAAAGTCTATTTCATTTTGCTAATTAAAATAAATATAAACTTTAATAATATCTTTGTATAGAATGAAGAATATTTGATGTGATACTCTATAATTTCAGAACTAATTATAAATATTGCAGTTAAGACTAATGAAACAATATAAAATACTGCAAACCTTTTAAACATTACTAATTTAGTGTTTTTAGAAACATCAGGCATCACAAACGTCTTTTAATACTCTGTCCTTCTCCACTCTTTCTCTGTATCATGGATAAATAGGAAAATTTTAAAAATAAGACACTTAACATATTTATAAATGAATTAGTCTTTCATCGAACATTTATAGTATATAAAATGCTACATAATGTTATATTTTCAATTTTGTACTTCTCTATCTTTCATCATTATTTTCTACTATTCAATATTACAACTTTGAGACTTGAAAATAAATATAAATAGTTATATTGACGAATGCTTTACAAAAATGTAAAGAAAGAAGCTAATTTTGTTTTAATGTTATTTTCCAGGCTTCTGGTATGATTGGTTTTGTCCTTAATAATTATAAAAGTATATATTAGTTTTTCCTGATAGTACCGTTAGTTGAAATTCTTAAAATTACATTGTGTCTTGTATGTATTAAGTGAAACATTTCCTCATTTATTATGCTGTCAATATAGAAGTATATTTTTCGAAGACAATTCCATGTAAAACATTATTAAACCTATATTTCAGTACTAGAAACCTATTCTGTAAGGAAATGCCATTAGTTTTATCTATCTTGACACATATATTCCCTTTCTGACCTCACTGTTCCTATGCCCTCCCTATGTATCTGTAACTATCTTCTCTAGTTTTTCCTTTCTATCAGTACTTTACTCTCTGTAGCTTGGTTATTATTTACTTAATAACTAATATCAACCTTTAGTGAATACATACAATAATTGTATTTCTGGGTGTGAGTCACCCTACTCAAGATAATTACTTCCAGTTCTATGCCTTTTCCTATGAATTTTATGATTTTGTATTTACCTGCTGAATCATACTCCATTGTGTAAATTCAGCACATTTTCCTTCTTCGTTCACCTACTGAGAAAACTGTTTTTAACATTATTTTTATTTTTACATAACTGGATATTCTGCTTACGTGTGTGTGTGTGTGTGTGTGTGTGTGTGTGTGTGTGTGTGTAAATCATGTATGCTTTAGATCCCCAGAGAGTGTAGTTACAGAGTTGTGAGCTTCTATTTTGGTGCTGGGCTCTGAAAGAGCTACCATTTCTCTTACCTCCTGAACTATCAAATGAATCTTTGTGTGATTTTCTATATCAGTTTATACTAAATTTCCATGTCCTTAAAAACAGCATATCCTCAAAATTGTTCACTGAAAAATAGGTACATAAAAGAAGCTGTAATGAAAGAACTGCTACATATTACATCCTGTAAAATATACCTCCTTATATTTTGAGATCTTTAGTGTTCTCAATAAAATAGTCCCCCTTTATGTGTTTCTATTATGGGTATTGAGAAATCAGACATCTATTGATAGACTCCAAGAGTATTTTTTTGGTCAATTATCTAAGTTGTGTTGTGGATATTTTTATGGCAAAATTAAACAAGTATTTTGTTACTATAATTTAAATATTAACCTTGAGTATTAATAGCATTTTGATGTTAATATTTGGATATTTTATCTTGCTTAGTCTCTTTGCCTGTACCTCTTCCACTCTCTTGTTTTTTCCCTGTTGATCTTTCTATCTCCTCTGCTTGCACATTCTAGAATCATTTTCATTAGCGATCTGTTAATTAATTCATCTTCCAAATTCTAGAGGACCTGCTTGCCATTTTGTTACGGACGTCATCGCAGGTGTCCTGATACCTCTTCTTTATGTCTCCTAATAGCCATGTCCAGATTTACATGGGTTTTGTATAATTATAGTGATGTACTCATGTCCAAATAGGTAAGCTTTTTTGAGGGGGTGGATGATATTTGGATTTGTTAGAGATAAGTTTCTGATTATGTACTAGACCAGTCTCTAGTGTTCCATCTAGTTTAGTCTGGCCTTGAACTGTCAATGTGCCTGTTTCAATGCCTGAGTGATAGAATTTGTATGCAAAACCAGCAAGGCTGGTTAAAGTATTTACAATTTCATGAAGCAATATGACTAGAACATAGACTTTTATGGGTCTACAGATAATTTGTGCCTTAAGATTTGAAAAATTGAAAAATAAATTATTAATTACAAAGCAATAAAATTTTAAGTAGTTGTCTGAGTTAAGATGCAAAAACCAAGAAACCTAAGGATGGATAACATCTTCAGACCTGTATAATAGAAAGGCCAATAAAATATTAGCATAGAGAATACAAGTCATTTTAGGCAGATTTTAGTAATTGAAAGCATTTGAGACATTGTTCCAAATATATGCTGATTATTGAGGTAGGAATTGAAAAAGTTCACTCTAAGTAGATAATAAGCTTTGGGGCAAAGATGTTCCTGATTGAAAAACTTGCCCTCAGGAGGAATGTAACCCTGAGTGGAAAACATAAGCAGCACATACTCTTTAATATTTTCTGAAATGGAGACTAAAGTTTAACATGTTTAAAACTAGAGTTAAGGAAAATTTTAACTTATGTGTTTTGGTATGAATGCATTATTCTATATTATAGCAGTGATAAAAATGGACTGAAAGTTTAAATTGAACCATGTAGAACTGGCACTAATCATCAAACTAGAATTATTTTGAGTGTGTGCATATGTGTAGCTCAGTTGTGAGTATGTGTGTGTTTTCTTATGTGCTTATTCATTGTCAGTAAATGATCAAAAAGAATGAAAAATATTTGTTAGTGCAGTATGAGTTATTTCTGTAGCTTACATTGTATATTTCTCAAAATATATTTGTATGTGTATCATGTTACATATGCCTTTTAAACACTATTAAAAAGTATTCTAATGAAATTGATAGTTGTAGAAAAATGATCAGAAGTCTATAACACTTAAAAGAACAAAGCTGAGAAAACACAAAGATTTTTAAGAAATTCTGTTTAAAAGAAGTTAATTATATTCCCAGCAATTGAAATTCCGAGTGAACATTTAATTTTTTAACATGAGCCAACAATACCACTGGACCAAGGACTCAGTCCCATTGGAAATTAGTAAAACTTTCCTTAGGTTTAGGTTCTGAGGACTCTGAAAAGCCTTCCTCCATTCCTGAATGTGAAAGAAGGCAGTATGTACATGTACTAGTATTTCTAAAAATTTAACCAGTGTATGCAAACCTAGCTAGAATGGCTTCCTCCTTTAGAATGACTGTGACAATGAGATACTCCTCATCAACAAACCCAAGCCTCTAGGGACACAGCTGCTATGTAAGTGCTCAGTGTTTAAAACATCTCATGTTGGACTCATTTATCATAAGTACATGAATCTAAGTTTGAAGCTAGAATATATCAGCTAGAAATAACTTAGTTCCTGATTTCAGATAGGTATATAATAAATGAATAAAAATTAAAAGTGGGAAAATTTTTCATAGTGCACAATAATAATATCCAGTAGACCATTATAGATTAAAGTAGAGGTGCAAATAATATTTTTTAAATTCTTATCATTTAGAGGTTTCATAGTCTATGGATATATAAATGTACTTAAATATTTATACAAATTGATTCTTAAACTGTGTTAGATGAAATTTCTTCATAATTTATTTAAGATGTTCCCTAGAAGTGGTAAAACATACCACCCTAGAAATTTTTTCACAGACATGAGCCTGTGGAAAACCAATGTTATGAACAGAAATGTGGAACATTTTAAACATCATGGAGAATACTTCAAGATATATATTTTAATAATGTTTTGGTGACTTCTTTAGTGTCTGATTTATGTCCAGATTACTGTAGAAGTTTATAATAAACATATTTTCATTCAGAATTTGTTAGTAAATTCATAAGAGCAATCATGAGGCACCAGAGTCTTAAAAGAAAGAAATCAATTAATTTTAATCTCCAATATAAAATATTTAAAGTATATTCTTAAGGGCTTGGCACCCAGCGTGACTCAGCCAAAGCAGCTTATGTTTGATTTGCAAAGATTTGTTATTTGTTAAAATATTAATAAAGTTATTTTACCCAATTTTTCAAAAAATAGATCAGAGTCAGGGCCTCTCAAAGGAGAGCATAAAACTTCTGAACTGTTAACAAAACTGTGATCATAAAATCCAAAGTGTTAAATCTGTCTTTTGAGTTTCTATAAATATTCATGAAAAAACAGACATTGAAGTGTTCGCCAAGAATGATCACATTTGAATAGACTAACCAAGTGTATGTTTCTTTGTACTTCAACATGAATAATCTTGTACAATGGAGTATTTTAGATAAATAAGTTATAAATGCCAATAACCTTCTGATGATTTCATTTCTTATTTTAAATGAATTTCAAAACAAGAAATAGAATAATCTCAACTAGAAAACAATTCATGTGCTTTAACAAATTACTCTTGTAAGGATGAAGTAAATATTAAAAACTTGCTTTCTCACATTATAAATAACAACAATAATACAACTATGAGCTTGAACTCCCTATGATTCTAGAAGTAGATCTTTATGCTCTTTTAATTTATAAGCATTAATTAAAACATAATAAAATTACACTAATTATTGTGACTCCTAGAACAATTTTCTCTCCTTTTCCTATTAAATATGTACTTTTTAAAAAGACAAATTTCTAATCTGTTATAGGGAACATATTAGAAAACATCCCTGAATGAAGATATAAGTTGAAATGATTTAATTTTGATGCTGGCCAAAAGAGTTGGTTTTCACATATTCTATTAAAACCACTATGTGTGTGTTTGTGTATATATATATATATATATATGTATATATATATATTTGTGTGTGTATACACATATATGTGTGTGTGTGTGTTTGCATTTATGTGCGTGTATGTGTGTGTATGTGTGTGTATCATATATATATGCATATTGTGTACATACATACATATATATATATACACATATAGTGGGTGTTATATATATGTATTATATATGTATGTGTGTCTGTGTGTGCTTGTGTGTCTGTGTGTTTGTTTCTGTGTATAATTGTCTGTAATTTCTGTTACAACATGTCAGTTCTGACGGTATAATTGTATTTGTACTTCTATATGTAACTAAATACATACATAAACTATTAGTTGAAAAATAAACAAAAGTTCGATGTGTTTGAAAGTAATTGAAGATCTAAACTTTAAGTTAATAAGGATTACTCAAAAAAACTAGAAAACATTTCCCTGGAGAAATATGGATTATAGTTTCATTTGATTGTTGTGGTGTTATGCACAGGATAATATCTTTCTAGGACCTTTGAGTAATAGTTATAGCTTCATTCTTACATTCAGCAAAGGCTTTAGCCATTATCTAAGTTCCATTTTTTTAAAACTATGTGGTTATATAACACAAATGCTAAGTTCATCCTAAATTGAACATACAAAATATAATTACTTCATTTAACAATTAGTAATGATGTTTCCAGTCATCACTAATGATAATTTAGGAAGCATTCCAACTACAAGAGAATGGACAACAGAAAAATTTTACCGTATGTTTTTCATCGTTGTCTTGGGATTCCTTATTTGAGCTATTAACATGGATATTAAAGGCCTTACTGGAAATTTTAAACAGCAATGTACAAAGACAGGGAATGCCACATGGATCAAAGGAAATTGTTTTCCCTACCAACCAACTCATTTACCCACATGCACTGAGATACTGTCTCTATACCTCCAAAAGCTACAGAGTTGCATAAGTTTTATTTGAAAACTTCTCTCAATATTTAACAGTTGCTACCTATTTTTTAAATTCTGTTTGTGGTATACATGAGAGGGAACAAATTTATACATATTTTATATTTATGGGCATGATAATATGGTGCGAAAATAGAGCCTACAATTTAGGTTGTATCTATTGTATAGGGAAGTAGGGGTCATGCTACCAAAGGAGAAACACACACACCAGTAGTTACAAAATCTTTGACTGAAAAATTGGTGGTCTGCTTGCAATATCTGCCAGTGCAATGGTGACGTGAAGTTTGTGAGAGTGACCCACCCAAAACCAAGCCTTTCAAAAAAAAAATTATACATATGTATGTAAGTACATATATGCATGCATATACTTGTATATGTATGTGTTTATAAGTATAATGCTCAAATAAGGAAAAGCTTTCTCCAAATATTTTTTTATTTTTAATGACAAAAAAATGTTTTGCTATATACATTATCCTTAATACATTTACTCAACTCTATACTAAAAATGAGGTGTCTTAATAACCTGGAACCTATTAGGGATTGGTCTTTCTCTTAGCCTCCATGCTATGAAGAATTTTAAATTATGCATACCAATGATTTCTTAAAGTAGTTATCTTTCTGTCCTACTCATTTCACTTATAGTGATGTAACTTCAAGTTCCATCTATGATGTTAGAAATGACAGAGCACTAAGTCTTACATAACTTTGAGATACACAGTCATATTTTTGAACCATATTGTTTTCATTAACTCCAGACAGTCTCTCTTTCCTTCCCTCTGTTATTTACTGTGGATATACCTGCACTTTAGAAACAACGGTAGACTTGCAACAATTTTCCCAACCTATATATTTTATGTTTTTTGGATCAAAAACACACTAAAGATTCAAAGGGTCAGGAAATCGAAGAGAAATATGTAGCAATGGGGGATGGGGAAATAGCAGTAGCCACAAAGTACCAGACTCCAGGGAAGTGAGAGGCTCCCAAGCCCCAACTGGGATGACTTTAGCTGAAATACTCATCAAAGGGAAGATAAAACCTGTAGAGACCACCTCCAGTAGATAAACATGGCCCCCAGTTGAGGGATGGGGTCTCCAAACAATCTCAAAATTGTTAATCCAGAAATGTTCCTGTACAAAGGAAAGACAGGGACAAAAAAGAAATAGTAACTAAAGGAAAGGACATCCAGAGATTGACCCACTTAGGGATCCATCCCATCTACAGACACCAAACACCAACACTATTGCTGATGCCAAGAAGCCCTTCCTGACAGGAGCCTGGCATGATTGTGACCTGAGAGCTTATACCAGTACCTGACCAACACAGATACAGATACTCATGCCAACCATCTCACTGAACCCAGGGACCCCAACAGAAGAGCTACAGAAAGGGCTAAAAGAGCTGAAGGGAATTGCAACTTCATAGGAAGAAAATTATCAACTAACCAGACCACCCAGAGTTCCCAGAGACTAAACCACCAACCAAAGGTTATACATAGCATTATCTGTCATTAATGGGAGGGGAGGCCCTTGGTCCTATGGAGACTTGATGCCCCAGATTAGGGAAATGCTAGAGTAGTGAGGCAGGAATGGGTGAGTGGGTGGAGCAGCACACTCATAGAAGCAAAGAGGAGGGGAGAGAGGTGTATAGGACGGGGGTTTATAGAGGGGTAACTGGGAAGGGGGATACCATTTGAAATGTAAACAAATACCCTAAGATTCCTCCTCACACCAGTCAGAATGGCTAAGATCAAAAACTCTGGTGACAGCAGATGCTGGCAAGGATGTGGAGAAAGAGGAACACTCCTCAATTGTTGGTGAGATTACAAGCTAGTACAACCACTCTGGAAATCAATCTGGTGGATCCTCAGAAAATTGAATGTAGTATTACCTGAGGATCCAGCTATACCACTCCTGGGCATATGCCCAAAATATGCTCTAACATACAACAAGGACACATGCTCCACTATGTTCATAGCAGCCTTATTTACAATAGCCAGAAGCTGGAAAAAACCCAGATGTCCTTCAACAGAGGAATGGATACAGAAAATATGATACATTTACACAATGGAGTACTACTCAGCTATTAAAAACAATGATTTCATGAAATTCTTAGGCAATAGATGGAATTAGAAAATATCATCCTGAGTGAGGTAACCCAGTCATAAAAGAACACAATAGTATGCACTCATTCCAAAATCTCAGAATACCCAAGATAGAATTCACAGACCACATGAAGCTCAAGAAGTAGGAAGACCAAATTGTGAATGCTTTGGTCCTTCTTAGAAGGGGGAACAAAATACTCATGGGAAGAAATACAGAGAAAAAGTGTGGAGCAGAGACTGAAGGAAAGGTCATCCAGAGACTGTTTCACCTGGGTATCTATCCCATACACAGAAACCAAACCCAGACACTATTGTGGATGCCAAGAAGTGTTTGCTGACTGGAGCCTGATACAGCTGTCTCCTGAGAGGCTCTTCCATAGCCTGACAAAGTACAGAGGAGAATGCTCACAACCGACCATTAGACAGAACCAGGGGCCCACAATGGAGGAGTTAGAGAAAGGACTAAAGGAGCTGGTGTTTGCAGCCCCATAGGAAGAACAACAAAACAATATCAGTCAACCAGAACCCCCCCCCCAAGCTTCCAGGTACTGAAACAACAGCCAAAGAGTAAACATGGAGCGACCCATGGCTCCAGCGGCAGATGTCACAGAGAATGGCCTTGTCAGGCATCAATGAGAGGAGAGGTTCTTGGTCCTGTGAAGGCTCAATGCCCCAGTGTAGAGGAATTCTAGGGCGGGGAGGCAGGAATGCATGGGTGGGTGGGGGAAATCTCTCATAGAATTGGGGAAGGAAGGATGGGATAGGGGGTTTCTGGGAGGTGGGAAATCAGGAAAGGGGATAGTGTTTGTAATATAAATAAAGAAAATATTCAATAAAAAGAAAAGGGGAAAAAAAGTTGTTTATGTCATAGCTCTATTTTGTACTAATTTCCAGAAATTCCCAAACTGCTTCCATAAAAAGCTACCTTGATTTCCATTAACACCAACAGCATTCTGAAGTTCTGGGTTATTCCCATTATAGCTTACACTTATCTTTTAGATTGTTGAAAATAGACATTCTAGCTTCACTGTGATGGACTATCACTGTGGATTTTGTTCAGGATTCCACAAGTTAAATACCTTTGTAGGAATTTGTTAAGCATTTATACATGTTCTTTTGATTAAAGATGGATTGATCTGCTTCTAACCTTTTAACTGGGTCCTTATGGGTTTGTTGTTGCTGTTGTTCTTATGAGCTATGTGAACACTGTATACATTGTGAGGAACTCCTCCTCAGATTGTAGCTTTTAAACATTTCCCCACCTTCTTCTAAGTGAGTGTCTTTACCCGAATACATTAAATAAAATTTGCTGCTTTCATGAAATTCAAAATCTCATTTGTTTATCTTGTCTTGGCCCTTTTACTAGTTCAGAGTCATTCTGTGTTTCCGTTTTTATTTTTTGGTAGAAGTTTGATGAATTAATGTCATGAAGTCTCTTAATTTAAGTCTCTTAATCTTTTAAGTTTGCATATGTGTTGATAAATAGAGGCCTGGAATTAATTTTTCTTTAAGAAATAGAGAGGGACCTGCTACAGCCAAGTAGAAACATATTCCTTGATTGGGATTAAAAGAATAATTCCTGTAATTCCATGATATTTATCTATAAGTAGAAAGTGATACACAGATTTTAGTAAATCTAGATTATAGAGTAATTTTTGTCTTTACGTCCATTTCAAGGTTAGGTAGAATTTTAATGAACCCAGATGACAAAGCAAAATCGATAAAAGAGAATAAAAAGGAAGTATTATAATACCTGACATTAAAATAAACTACAAGGCTGTAGTAATCAAATGAGGATGGTGTCACTAAAAACATGGGCCTAGCTTAATTTAACAGATTAATGAATCTAGAAGAAACCTCAAGCATGCATGGGAATCTATACTTCTGAAAGAGTACTTAGCATAGATGAGGGAGGAAACCGTCTTTTCAATAAATTATGCTTTGAGTGAGATATGATTGTTAGAATACACATCCTATTGTATACATCTTGGGGTTTTGTCACTCCATAGAGTTCAAGATTATTGCATTTTGTTTAATTTGTATATTTCTAAGTATGATATGAACATAATTACTGGTATTTTATATGTATTCATTGTTATAATATCAAAGAGTAAAATATTACATTGCATGAGAAGGTTCTCAAAATATGTTATATAAATGAATCAACAAATGTATTAATCTATAAAGACAGATTTATAGATAATAAAATCTAAAAAAAATCTATGTTTATCTCACTGTAATTTTCAAAACTTCATTTCTTCATCTATGGAAGGTTTTAATAACTTATTTATATCAAATCTATAAAGAATTACACATGCCCAAAATATTACCTGATGTCTGTAACACAATGTGAAAACAACAGGAATAGAGGTGCATTAATGTTAGTGTGTAAGAGAAATTATTTTAATAATATCACTGAGAATAAAGAAAATCAATATGTAATGTTTATTTCTGTAAGTTGTTAGTGTTTTAGCAGACATTTGAAATTTAAATTTTTGAAAAATAACATCTAGAGCTTCTACATTTCTCATGATATTAAAAAACTGATTTGTTAAGTTTTTTTAGCAATGAAAAGCTACTCAATATTTTAAATGTTATTATCCTGATAACTGTTGAAGAAACATTTGCTATTTAAACTTGCAAAAGGAAATCATAATATGGAAAACTGGGAACTTGCAATATCTTATTTTATTTTTAAAACTTTCAATGAATTGTAGTTGATATGTAAATATTGATCATGAATGACTAAAACTTAATACTGAATATATCTATCTGTGAGTCCATCATTACAATCAAAGTAATATAAAACATACATCTCTGTAAGACGTTTCTTGTGTTCATAATATGTCTTAAGTGTTTTGTGTTTCATTTGTGCTGAGAATAATTACCATGAGATCCTCCCTATTCATAACACTTTTCTTTTTGCCTATATATATAAAATAAGTTCTTTGCCACAGAACTTATTCGTCTTACTTAACTAAAACTTTATGAATTTTATGACCAAAGATTACTAAAATGCTCATACCCAAAAGGATCTGTATGTTCAATGCAATCTCCAACAAAAATGCCACTTCATTTTTACAGAAAAGAAAAATATAATCAGAATATATTCTGATTATATTCAGAATATGAATATAATCTTCATATTATAAAATATATAAATTCAGTAATATTTTACTTGATATATTCTACAGAATTTCTCAGAGTATTCTGCATCTGAAGTCATGACAGATTTGAAAACCCCATCATTAACAAATCTTAGCTTCAAAATAATCTTCTGCACCATCATTAGAGCAAAAGAAAGATTCCTTAATAGTAAGTTCTTTAAACAGCTCAATATAAAAATGTTTCCTAAATGGTTATGTTACTACAATGTAGTGATTATTTGAATAAATAATGTGCATAAGCTGAAATTAAAAGTCATTCTTAAACAACCCAAACTACTTGCAGAATAGAATTCATGACCTGGTACAATGTACCAATGCTTCCCTGTTCAGTGTCATCTGGACAGTGCTATCCTCTCTTGCTCTTCCTCCCAGACCTCCACACTGTTGTTTCATTTTACTACAGCAACTGCCAAAAGCTCAGCTTTGCATAAAAGGCTGGTGTGATCAAAGGCATGTTAGCTTAATATAGTACTGACACAGCAAGCTATCTAGAACCAGCCGCTCTCATTGTCTGACAAATGTCAAGCAGTATTGTTTTTCTCAAAATTTAAAATACTCCACATCATCTGAATTCTGAAGTGGCTTCCTGGGGCACCACAGTACACAACCGAGCACACTAGATTAAAAATAATGCTGAGTGAGAGTCGACATAGCTGAGGAGCTTGAATGGGGCTTTAAGAAGAAGACCTCTGTATGAACAAAGAATTTTCTTTCTCAGAGACAGAGCATTGAGAGAGGCACAGAGGTGGGAAAGCAAAGACTTTTCCAGAAATAAATTGTCAGACTTTTATGAAAGAGGGCAGGCAGTACAGTATCGTACATTACACACACACACACACACACACACACACACACACACACGTGTGCACAGACACATTCCTGAGAGCAGAAGCCCAGATGTTTGGACTTGCTTCTTCCACACACCCATGAACTGTATACTGAGCAGCTACCTCTGATATACCTCTCTTGCCTGTCTAGCTTCTTGCCTGTGCTCCCAATGGGTTCTTCCAATGAGGAGTCACTCTCTTCTGGGATTGTATATACGATGCGTAAGCCATATTAGGTAGTGCATGCAAACACACCATAAATGTTATAAAATGACCGTTAACTCTACTAAAGAAGATAAAAACTATTTAGATTCCCTCTTACTTAAGAGTGAATTTTTTCTTTTTATCTTTGAGATTCTTGACATTGTATTGTTATTAATGTCATACAGTTTATGAAAACCAGCTAATGCTGTCATCATAAAATAAGGGGTTTTATTAAAGGCTTACTACAGGGAAGTCCTCATCATTCCTCTTAGAATCAGTGAAGTGTTTTGATATCTTCCTCAATAGACATTTTCATAACATTGTTTAATATATAATACACAATAGATGTTCAGCTATGCTGTGTTATAAGTCAATCATTCATCACATAATTTGAGTTTATTCTCTTTTGTCATTGGAGCCATAAAGTTCTTTACACCCTGATTATTTACTCTGCTCTATTATCTAAGTTTGTGGAAAGAAAAGTTGTATGGGGAACATCTATGAATTAATTTGTGTCATTTCATACACTCTATTATTTTGTATCTTGCTGAGAGATTCTGTAAATGTATATTCTTCAGCTGTATGAGAAAAACAATGATTGACTTAACCCAAAATATTTACTCAGAACAATCTAGCTGTTAACTAGTCTCTATGAATATAGGAAGAGAAAAGTCTTGCCAGAAATACATGACTATTTTTAAAAGATGAAACTTTAAAAATATTTTATTGATTTATTGAATAGTATGAAATTTGGGGCTGGAGAGATTGCTTAGCAATTAATAGCAATGTCTGTTCTTACAGAAGACCTGGGTTCAGTTCCTAGTACCCACATGGAAACTTGCATCTCCAGGGTGTACCATCTTCATACAGACATTCAGGCAGACAAAACTCTAATGCAAATAAAAATGAACAAATTATATTTTTAATAGCGTCACATTTGTTATAGTCATCTTATAATGGACTTAATTACATAGGAACACTCTCAAACATGGCAAGGAGAAGACAATTACATTTCACTAAAGATTTTACAGATGATTCGAGAAATTTCTTAGCAATAAGCAGTGGTTTTAAGTGTGTGTGGGGGGGTAGTTGTTTGTTTTTGTTTCCACCTATATTTCATTATCTCATGAGAAATTGTTAAGATCCAAACACATATTAAGAAAAATCTCCTCAGCAAAAGAGAATTTTGAACTCTCTGCTAACTACTGAATTGGAATGAAATATTAAGAGCATGAAAATGACCAGAATAATAACTATAGGTACATAAACAAGAAGGAGTCATGTATAAAATTGCATTATATAATTTTCTAAAGAACACAGATTGATGAGCATTTGTGTATAAAATGATAAATGTATATGTACCAATTTTTCCAAAATTGTAATGTTTTAAATCATATGAGCATTATATATTGTTTGTTATATATTGTATATATTTATATGTATATATGTTGTTTGTATAATATATATATTTTAATATATATCTATACACATATATATGTATGTATTTACTGTAGGTAGATATATAAAATGGCAGAACAGCCTGTTTTCTGAAAGTTTCAACAGATACAGACCAAATGAGCCACCCATTGGGTTCCTACAGACATTCTATAGCAGATAGCCCTGTGTCTGTATAAACTCCACATACAAGGTTTCTACCATATTTATTTGTAGTCGTTGATAACTAGGGAGAATCTAGATGACCACCAATACATGAATCAATAGCATTCGTTTTTACTGAGAAATGAAAAAATTTGGCATAATGACAGAAACAACATGAGTGGAAAGAAGTCAAGTGTGATATATGGTGGAAATACATGCACATAATGCACAAAATATTCCAGAGGAAACAAACACAAAATTACACCAAAAGAAGTCAGAATGAATTTTTTTGAGACATCAGTGGGTACAAGGAATGCAAAGAGGATTTGAAAACTTTTAAGAGGGGTAGATTTCTTCTTCATCTTGACTTGATGCTTTTTTGCTTTTAAGGAATGCATATTGTTAAAATTATCATAGAAACCTCCAAATAATTCAGGCTATTGCCTAGGCTATTGGTAGTTCTCCATAGCCTGATGGTAAGACTCTATTAATGATGAAAACTCCAATATATCTTATCTAATATGGAGATGTCAAACTTGTTTCCTAAATACAGCTGTCATCCCTGCTGAATAGTAGACATGATGCTGAAAGGTACTCTGCACACTACCAGATTAGAAAGGTAATCAAATTACATACCCATTCTTCTACAATGGTGAACTCCTTTCACAACATGCTGATGCAGTAATATCACAAGTTTTGTAGGAATAACAAACTGCAATCAGATTGAGTTAAGGCCCACCACATGAGATAGAACCCATGTCAGCTCAGTCACCAAAAACCTTGGATTAGATAGAGTACAAATCTATGAAAACCAAATACTACTGTTCTACAAAAGGAAAGTAGAAATATAATATCTCCTAATGACATCTTGCTACATCCCTACATTAGCGTCTTGCTCAACCACCATCAGAGAAGCTATAGTAGGTGGGAACAATTATAAGAGCTCTGTAACTGGACAACATGGAGAAAGTGAGAGACTTTGAAGCGCTGAGTCCTAAATGGGACCTTTCCACCAAATCTGTCCCCTCAGTGCTCAGAGAACTTTATAGAAGAGGTGGTGGAAAGATTGTATAAGCTCAAGTGAATGGAAGAAACCAAGAAAATGTGACCTTGTAGACATAAAGGACTGATGCACACTATGAACACATACTGACAGTGGCAGAATGTATAGGGACTGCAAAGTTCCAAAACAGATGGGGTCTCAGCATGGAGAGGAGAAGAAGGACATGAACTCCTACACCTAACTAAGAAGATATCTCCAATTGAAAACCTCTCAAAAAGAAAAAAAAAAATGTGTTTTTCCAATGCAGTCTCACTGGATATACAAAGCACACTCAAAGTGGGGCAACAGGCCCAGCAGTAGACAGCCAAAAAAAGAAAGAAAGAAAGAAAGAAAAAGAAAAAAAAAGAAAGAAAAAAATTTAGTCAATGGCTTTCATGGAGATTGTTTTGTACCACAATGGGTTATCTGTTAATAGTTTTGTTTAACATTACAGTCTTTGGCTTATATATCATTTTGTGTTTCTGTGGGTATCATAATGAGGGAGTGAGTATGTCTATATGTAATTTTTATCCTTCTTTTAAGTTTGTTAGTTTATTTTCTTTTATTTTGATTTGTTTGTTCATTTATTTGCCTTTTTTTCTAAAGGGAGAGAAAGATGTGAGGTTAGATATATGGGTAATTGGCAGATGTGGAGGGACAGAAACCTGGAGGATTTGAGGGATATAATTTTTTATACCTCATAAGTAACTACATCTGAAGTGATACAAACAGTTATCTCTCAAATTGTAAACTTATTAAAATTATAAATACATGCATATATGTATAATTTGTACGTATATATACACACACATATATATCTTACAATCATTAAAAATGTTATAAATACATAGGCTGAGTGGTCTTTCTAAATTTATATTTATTTTCTCTCAGACCTTATGTCACTCACATTTACATGGAATGAGAATTAGGCATCATCAAAAAAATGTAATTGAAGTTTATTTATTTGAGGAAGTTTTCTTTATAATCCTACTATCAGGCAGTAGGATCTATGCACTATAATTCTTGGTCTGATAGTAGGCTCTCTTTCAACAAAGAATGTATGTTGAATTGATGCAGAAGGATTTTTATGCTATATCAGAAAAGATGGTGAAATATCTTTGATTATATATGAACCTGTACTTGCACTGTTAAGCCCCTGTATATGAAGTTCTCTCAATTGAGCACTGTCATGATATGAAGAGGTTCTGCCTCATCCAAGACATGTGAAGCAAACACAAATGTCAGACCTTTGTGGTCAGGTCATTCCATGACAGAACCTACGTGTGTACCAAAGGAGGCACCAAAATAGTCTTTGCCTGGTCACTAAGTCATTCACTGTCACGCTTGTCATTTTCTTTATGTTCTGATTGGAAGTCCCTCTTTAATAAGGAAGTGATCTTTCCAACCCGATTTTGAGTTTTCCAAATAGCCTCTAAAGTCATAATGTAATAGAATGGTCTATTTAAATTGCTGGTCCAAGCTGGGCAGTGGTTGCGCACGCCTTTAATCCCAGCTCTTGGGAGGCAGAGGCAGGCGGATTTCTGAGATTGAGGCCAGCCTGGTCTACAGAGTGAGTTCCAGGACAGCCAGGGCTACACAGAGAAACCCTGTCTCGAAAATACAAAAAACAAAAACAAAAACCAAAAAAATAAATAAATAAATTGCTGTCCATAGAATGTGAAACTTTTTAAAATTTTCCTTTGATCCACTGCATTTTGAGGTACTTTGTACTCAGTAAAAATAATAGCTGTTTGCCTTTAAGGTTGTATTTTAATAAATGTTTTCAATATTTTTCTTTTTAAGAGCTAAAGTATTAAAAATAATAATACTCTAGGTTTTATTTAAATATAGAAAGAAAACTCTGGAATCCCAGATGTTTATGATTCTCCAAGCATGTGGATAAGCCTGAATTATAAATGGTAGGACTTATTTTCATAGGCTGGCAGCAGTTCTGCTCTATGAGAACAGCTGCTGGCTTTAAGGAGTTAGGCTTTCATACATTTAAAAGCAAAGCTAACATTGGCTTATTAAAATCACATTATTGCTTTTGTTTACTCTGCCCAATGACAGGCACAAACAAATATATCCTTGTTTAGAATTCTGAGATTAAAAATGGGTATTGACATATTGCCTGCAAATGTTTTAGACAAACGTGCTGCTGTTTCATGAATAATGCTGTAAAAATATAGATATTTTCAACATGATTATAGGCTAAATTCAATTTCTCAAAAAATACCCCTTTTCTACTCTTTCACAGTAAAGAAAGTAATAAGTTCTGCTGATTTCCAAAAATCTGAATCTAAGAACACCTTGGACAGTTGAAGTATCTGAGGTCCTGATTCCCATCATTTATGGTATAATAATTATTTTCAATTGATAATTGGTTTCAAAACACCATAAACATTAATGTTCCCAGTTTTAGATGATTTTTGTATAGGGAATATTTGTATATTACTAATGAAATATCATGGTAATAAAGTCTCAGCTTTAATAATGAACCTCAGTATGTTGAACTGATGATTTTACGATAACTGACACAAACTAGGTCATTTTGGGAAAGGATATATCAATTGAAAAAAATGCTACAGTTAGATTGGCCTGTAGTCAAGCCTGTGGTGCACTTCTTGATCGATGATTTATGTGCAAGGTCCCCCTGACTGAGCACAGAACTATCCCTCAGCTGGCAGACCTGTGTGCTACAGGAATCTGGCTGAGGAAGCCAAGAGTAAAAAGCCGGTAAGCAGAACTCCTTCCATGGCTTCTGCTTCAGATCCTGATACCAGGAGTCTGCCTTGAGTTCCTGCTCTGACTTTCCTGATTTGAAAACTACAGGCTGTAAAATGAAATAAACCCTTTTCTTTCCAAGTTGCTTTTGGTAATGGTTTTATATTGAAATAAAAACTTTAACTAACATAATACTCCTTACAAACAAGTCAGACGGTATATTTTTAAAATATTTTTAGGAAACCATTCTCACTACATCGTGTGACATGAGTTAAAGAACTGAATCTTTCTACTATGGCATCAAGCTTATGCTCAGAAAAATAAAATTATCCTGGGATCGAGAGTTTACAGAGAGTGTATGGGAGTCACTCTAGCTGAAGTTCATATCAATGAGGGATATAGAGACTGAAATGGCCATCATCTGTAGTCAGGCAGGACTTCCAGAGGAAGAGGGAGACATCAACCAGCTCACAAAACATTCAGCCCAAAATTTGTGCAGCCTACCAGATGTGCATAGATAAAGATGGAGGAGAGACTAAGGGAAAGGCCAATCAATGCCTGGCCCCACAGGAGACTCCTCCCATGGCAGAGAGTCAACCTATGACACTATTAATGATACTCTGCTATACTTGCAAACAGGAGCCTAGCATTAGTGCCTCCCAAGAGGCATCATCCAGCAACAGATGGAAATAGATGTAGAGACCCATAGCTATCTATCAAGTGGATATCGGGGAATCTTGTGGAACAGGCTAGGATAGAATTAAACAAGGGGGGGGGGTGTGTGTAAAGGACACCACAAGAAGACCTACAGAGTCAACTAAACTGTGCACATGGGAGTTCACAGATACTGAGCTACAAACCAAAGAGCATAAGGGAGCTGGATCAAGGCCACCCACAAACTTGTAGCAGATGTGAATCTTGGCCTTCATGTAGGTCCTCTAATAATTGGAGCAGGGCTGTCTGTGACTCTGTTGCCTCCAGTTGGAACTCTCACCTGGTCTGCCTAGTTAAGCCTCAGTGGAAGAGGATGTGCTTAGTCTGGCTGTGACTGGATATCCCAGGGTGGGATGGTACCCAAAGGGGCTTCCCCTTTCAGAGGAGTAGGGAAGGTAGTAATGAGGAAGAGATTTGTCAGGGTGAGATGGAAAGAGAGGAGGGAAGGAGGCTGGCATTTGGATGTAATGTGAATAAAGATAATTTATGGAAGGAAAAAGTAACAACAACAAATTTCTCAGTTTTATTTTATGTGTATGAATTTTTCCCCCGGGTGTAAATATACCATGTGCATATAGTACCCTCAGAGAAAAGGGTGATGACTGTCTGAAACTGATGACTGTGACTTGCAATATGGGTGCTGGGAACTGCAATCTGGCTCTTCTCATGACTGGTGCTTATAACCACTAAACATCTCTCCAGCCTCTCACAAAATGTTTTAATTTAATGTATTTTTTGTTTTGGTTTGGTTTTTGTTTTTGTTTTTGGAGACAGGGTTTCCTTGTATAGCCCTGGCTGTACTGGAACTCACTCAGTAGACCAGGCAGGCTTAGAACCCAGAAATCTGTCTGCCTTTGCTTCCCAAGGGCTGGGATTAAAGGCGTGCACCACCACTGCCTGGCTAATTTAATGTATTTTTGGTTTGTAGTTTTAGGCTGAACATATTTGATTCAATTTAAATTCTCTACATATCATCCTTATCATCTCATATACATTTTTATTAGTATCTGAAATATATAAGGAGGTCAGATAATTTTTGAAAACATGAAACTATAACATAGGACTGTTCCCTTGTAGTATAGCTTGTAGGACCTATTTATAGAGCTAACAGAGAGTAAGAATATATTAATTCTTTATGACTTAATATTATATTTTTCTGAAATTTTGGCCATTTATATTATTTTCTAGAAGTAACATCCAATAGTTTAGACTTTTTATTAGAATTATAGTTCAACTTTGTATGGTAATAAAAACATCGAGGGATAAGATAATGTTAGGTTAGGGTCACAAAATATTCTATTTACAAAACAAACATAGTTGTCTTAAACATTAAAGAACATTTACAAAAGAGCTGCTCATAATTTACAATAAAACTCTATGCACATGCCTATGTTGTAAAACCTTGAAAATATTATTAAAGTGACTGAGATCTTTTTTGTTTTCTTTGTCTTGCTGTGATTTCAATGAAGATATCTAACAGGTCAATGAACTGAATCACAACAGGAGCACATAAGATCCAGCCTTGCAAGAAGAGAATTAGGATTACTGAAGTAGTGATAACATTGACAATGGGGATGACTTCAGCCTCGGTGTTGATCACAATGACTTCATCAGTACCATGGGTCAATGAGCCAGTTATCGCAAGGCAATTTCTCCTTCATAAAGAATAGAACATTTACAATACTATTATATGTCTGGGAAAGTTCAGAGAATTGTTTTAAAGATTTACCAGATAATGATATAGAAAGTGGGCTTGGGAAGAGTTATCTTTTTAATCAAATACTAAAGAGAATGCACAAAGAAGAGTTTAGGATTATTGTGACTAGGTCGGTCACGGGTTGTTTTACTTTTCTTTTCATTGTAACTCACAAAAGAGTTTGTAGGAGATTTTGTTTCTTCTCCTACAACCTTGCAGACAGCAATATAGGAAAGAGGAGCCAAATAATACCTTTCAGAACAAGATGTGTTTGATGATTCAAACCTTGAAACTCCTTTAAAATTAAATCTCCAATAGTGTCTTAGTGTTTAGTGTTATTTTATTTTCCTTTCTTTCTCATATGGTATTAAGTAGGTCTTTGGAATAGTACTCAAAGCCCATTGAACAGGGAAATGAAAGTCTAGAGAAACTCAGAGGAAAGGAATGAAAAGGTTTGTTGTTAGCAGTTTTAAAAGAGAATAAACAGCAATAACTAGTGAAACCCAACCAAAGAAAGGCTAAACAAAAGCAGTTGAAGGGACAGACAGCCACATTACTGCCACTAGAGTAACTCCAAATTTTACCATAAAGTCTTTAACACCGAATTAATATTGGCATATTGAAGTTTAAGACAGGGCCGAGGTTTTGAGGAAAAATTGCTTCTGATAATACAATATGTGCTCAAATATTCAGAAAGACAGGACTCTCCCTGCCTCTTCCCTCCTGCTGTTTGACTCCAGGCTATTTCACTGCTCATTAATACCTTCACCAGAGTGGGCAGGGAAAGAAAGTTGCAGCAACAAGAGGAAGTCAATTTCAGTTCTCATTAGGGGCTCTGGCACACAGAAAATATGGTGGGCGGAGTATGATGCAACATCTAAAGAGAGACATGGGATTATCTCTGTTATTCTCTTGTCGAAATCATTCTGCCCCCTGAATATCATACATAATTACATGTTGAGTGTATTTTTAATACATTTTCATAGCAATTACTGACATGTTTGTTGTAGGGAAACAAAACCCTTGGGCAAAGTAATTATCTAGGTCAGTGGTTCTCATACTTGACCTTCTTAACAGCACCTGCACTGGTTTTAATTTTTTCTCTTAATGACAAAATATTGGGCTCCACTCATGGAGTTTCTGATTGAATAGGTGTTGGCTGGTGCCAAGAAAATTAATTTCTATCAAGGTCCTCCATGAAATACACCATCATACCCCGAAATCTACGTGATTGGGGAAACATTGCAATCGACTGACCTATTTGAATATTTCTTTCACATAAGGCATATACATCCTTATGTTACTCCTTACCAGAATTCTGATAACCATGTCATCATTTTTTGACAAAACTTAACTTGTATGTGAAAAACAAAACAAAACTCTGAATTTCTGTGAGAGTCCTTGAGCAGTGTTGGAAAGTACTAGTGGGAATAACATGCAAACAAGGAATATCATGCAGACTAATGTGGTGGGTGAATTTCTGTATTTAGCAGTATGTATGCCTATACACATATGTGTATGTAAAAACATTTAGTGAAAAAAGTGAGCACGGTAAGGAGAACAAGGTGGTGTATATGGGAGGGGTTCAAGGAAAGGGAACTGGGAATAATATAATTATAATTAAAAAATTTTAAAAAACTTTGTAAAAGTACAGTATTTGCATATTTACTTTCAAGTTAATTTTTATAGAAGACATTTTAAACAACTAATTTACAAGTTAAAATTATTGAGGCATTAGTTTTGTTCGACAATTATTACAGTAGCATTTCTTATTTTTTTTTAAAAAAAGTGCACAGAAACATAAAGAAATGCCTGCTTTCTACCATGCTGTGCTTAATCCTTCTCTGGAGACACCAGCTTAGATAGCTTCCTTGAAGAAAGTCACTCAATACTGTCATAGCACACAGTGACATTCACTACATGTTATGTACTCATTGTACATGATGCTGCATCACTATATACTTCTAGGGAAATTGCCACAGTTCTTTTTTTTTTTTTTTTAATACTTTCTTTACATTTCAAATGTCTCCCCCTTTCCAGATCTCCCCTTTGGAACCTCCCCATTTCCTCCCCCCTCTACTTGCCACTATGAGGCTATTCCCCCAACTACCCACCCACCCACTCTCGTCTTCCTTCCTTGGCATTCTCCTATATTGGGGCATCTAACATCCTCAGACCTAAGGACCTCTCCTTCCCCTGATGGATAACAAGACCCTCCTCTGCAACATATGTGGTCAGCACCATGTGTTCTTCTATGTGTATTCTTTGTTTGGTGATCCAGTCTCTGGGAACATCGGGAGGTCAGTGGACACTTGCTCCCTCCATGGGACTGCCAATTCCCTCAGTTCCTTCAGTTTCTTCTCCAACTCCTCCATCTGGGACCTCATGCTCAGCCCAATGGCTGCTGTGAAGTGACTCATGGGTATTCCGAACTTTTGGGCTAATAACCACTTATCAGTGAGTACACACCGTGTTCATTCTTTTGTGACTGAGTTACCTCGCTCAGGATGATATTTTCAAGTTCCATCCATTTGCCTGAGAATTTCATGAAGTCATTGTTTTTAATAGCTGAGTAGTATTCCATTGTGTAAATGGACCATATTTTCTGTATCCATTCCTTTGTTGAGGGACATCTGGGTTGTTTCCAGCTTCTGGCTATTGTAAATATGGCTGCTTTGAACATAGTAGAGCATGTATCTTTATTACATGTTGGAGCATCTTCGGGATATATGCTCAGGAGTTGAATATCTGGGTCCTCAGGTAGAATGATGTTCATTTTTCTGAGGGTCCACCAAACTGATTTCCAAAGCGGTTGCATCAGCTTGCATTACCGTCAGCAATGGAGGAGTGTTCCTCTTTCTCCACATCCTAGCCAACATCTGCTGTCACTTGAAGTTTGGATCTTAGCCATTCTGACTGGTGTAAGGTAGAATCTCAGGGTTGTTTTGATTTGTATTTTCCTGATGACTAAGGATGTTGAACATTTCTTTAGGTGCTTCTCGGCCATTGGAGTTGCCTCAGTTGTGAATTCTCCCCATTTTTTGATAGGGTTGTTTGGATCTCTGGAGTCTAGCTTCTTGAATTCTTTGTATGTATTGGATATTAGTCCTCTATCAGATGTAGGATTGGTAAAGATCTTTTCCCAATCTGTAGGTTGCAATTTTGTCCTATTTACAGATAAGGATATCAGTAGAATGTTTGGTGTCTCTCTTTACCCAGTCTTCTTCATTCTACCTTGTTTTCTTCAACACAATTTTATAAAAATTACCTCTCTTTGTAGCCATAACAGCAGATTTTATTTTTGGATCATAGTTTCAGTGTTTTGTTGTGTCCTTATGGTAATTGACTTATCTAGAACAACATTATATTCATTTTTCAAATTTTCTATCTTTCTTTTTTTCTTTTCTTAGGCTTAGAGTTTTGTTTGATTATTTTGTTTTGTGGGGAATATGGTCTATGTTTTTTCCAGGCTAGTTTCTGCATTCTCTACCTCCTGGGTATGGGATTATATGTCTGTGACATTGTTGTTGTTTTATTCAATGCAGTACTATGCCTACATCTATACATCTCTAGTCTTTAAATATATCATTAGAAAGTAGAAACTTTAGACATACTTTGCCTGGGAGGGTGATCAAAACAAAGTTCTAGACTTCATTTTTGCTTTTCTGATTTGATGGCTTAAGTGAGCTCTGACACTTGCACATTACCCAAGCAACCAATTCATGATGCATGTTCACAGGTTTGGAAATCAGAAAAGAAGAAGATGTACAATTATTTTTCCTTCATTCTCCAGATACTGAAAACATTGGTCTCACTAATTAATCACAGCATCTATCTCACTGGATGTGATGAAATGAACAATTTGAGGGTGGCTGAACAACCTATAAAACAAATACTATTACAGAGCTATCTGCACTGTACAGCACTGCAAATTTATTATTAAAATTATCTATGTGTACCATCATGTTTGGTCAAATTTACAGAGTTGTATAAATACATTTTAATGCAAATATATGTAAATCTAAAATGCCTTTTTAATTTTAAAAATTCCCTTTTGTAGACAGGTCAATTTCTTACTTGATTTTATTTTTTGACTATTTATGAGTTACTGTGGACCTTATTTTTAAAGTAGCCATATCTCTCAATTTTTATTATATAAAATAATGTTCATATAAATAATTAATATTTTGCCTTAAATACCTTCAACACAAGTATAAAATTCAGCTGAAAAGTTGAAAGCTGTGAAGCTTAAGTCCTGATGCAAA
Organism: Rhynchomys soricoides; assembly: GCA_019843965.1. Classification (NCBI taxonomy): domain Eukaryota; kingdom Metazoa; phylum Chordata; class Mammalia; order Rodentia; family Muridae; genus Rhynchomys; species Rhynchomys soricoides. Next base: position 22,245,261 of record JADRCH010000010.1, read on the forward strand.
TTACCAAATATATTTTTCAGTAAGATTATACAAGTTGTTCTTCTACTCAAAGCTACTAGCACTGATTTTTTTTATTTGTCAAAATTATTGTATTAACAAAAGGAGTATTACAACATGATTAATTGAGTAATAGTAAGAGTCAGAGATGTGAATTTAATTTCTAAACTGAAATCTAGATTCTAACAATTCTAGTTATGTGACTTCAGTAATTAAAGCTTACATGTTTACTTTTCATAGTCCACTCATTTACTAAAGAATCAAAGGATATGGAATAACAATTGTATGTCAGAGAATTGAGGAGAGATTTGAGAAAATGTCAGACATTAATTTTGCCTTGCAAATATTACATCAGAAAATTTTACAGAGTATTTGAGAAGAACCATATACCAAATACCAATGTTAGTGACAGAAACATCGATATGTAAGTATTTCTGTGATAGACTGACTTATTTTTAGAGTTTATGTCTAGAAATGGTAGCTTTGGGGTTTATTTCCAGAATGATGGTATTTCTACTGTTAGTTTCTTGTTTTGTTTTGTTTTTCCTGGATTTCTGTATTGATTTCCATATGGTTAAAATAATTTATATTCACACCATCAGTGTATTTACTGAGAAATTGTCATATATGTGAATATTGGATTTTAGTTATCCATAAATATTTTTTGCTTAGTCGCAAATATATGTTTATATATACACAATACTATGAACTGTTTACATTAAAGAAGCAACATTTGGGAACTATTTTACTAGAATTGCTGTGATAAAATCACATTAAATATACTAATTATGCAAAAAATTATTAGAGGTAATGTTGAAAGCATCAGACAGAGTAGTACAGCTACAATTTTTTTAAAAACACAGATACTCATCACCACATTCTGAATGACTATCATGAAGAAAACAAATAATCAATGCTGGGTAGAATGTTGGGGAAAGAGATACTTTATATACTGTTGAAGATCTTAGGTGGTAGTATGGGCTCCATGGGATCCAATAAGTAGAGTCCTCAAAAATGTATTAGAACCATATTAGCCAGTTAGACCATTCTAGGTGAATAAATTTGAAAGGCTGTAGACTAACATACCACATTAATACCTGCCCACCTATGTTTATCACACTTCTACTCATAGGACCCAAGATATAGAATCAACCTCAGTGTTGGTGTTATAAATTAGAGAGTTACAAAAGAAAACTTTACACATATGTAAAGGAGATCTTTTTGGCCTTATGGAAAAATTCAGTTATATTTGCTGGAAAATGGATGAGTAGAGTGTTATAATATCTGTGAAATTAATTAGTCTCAGCAAGGCAAACATTGTGATGTTTTCTCTTATTTGGAAATCTTTGGTTTAGATAAATCAATCCATGGTATTATATGAAAGCAGAAAGAGAGAATTCTAGGAGGAGAAAAGACTGGGCGCTAGGAAGGAGGAAAGTGTGGAGGGTAAACATGATCATGTGAGGCCTTGAGAGGCAAAAGGCTGCCAATGATGAGCTAGACCAGGAAACATTCCAGACAGTCAAAAGAGCCAAAGATAACTGTTATGAAATGAGACAGCAGGGCCAGGTGTAGACAAGCCTCGGGCCCCACACAGTAGGCAGAATTCTCTGTTGCCAAGGACAGGCCGGAGTTACAGGTGGATGGTACCAAGCTGACATCATCACCGTGGGCCTCCAATTATGTTTAAACACCAATGTGGGCCAGCCCTTTCATGCTGTTGCCGATCTCTGCCTCCAAAAAAGTGTATAAAAAGTGTGTACCTTGCTAACCCTGGGTCGCCATTGCCTTGTTGGCAGGTTGACTCCAGTTCACTGGATTCAATAGACCTCATGCTTACTGTATCTTTCTCAGTGTTGTTGTGGGGTGGGCCACCTAGACCTTTGGACTTTCGAGTCCAACAATCAAAGCACTGATAAACTAGTAAAGAAGAGCTATTTAAGAAATACAGTCTAAAAAGACCCTCCTCTGCCGTATATGTGGCCAGCACCGTGGGTCCTTCCTTGTGTTTTCTTTGGTTGGTGGATCAGTCTCCAGGAGTATCCAGGGGTCAGGTCAGTTGCCACTGTTGCTGCCTCCCTGGGGATGCAAACCCCATAACGGAAATAAGGAGGTTCCGAAGGGGAGATCTGGAAAGGGGGAAACAATTGAAATGTAAATAGAGTATGAAAAAAAAGAAAAAGAAATAACAGCCTAGTGGACATTGACTATGTGCCAGTAAAAACGAATGAAAGGATAATTCTTTGCTGTGTAGATAGTAATATGCTTCCCATCACCAGTAATTCATGACTTTCCTAAATAAATTTTCTTAAACTTTCCTTGAAAGTTTTATATTCTGTTCATAGCCATATGGACTTTTGGTTTTGTTTCTGTTATATTACTTGAGCATTGCTTTTAGCACCACAGCAGCAAGTAGGTTTCTTGCTTGAACTCTTGAGAAATCTGAATTAATCAAAAATTGGCATACTCTCACTGGTAAACTTTCAAGAGAGATTCCTCTCTGCAAATCCTGTGATGCTATGGGAGGCAGCATCTGTTGCATCTTTCCTTTTGTTTGCTACATTGTAGAGACTTGGGTGTTGGTTCTTTGTCATTCTGTTGGAGCTTATTTTTCTTTTTTCTTAATTGAAAGGCCAACAGCTGGCTCTTTTTGTTACATCCATTTCCCCATGTACCTTGAAAATAAGACTGATTTAAAATGCAAAGGTGCAGTTAAGTACCTAAAAGTTGATTCCTTTGCTTGTAACAGGGATTACATAGATTGGGCACATGGAATGCTTCAACTTTATTCTTGTTTAAACCCCTGTATACATTCTTTTTTTTTTTTTTTCATATTTTATTTACATTTCAAATGTTTCCCCCTTTCCAGATCTCCCTTTTGGAAACTCCCATTCCCTCTGCCCTCCCCCTGCCACTATGGGGATATTCTCCAACCCACCCCCTCACTAAAAATAAGGAAATAAATTGATAATAATAAAACCATATCTGAAAAAATTCAAGTGAGATAAAACCCTAGTGATTATTTTAATAAGGAAGCATTTGGGTAAGACACACCCCTTGCTTACATTTCAATATTTTGGCTATTTTGTGGATATAGAGGATAAAAATGAAAGTTCGTTTTTCACCATAAACCCATTGTTAATTAGAGGGAAATCTACCATAACTTGGAGATCCTGGCCAACAGATTTTAAAGTATAAGCTATATGTGTGTGTGTGTTTGTGTGTGTGTACATGTACATACATATACATATGATTTGTTAACAAATACATGCCTAAAGAAGTGTGAAAACCCCCAATACTCTGATGAAAGAGGATATATTTCCCCAATGTAAAGTTTTGAATGTGATTAGAAACCTAAGATGGAATACTTCAAAAGAGAAGAATTATTTCAGGATTTCACTAATCCCAGTATGGAAATGTGGCTTCTTCCGTACTTGAACCCAATCAATCATAATTAGACACAGATGGTATAAGTTTCACTATAATGCAAAGGAGCCTGTGACCCACTGTATTATCTGGCTGGATAAATGGGAAGTCAGGGACTACCATGCCCTGACCTCATCTTCCCTGGAAACTCTCTGATTCTTTTACTTACATAAAATAGAGGCATGAAAAGGTCCAGGATGTATGTAAAAATGAAAACAATTAATGGAGATTTGATGAATAATTAAGAAAAAAATGTTTTACAACATTTAGTTTATATTAAATCATTCTGTATTGTGTAAGTTTCCTTTTCTGCTAATTTAATCTGCATACATATCACAGTGTACACATCATAGTGATAACTGATGGATTAGTCCTAACTCTATGGAATATTTGCTTTTTAATGCTAACTAAATCCTGATTACCTACACAATACACATGCATTTAAGTACTGCAGAAAACTCATTGATACTTTCATAACTTTGAATTCAAATCAGAAAAAAATACCCATAGAATTTACTATAATATGCAAGGTACATAAAACAGATGACTGGTTACGCATTTAGTAATTCTTCTCTTTTCAGATGCAAAATTGGTGCAATCATTATAATAAGGACAAAAGCAAGCATGTCTTTTAAAAATGACAATATTTCTTAGAGATAAAATTTCAGTTGGGATTATCAGCAATTTAGGGTGGTTCAAATCAGCTTCCTGATTTGACTGCTTCCTTTCAAATTTGTATCCCTTTGACCTTCTTTTGTTGTCTAGTTGCTCTGGCTAGGACTTCGAGTACTATATTGAATAGGTAAGGAGAGAGTGGACAGCCTTGTTTAGTCCCTGATTTTAGTGGGATTGCTTCAAGTTTCTCTCCATTTAGTTTGATGTTGGCTACTGGTTTGCTGTGTATTGCTTTGACTATGTTTAGGTATGGGCCTTGAATTCCCAATATTTCCAAGACTTTTACTATGAAGGGATGCTGAATTTTGTCAAATACTTTCTCAGCATCTAATGAGATGATCATGTGTTTTTTTTTTTCCTTTGAGTTTGTTTATATAGTAGATTATGTTGATGGGTTTCCAGATATTGAACCATTTTTTCTTAAGTAATAGGCTCCATCACTCCCTTGTTCAGTGTCAACCATGTGTTAATATTATAATATGGCACAGTCTTACTTTCCTCAATTAAAACATATGGGGTTTTGTATGTTAATGTTTTTAAGTTTTTATTTCAAAACATGAAAAATCAAGAGTAGAGATCTGAAATATATAAGATAGAGATCATAGCATCAGAAAATGGATCTAAAAATATAAAATCTAGGATCCCATACTAAATAAAAAGGCTAAAAGGAGCTGAACACAAGCATTTACCTAACTGCTCCCAACTAAAGACAAAATATCATCACCGTTCTTGTGCTCATAATGGCATATTTTTCCCACTATGATAGACTATACCCTCTCAAGCGCTAAGATATTCATCTTCCCTTTACTTGTTTTTTGTCATAGTAAGAAGAAAGTAATTGCAGCAGAAGTGAATTATATATGGTCTCCTAACCTTCATTAGATGGCACTGGGCTGGTTCTCTGGTCCCAAGAAAACCTAAGAGCATCCTGTAACCACTTGGAGGCCTAAGGGACCAAGAGAATACCCAGTATGGAAACCTGCCACATCAATGCCCTCCCACACTGGTCAACCTGTATACAGTCAACAGAGAGGCCTGTAGGGGCTCCAAGAACTAACAGCTTGGAATATTCCCCCATGAATCCCTAAGGCAAATCCAGTCGAGTCATGTCCGTTGAACTTCATTGTCTGTCCCATGACCCTGCCTGCTCTCACCCAGGAGACATGCTATCATTATGAACATCCAGTCAACATGATGGAAAACCAGATGCCTAAAGCACAGAATAAGAACAAAATCCAGGCCCACTAGGGATCCATCAAATCTGCAGACACCAAACTCAGATACTATTGCTGATGCTAAGAAGCGTTTGCTGACAGGATCCTTGTATAGCTGTTCTCTGAGAGGTTCTACCAGCACCTGGCCAAAACGATGCAGATATGCACAGCCAACCATTGGACTGAGACCAGAGACCCCAATGGAAGAGATAGGGGAAGGACTGAAGGAGCTGAAGGGGATTGCCACCCCATAGGAAGAACAATATTAACTAACCAGAACATCCAGAGCTCCCTAAGACTAAGCCCCCAACAAAAGAGTATACATAGCTGGGTCCATGGCTCAAGATACATTGCATCCATGTAGCAGAAGATAGCCATATCTAACATTAACTGTATGGGAGGCCATTGGTCCTGTGGAGACTTGATATCCCAGAGTAACCATATGCTAGAGTAGTGAGGTAGAAGTGGATGAGTGGGTAGGAGAGCGCCTTCTTAAAGGCAAAGGGGAGGGTGAGAGGGGCATGGGATGGGAGGTTTGTGGAGGGGTAACTGAAAAGGTAGATATCATTGGAAATGTAAACAAATAAAATGATTAATAAAAAATTAAATTCAATTTAAAGAAAAAAAAATCAACAACAGCCAGGAAAATATGACATCACCAGAGCCCAACTTTTCTGTTAGAACAAGTCCTGGATATCCTAAGAAAACTGAAGCAAAGGAAATTATCTTAAATCCAATCTCATAAAGATATTGAGGATTTTTAAGAGGAAATGAATAAATCCCTTAAGGAAATACAGAAGCCATCAGGGAGAAACTAAAATCTGCAGATGATCTTCTAGAGATGGCTCTGCCTTGGAATAAAATCTAGGATGATTCCCCTTCTGGTCTGCCCTCTAACTGTTCCACATCTCATACCTCCTCCCCCCTGTTTCCAAGAGGATGTCTCCAAATCCCCACCCCAACCCCACTGGACCTCTCCACTCCCTGGGGCCTCTCATCTCTTGAAGGTTAGGTGCATCTTCTCTGACTGAACCCACACCCAGAAGTCCACTGCTCTATATGTGTTGGAGGCCTCAAATCAGCTGATGATTGCTGTCTAGTTGGTGATGCAGTATATGAGAGACCTCAGGGGTCCAGGTTAGTTGAGACTATTGGTCTTCCTGTGGGGTCTCTGTCTTCCTCAGCTACTTCCAGGTTTTCCTTAATTCAGCCACAGGGGTCACTAGCTTCTGTGCATTGGTTAGTACACCTGGCTTCATAACAGAAACTCTAAAACCTAGAAAGGATTGAGCAGATGTCTTGCAGACCCTTACTATACCCAGTAAAACTTTCAATAACCATTTCTGGAGAAAACAAGATATTCCATAACAAAACCAAAATTAAACAACATCTTTCCTCTAACCCAGCCCTCCACAGGATACTAGAAGGAAAACTCCAACATAACAATATTAAAGAAAACACAAGAATTAAATAATTTTACAGCATTAAAAAAAATAGAAGAGAAACACACACAAAATCAACATCAACAAGAAGATAATAGGAATTAATATGCAAAGAAATGCTAAGATGGCACTATGTGCGTTCATAAAAAAACCTGGAGAATACTGATACTAATGAAATAATAGTAACCAGAAGAAGAAGAAGAAAAAGAAGAAGAAGAAGAAGAAGAAGAAGAAGAAGAGGAGGAGGAGGAGGAGGAGGAGGAGGAGGAGGAGGAGGAGGAGGA
>JADRCH010000010.1:22252308-22293445 GCA_019843965.1 Rhynchomys soricoides
GAGGAGGAGGAGGAGGAGGAGGAGGAGGAGGAGGAGGAGGAGGAGGAGGAGGAAGAAGAAGAGGAGGAAGAAGAAGAGGAGGAAGAAGAAAAGGAGGAGGAGGAAGAAGAGGAGGAAGAGTAGGAGGAGGAGGAGGAGAAAGAGGAGGAGAAGGAGGTGGAAAAGGATAGAGAGACCAAGATGGAGATGATGACAGAAAAAGAGAAGGAGAAATGGTGGAAGAAAACACACCCAAGAGGAATACACAGCAGGAAATAATCAAAATCAGGGATGACCTCAATCACTTAGAAACAAAAAGAACAATACAAAACAAACAAACAAACAAAAACAAACAACAACAAAAAATCAGAGAAATCAAGAGCTAGTTCTTTGAAAAAACCTAAAAGATTATTAAAACCCTCAACCAAACTAAAAATAGAGATACAATACCCAAAATAACAAAATTAGAAGTGAAAAGGGAGACATACAAAAGACACTGAAGAAATTCAATGAATCATTAGGTATTATGTCAAAATCCTGTACTCCATAAAATTGGAAAATCTAGATGAAATGGATGGGTTTCTAGATACATACCAATTACCAAAGTTAAACCAGTATCAGCTGAACTATAGAAATAATCCTATAACCCCTAAGGAAATAGAAGCAATCTTAAAAGTCTCCCAATCAAAATAAAGTCCAGGGACATATAGATTTATTGCAACATTCTACCAGACTTACAAAGAAGAATTAATACCAATACACCTCAAAAAATCCCGCAAAATAGAAAAAGAAGGAAAGAGAATTTCAGACAAATCACTCTCATAAACATTGATGCAAAACTACTAAAATAGTACCAAGAAGCAGAACAGCTTTTTGATAAATATGACCATGTGGTTATGGAAATGGTATTTGGAAATGACCTTTCCCAGAATGCAGAATAAACTAGAACTGCAGGCTAGAACAAATGCAGACTGTTCTCCTAGAAAATAATAGGTCATTCATGGATATATAGAACTCCAGAAGGTTGATAGATACATCGACATTGGGGATTTGGCTCAAAAAAAAAACAAAAAAAAAAAAAAAACATCTTTTTGGAAATTAGCTGAAGTTATTCAAATTATATTGTGAGAAATGATTTTGATAAATTCTGACCCTTTCATGAAAAATAAAGTAAATGAATTAAAACAATGGATTAACTTGCTTACTGTAGGAAATATCAATGTAGCATCAAGCTATTGCATAATTATTTCTTATAGCAGTTAAATAACAATTGTAAATTTTCATACATCTATAGTAATCAAACTCCATTTCATCTTTCCAACTTCTTTGGCATCCGTTATATTCCTCTTGACACTTCGTAAAGCTGTCTCCTCCCTAGCCACTCCTTATTTCCATTACCCATTACATCCAATTAAGGGCATTAATACATGCATGTGTATGGGCTCACCTAATGGACTATGGGCAACCTTCAACAACTACACTCAAGAGTGCCTCTTTCTCTCACAGCTACCATCAATTGCAAATATCTCTTTAGCTAGAGGAGGGTCTTCCTGAGCTCTACAACCATTCCTTCTAGAATATTGTCTGGCTTTATTGTACCCAGTTCTTTTGCAGGTAGCCACACATGATGTGAATTCATGAATTCAGGAGACATATGAAGTCCAGAAGATAACATTTTAGCGTATTCTCAAACTCTTCCATATTTTAGTCATTCTCGTGCAAAATGATCTCTGATTCTTTTGGGTGTGGCTTTTTCTAAACATGTCCCATTCAGAGATGAGCATGCACAGTCACCATGGCTCTCAGCATTTTGTGCAGTTTTCATTTTTATTTTTAGTATTTCCATAATGTGCTGCCTACTGGAAACAGAAGCTTCTTTGAACAAAGTTGAAAGTTTCTCAAAATTTGGAGAATAAACATAAACATTTAGAAAGCAGTTAGACATCATGAGCATTTGGCAAAATAGTAAAAGGTCCTCCTAAAACAAGTGATACCCCAAGTCATTTTGGATTTGACAAAGTTTACAATATTAAGAATGATTTACTCCTTTTGAGTAGGTCATAGATCCAATAAAAAGTTGATAATTATCCCATAACAGTCATGTCACATTTGTACTCAGGGGTACATTTTGCCCAGAAAGTCAATACTGCAGTATGTAGGACCCAGTGCTGAGTAAGGCTGTTTATGTCATTTTTACTCTACAGTGACCATCATTGCCACTTCTAGGACTTTGAAAGTTAGCAAGAAGCAAGTTTTCTAATCAATTTTTCAATGTCCTGAAGCCAAAGCTTCAGGTGTCTTTAACAATAAGATCTTATCATTTATTTTCTGTAAGCAACTGTCTTTGCTTCAATTTTATTGCTGTGAAGAGACTTCAGGAGCAACACAACTCTTATAAAGTCAAACATTTAACTGGATCTGGCCTATAGATTCTAGAGTTTCATCAATTATCCTCATGGCAGAAATCACAGCAGCATGCATGCAGGCATTGTGCTGGACGAGCCAAGAGTTTGTATCATGTCCACAAGCAGTAAGGAGGAGACTGTCTTTCACCAGCATTTAGGCAGAAGCTCTGATTCCACACTGGGAGTTTGATCATAAGAGACTTCAAAACCCACCTACACATTGATGCACTTCCTCCAACAAGGTCACACATACTCTAATAAGGCCACATGTCCTAATAGTGCCATCCCCTATGACCAAGCATTTTTATACATGAATCTTTGGGGCTCAAACTTATTCAAACCACTACAGGGAGCAAGAGTAATGACAGTCTGCATACAGCTCTCATCCTGATTTACAATGAGAAAGAAGAGCAGGTAGGGCAGAATGATAGGAAGAACATCCCATTGGTTGATGAAAGAAACTTGAGGTTTTGCATAAAGCTAACCTTTTTATTTGTGCCATGACCATGTGCCCTGTTGTCCATCTCAGGAAGAAAGAATGTGCATCATCTCATATCATATAGGAAAAAAAAAAGCTATGTCAGTATTTTCCCATGAGGTTCTTTACCTTCACAGGTATCTGCATCAATTGTAACCCTTGTTGTCCACTGTCAGTGCCATGAAACTACTGTACCATTATTTACCCTTTGTTATGATATCCTCTAATCACCAGCTCTGCTGGGTTACTTTTCCTGGGGAGACATGAACAAATGCTTTCACCACAGTTATGACACTCACAGCAAAGCAAAAAAATGATTCTTTTCAAGTCTAAGTGTATCATTGATATTTTATTGGGGTTAATTCCGAAAGGGGTGATGCCTCCATTCATGTAGATATCTAAATGGCTGCTGCATCATTAAACCCCAACTAGTGACAACTCAAGAGAGCTTCAACACTGGACCTTTTAGCAAAACCTGCGGACAATTTGGCCATCTGAAATTCTTTTCTCTCCAATAATTGGTACTGCTCATAGTGCCTTTAAGAGCATCTTGGTCCTAGTGAATCTTGGTTCTCCTTTCAAAGACTTGTAAGTTTTTCATTTAATTTTGTTTTAACTATAGAATCTTACAATCTGCTCTCCTCTGTCTTGAGGAGAATGCTTTAATTTGCAGGAAATCCCTACAAAAATTGCAAGAGTAGGAAGACAAAAATGTATAAAATAATATATATGATTATAGTCTGATGAGATTTATTTACTAAATCACATGTTCTCTTAGGTACAGATATTGGATGAGAAAATAAAAACACAAGTCCATACTTAATTGCTGCATTTTACAAATGTTACAAAGAATTCAATGAGCTCATAAAAACATTAGCAACCATGGGAGTACAAACTATGATCTTGGAAGTTGTATGAAGCAATTTTTCCTTCTTTCTTCTTTTCTTTTGGTATTTATATCCTCCTTCCTTCCTTCTTTCCTTCCTTCCTCCCTCCCTCCCTCCCTCCCTCCCTCCCTCCCTCCCTTCCTTCCTTCCTTTCTTTCTTTTGATTGTTCATCTATTCTTTCTAAGTTTTAACGGCCAAAGTATAATTGGGCTGTGAGTAATTAAAGTCTTAATAGAAGACCCTATGACTTAAGTATGAGACATTTCACAGTCTACATGAGTGAGCAGAGAATACACTTTGAATTACCAACAGTGTGCATATCAGATTCCAATGAAACTTCATTTTATTATAGCAAGGATGCAAGTGTCTTTATTCCTAGGGATCAACCCTATTCCCCTTCATCAGAGTAAATAAAAGTGTCTCTTCCATAGTTCCCAGTTTTTGGTCCTATCGATATTTCCCATGCCCATTAAAGTGTTTGCAGAAATAGGTGATCTACTTTTAAATTCCTCAATGAACATTTTATTTCCAAAAGTTTTCTTCATTTGGATACAATGATGCAATTCATTTCCTCTCTAGACAGGAATGTATACCTGGCCCTTGATGAGTTCTTTTGGGTGCTTTTTGAAGTTTTGAAGGACCTTGATATTGTCATATAAATCAAACAGAGCTTTCTTCATGGTCTAGGTATCAAGTACACCAAGAGATGGAACAGAAAGCATTACACAGACAATAGTGGAACATCTAAGCAGAAGCTTCTACATGTGAAGCATGTCATTCCCATAGGCTCCCCCTTGCTGAACAATTAATGGTTTTACGTTATTACTAGGAAAAATCTTGGTGTAGAAACTGTTACTATAAAATGAAGAACAATTTGTTGCAACTGTAGATTTTTTTCAATCTAAAAACACAGGGCTACTGCAATTTCTCTACTTTTAATTATCTTCGTTAATACCTATTAGCCTTTGAAAGTTTGTGCAATTGTGAAATATTTCTAAACAAAACTGACCTGGCAGGAAACAAAAATCTCATATCACAGCTTTGCAGAAATAGAAAAATTCAGGATTCAGGTAAGAAGATGCGGGCCTGAGTAATGAGGCCTCAGGTAGTACCCTGGAGCTCCCTAGGGTAATTTAGGTAGTAAGGAGGATTAAATTGCCTCAAGTAGGATTGTCTCTAGCTAGAGATTAAAAAGAAGGAAGGTACAAAAATAGATGTGAAATTATCTCTTAAAAGCACACAGTTCAAACAAATCTTAGGAAAAAATATTTCAGTATGACAATCAGAAACCATATAGAATTAGGTAAGATTATAAATTCACGTACAATGACTGAAGCACTCAGGAATGTGAGTAACCTTCTGTGAAGTTAAAAAGTAACATTGTGCAAATCCTTAAACTTTAAGAGGTATTAGTGTTTGTAGAAGCACAAAATATGTGTGTATGAAATATTTAATGTAATAATTTTTCTTCTTAAATTTACTTATAAAAGGAAAATGTGAGAAACATTAAAAGTAATAGATAAACTCTTAGAAATAATTTTAAGGTTACAGGAAAATATCAATATATAATTGTGCGACTACAAAATTATTGGGTATTTTTGCATGTATTTTTATAAACATGCTTTTCCCAGGACTGTGGCCATGCTACCAGCCCACACCCTGCTCCCTTTTGTTTGACCTGACTTAGTTGGATAAGAGCCACCTGCACTGTTCTACCCTTTTTTGCTTTGCGATCAGCAGTGATACTTGCCCACTCCCAGGTCCTTTGAATCTGTGGATAAAGGGCACATACTCAGCTTGTCACTTTATAGCTTGCCTTTTATGGCACTATCGCTGAGCACAGATACCTCCTGCCTAGGAATGAGTAATCTTACCACACCACCAAATCCATATCTTCTTGTAGGCCAACTCAGTGGCCTGTTCCAATAAGACCTCGTCAATCATTTCTGGCAAACTGCCCAGAGCAGGACCACAGACCTTGGCTGCCCTGAGATCTTACATGATTGCTGTGTTCTCTTCATTCCAAAGCAAGGCAGAAAAGGCTCTCTCTCTTTCCCTGCCTCTCTTTTTCCTCTTGGAACCCAGATTATGTTCTGTCCAGTAATTAGCTCCTGGCCTTCATTATTGACAAATTAAGAACCAACTAGGGAAATAGACCTTAGTATCAGAACCTTCCATTACAGGGGATATGTAATTAAAGTTATGATAAAATAAAATTAACGTACTTTCATTTATGTAATTTTATTTTATGTGCATGGGTGTTTTGTCTATGTGTATACATCTATTCATCATGTAAGTGAAATGCTCATGAAGTCCAGAAGAGGGAATCAGATACCCTTGGACTGTAATTTTTACATACAATTAAGAGCTGCCATATGGGTACAGGGATTCAATCTTAGGTCTTCACAAAGGGAAATTGCTGACTCATTTCTTCAGTCAGAAGACTAGAAAAGCCAATTTGAATTAAACAGCTTGTTGAGGAGTTTTGGGCCAGAAGACTTAATTTGTATCAGCCAACAAGAGTTCAGAAAAAACAAGGGTCGTCAAGACAACAATTACATCTGACAAATAAAAGATACTTTTAAACATTATGCCTGGATAAGTAATATATTTCATTTCTTATAAATATTATGTCTTATTATTTTATTCCTTTTTAAAAAAAAACATAAAGGGTTGGAGAAAATTCAGGGGACTGTATATATCTATCTTTAATTTCATTAGGAAATTAAATTTCATAAGTTTACATTTAAGCACCTCCTGTTTCCTTACTTCCTTTATGCCATTTGTCTCTCAATAATTTGCTTTATCATAGCTATTTTTCTTATTGAAGATCTATTTTTATACCTTTTAAAGGAGGGAATATATAAGAATCACAAATGAAAGTAGTGTGGAGTTTATTCTGGTGGTCATAGTTGAAATAATAAGTCTTGCAATGGCTTTACAAGGAACATTTCTACCTGTCCAATTCCTACCCTTGGTCTTAAGAAATTTCAAATGGAGTTTCTCAGTTTTTAATGTAGGAAAAGTCTGTTTATATAAGTAAAATTGTCTTTTGGGGTACCTTACTGTGATTCACTGTCTCAGAGGCCCCTGTGTTGTTCCTTGCTCTGGTCATTCAGTCAAACTCAAAGAACTGATGTTTCATTTGGGGAAGATACCAGGTAAATTTCTCCTCTGTCCTTTTCTCTCAGATTTCTCCCATCCTCATTAATGTATCTACCAGGTATCTTTCACTTCCTGCAACATTGGTGGCCATTCTTCCTCTCCAACTATGCTGAGTGTCAGATCTAAATGTAACTTTTATTTGCCAGATGTAATTGTCATCTCAGCAGCTTACTGCTGAATAAGCTCAACCTTTCTAATTCTTTTTGAACTCTGACTTTCTGTTTCAACTCAGCTGTTCTAATCAAAACTCTTTTACAAACTGACCAATTCAAACTGGCTTTCCTAGGCTTCTGACTGAATTTTTCTGCTTGGTCTCAAACTAACTCTGACAATATGTGTTGAGTTCTACGTTTTTTATGTAACTATAGCCATGTTATATTTAGTCTCCATTTGGCTAATAAGGTGAAATTAATTTCAGGCTTTCAGATTCCACTTCCCAGATGTAATTATCCCATAGATCACACACACACACACACAAACACACACACACACACACACACACACAAATGCTACCAATAGGTGAAAAGATTTTGGTTGAATCACTTGTACCCTGTTATCTCAATATTCTGAAATTTCCTTTTACACACCTGTCCACCATCCTTCATAGTTCACTCAGGAACAATCAGATTAAGGATTATCTGATAATACTTTGTCCAGTTAGCCAAAAATATTGCACCACTTGACTGCTTACCTTCAAACATTTGAACTTGGTTTTTCATAGAAAAAACATGCCATGAGAACAGGTTGGTTACAGGATTAGTTTTTTTTCTTCTTTTAGAACTGGACACCCTATGGTATGCATTCAATAAACTATCGTTGCTTAACTGAAATTGGTGCATGAATGTTTTGTGTAGCAATTCCCAAGCCCTGCAAACTGTCTCTATAAAACTGTCCTGATAAAGAAGTTCTCTCTCTCTCTCTCTCTCTCTCTCTCTCTCTCTCTCTCTCTCCTGTTCTCTTAAGTACCATGTCTTGTCTGTTTTCATGAGAATTGGTTGTATCCTATCTCTGACTCATTCTGTTAAATCTTACTCTGATTCATTACTTTGTCTTCCTTTCAATTAGACATGACTTTCAAACTGGCTAATTCCTTCTATGAACTAACTTTACCTACAGTATTTGGGATTAAAGGTGTATACTAAGAGCTTGTCTGTATTCCAACCAGGTAGATTAAAGTATGTGGCATGTTTGTATTCCAGGGGTGATCACATAGATGTAGAATGTCATTAGATGTGATTCCCTGCCAGAGTAGCTATGTTGCTGTACTAAAATAACTCTATCATCTTGGCTAGTTTTCTGTCAACTTGACAAAAGCTAGATTTATTTAGGAAGAAGCACTCTCATCCAAAATATGCCACTAAAATATTTGTCTGTAGGCAACTCTGGATTCCATTTTATTTGTGATACATATTAATATGAGATGGTACAGTCCCCTGAGGATCATGGTACTCATGGGGTAGTAGTTTTAGATCATGTAAGAAAGCAGGATGCAAACCAGTAGCCAGAATTTGTCCATGGTCTCTGCATCATTTCTTATATCCAGGTTCCTTTCTTCAATTTTTGCTGACTCCCTTCAGTGATGAATTGTGATCTGTGGTTTTAAAATAAAATAAAGCCTCACGTCCCAAATTAATTTCATGTTGTTGTATCACAGCAATAGAAAGTATAAATTCAACACCTGGCAAATACACATTAAAATATTTTAAATATGCATAATTCTTATGGAGTATTGTTAAAATTGCTTTCATTATAGAGAGGGCAAATCTTGATATCTCTATGTGTGGTCAATACTGGAAGAAGCAAAAGTTAGAATAAAGGAAAATAAGTATACAAAAAATATACAAAGCATGATGATTATAAAGAAGTCAATGAATCATCATTTGCATTTAGTATGATCATAGAAATTAGGAAGGGAAAGCACTACAATGTACCACCAATACCAAAAATGAATGCATTGATATTAACCTGCATTGAAATATGATCAATATGAGAGCTTCTGTTATTACAAGCAAAATGTAATAGACAAAATTTTATAAAAATTTAAATTACCTAAAAATTACTGATATGTATGATGTGCAAAAAATTATAAAATATTACTAAACATTCAACTCTCAACAATGAGGTACCTTTTGTGCCAATGGGTAGCTTGAATGAGTATCATAAAAATATCAGTCTCTATAATTCAATGATTATAAAATCTATATGAAATAGCAAAAAATTATAAAAAGTTTAAGTCTTCCTAAAGAAGAAAAATATAGAAAATGAAATCCCTTCATAAACCTAAGAACTATTTTAAGTTATAGTAATTCAGACCATGTAAAAAGTTAACATGATGATAATTTTGACAGAAAGAGAAGCACATAGCCAGCAATAGATGCACACAAACATAGGGCTTGACTTAAGAATGAGATGGCAAAATGAGCATCAAATTTGTTGTCTGTAGGAAAAGAAAATGAATTGAGTTATTCTGTCACAACTTATCCATACTTTAGGCACAGATAGTTTTTAACTCAAAATGCCATAGACAAAGATATTCAACACATAGAAGAACATATAAATTGCACATTTTTAATATATATTTTGAGGTGGTGCATTTCCTTCCTAATCTATAGAAAATGATAATTCAGTGAAGATTGTTTTAACCTACATATATTAAATTTAAAACTTCTGTTAATTTAAAGATAGCTTTTAACTGAAAAAAATACTCATTAAATTAAGGAAGTATTTGCCATGCATTTAACTTAAATATACAACATAAAAAAAATTTTAAAGGAAAATAATGCTTTTGACCTATGCTGCTGAATGACAAAAATGAGAAAAGTTGTTTTTCATTTTTTGTTGGTTGTTTGTTAATTTTTTTTCTCTTGTTCTTCAATTTAAATAGTACCCAGACATGATAAGTGGTGATACTCTCTGGGATATATTGTGTTAGCTTCTAACGGCAGATTAGAAAATCTCAAAATAAAAGTACACATTTCTGGCACCTATTCTGGGGTGGAAACTGGCTAGTCCATTAGTTTAATAGCCAGGCTTCTGTTCATGTCTGTGCTTTGAGATACAGTGGTAAAAATGGGTAACTAACTTAGCCTCAGCCTAGAAGTCACAGAGCTGTGAGACTGTCACAAGGCCTGCATGGGTTCAAGGACAAAACCCAAAGAAATAAAAGCTGCCAGGATAATGACAAAAGTCTTTTGGATGAGGCCCTGCAAAGGCCCTGCATCAGTCTACCATATAAATATTCAGAAGAACAACAAATTCTGCATAGATATTTCCCAGAAGAAAGACAAACTGAATCTCTTATTAATATGAACAAAATGAGACCTTAATGAAGTACGGTTTTACACTTGCTCAGTAAAATATGCAAATGTAAATAAATATAAATAAATAAGTAAAATTTGTTGATACCAATACCAGACAGTAACTCAGAAATTCTTACTGTTTGTTTATGAAATTGTTAATTGATAAAACTTTCTGGTAAATAATTCATTGTTATCTTGTAAAGTTAAGACATGGCCTGGTCTTTGAGACACTAGTTCTGTAGGCATGATGAGAAATATATATGAAAACATGCCATTTCATTAGAGATTGGGGAAATGTAAATCAAACCTGCAATTTCCTACACAGGTTAGAAGGGGAATTATAAATACAAATGCTAGCAAGCACATAGAAGGAAAAAATATCATGGGTACTGTTGCAATAGAAATAAATAAGTAAGGACACTATTGAGAGCACAATGGCAGTTGTCAAAATACTAAATTTTAACTGCCCTGTGATTCAACTATTCTTGTTTGAGATACCAATGAAAATTATATCATTGCTTGACAGAAAATTAAACAGAAGTTTGTTCCAATTTTGTTCATTGTCCTTCCAGATAATGTAGTTATTTGGCCAATACTGAAAGACTAAGCACTAATCAAAGAATACATCAATAGGTTCATGTATGAAGAAAATAAATTATTCACAAAAAAATGGATTGTTATTTATTCACATCTGCTCATATTCATCAAAACGGAATGAATCAGAGCATACCAGGTTAAATGAAACAAATAGCATCCAAAGGAAGACTGATTTCATGCATTCATCTTCATATTTGAAATAACAATAAATATATAATTTTGCTGAAAATTTTATACTGTTCTAATATGTACTACTATTATGTTTAAAAACAAAATAGAACAAAAAAGGCATAGGACTGATGTAATTATTAAGCATGGAACAAACGCAATGCTCACAGTGGATAGAAAGAATAAGCACAATTTTCTCTCCTATACTCTCTGTGTTTAGTTTGTTTGCTGTGATAATGAAATACTAATTAGAAATGTCAACGGTCTTGTGGGTGGAGCCAATTGTCTCTTTGTATCCTAATATAGCCTAGAAGAATGTAGAAGGGACAAGAGGAGAGAAAGAGGGCACAAAGTAAGAGTCAGAGAAACTTTACCACCTTTCTCTTCATCTAAAGGCACTATACTTATGGATAAGGACTACACCCATATGAATTATTCACCTCCACAAACCCTTCCTCTAAATACCATTACTTTGGGAACTGGGTCTCTATATAATATTTTGGAGAAGACAAAAGCATTCATACCACAGCACCGCAGAATAATGTACTACATAAACTCATATTATAGTATTTACCACAACATGAATAAAGAGTGGGAAAATAAACTTAAATGAAAATTATACAGAGACTGTTAACTTAGTTACTAAAATTATAGAACAAATAAAGCCATGTCAGTATGAATTTATATATCTGCCTATATATATTTTTCACTAGATCTATTTGTAAGATTATGTTTTAGTGTGAAATATAACATATATTTGTAGGCAAGTATTTTATATGGTAAAAATGTGCAAATAGATAATAGTCATTCATACAGCATTTGCTGATGCATGGATATTTATCATTTATTTTTCAATGAATAAGTCCATGTGTCCTATGGATTATGCAGCATTATTTATAAAATCAGGAACACATAGATTCAGTCAATCACAAGAATTTATGGGGCTCTGCTGGTGTTTCTTCTCAAAGGTAGAAATTATTCTTACCTTTTATTTTATCTACTGGTGAGTCACATATTAGATCAAGATCTTACCTATATATATATATATATATATATCCAAGAAATAATGGTATTTATTTGCTATAAACTTCTTGGAACTTACATGTTTATCTTCCTGATTAACATTGAATATAATGTTATATTATTAATAGATATAACTTTAAAAAGATAATTATACAGATTTAATGGTCCATATGTACCATAAAACCATGTGCTACTTCAAAGAGAAACTTTCCTCATCATCAATTTTCATGTACCATTTGACATTAATATAAACATTTATTGGATCAATGTTAATAGATAAAAAACAAATATCCAAGAGTCATGGTCACTGGAAGTTCATTTGTTTAAATATTAAGTAAATTTTTCTGTGCTATTACCAATTAGCTAATATGTAGCATGAAAACAAAATGCAGTGGCATGGAAATACCTTTAGAATCTATAGGAAAGAGTATCTATTAACATAGAATCAAAGCAAGGAGGCCAATTAGCCAATTATGTTGTACTCGCATTTTAGAATAATATTTTAATTATGTAAATAAAACAAAGCTCAAGTTTCACAGAAATTATCTCTTGCCTTATTCACCATGCATTCAATAGTTGGATGAAGAAATTGAGTGTAAAGAGATCCAAATTCCTTTTTATCCTGATCTTTTTATCTAAATTGGTACCCTCAAGCAGGCAATTTAATCATTCTAAGTATTAATAACACTTTGCAATGTATGGGGAAAAATTATATGAGAACATTTAAATTGCACACAGTTTGGGGCCCTGAGTAAATTATTGATTTACAATTATGCAATGGTACTTTGTCATTCATGAACACAATGCTTGTCTAGGTTTACTGGATGGTCCTTCAGTTACATGGTTGTTGACTGAATGTTTCCCATTCTAATAATCTGTTCCAGCATCTTTGTTTTCTGCAAAGTCATCCTTAGTTTTTCAAGGCAAGATTCATTATTTTTCTGTATATTTCAATATAACATAAATATTTGACATGATCTTATTCTTCCCTATGAAGTAAAATTCTAATGCCTGCTATTTTACATGGAAAAATGTCCTTTAGTACCTTTCGGAGAAAGCAGAGGCTGAAGTAATGTTTGATATCAGGAATCAATGGCAGTTTCTGTGAGGGAACTGCATACTGACTTTGAATAGGAAAAGGTAATACTTCTACTAATACAGAGTAAAACTAGACACAAGATTACTCTCAGGAAATAATAACAATATTAGCTCTGTAACACATCCCATTTGGTTATAATTAAAACTGATAAGAGAGAGTATTCTTACTAGTCACAAAAACGCTTAATTGTATGTTACAACTCTGAAAACTGAAGCATAAAAGCAAAACAGAATTTCTAGACTTAATAGAATGTATATGTATTTATTAGCCAACTATATAATAAATAGTCACACAATATTATGTAAAAATTTGACTGTAAGGACTAAAAAAATGACTCAGACAATCCAGTGTCATTTCCTGATGTATAAGTATGAGGGCCTAAGTTTGGGTTCCCAGTTCCCATGTGTGTGAATGTCATACATGTCAGCCATGTCTGTAACATAAGCACATGGGTATGTAGTCACCTCTGGGTATTAGGTTAGAGATAATCTAATCTCTGAAGCTCATTTGAGAGTAGGTGTAGCTGATTACATGAGCTCTAGGCTCAGTGAAAAAACTTATCTCAAAAATAGATAGATGACAGACAGACAGGCAGATAGATACATAGATATATAGAGATATAGATAGATGATAGATAGATAGATAGATAGAGTTATAGCTAAGTAGATGAGCTTCATGTTCAGTGAGAAACTATAGCTCAAAACCAAATAGACAGGCTTCCTTCTTTAGCTTCTTTGGGTATGTGGGCTGTAGCATGGATATCTTGTATTTTATAGTTAATCCACTTATAAGTGAGGCCATACCATGCATTTTCCCTTGGGTCTGAGTTTTTTTTTTTTTTTTTTTACTTCAGGTGATATTCTTAAGATCCATCAATTTGCCTATAAAATTCATAATGCTTTTGTTTTTAATAGCAGAACATTATTCTATTGTGTAGATGTAGCACATTTCCTTTATCTATTCTTTAGTTGAAGGACATCTGTATTATTCCCAGTTTCTGACTTATGAATAAAGCAGCTATGAACATAGTTGAGCATATATCTTTGTGGGATGGTAGAGCATCTTTTGGGTATGTGCCCAGAAATGGTATAGCTGGATCTTGAAGTAAAAACTATTCCCAGTTTTCTAAGAAACCACCAAATTGATTTCCAATGTGGTTGTGCAAGTTTTCACTCCCACCAGCAATGGAAGAGTGTTTTTCTTGCCTTATGTAAATCCTTGTCAGAATGTGCTATCACTTGAGTTTTTGATATTAGCCATTCTGATGAGTGTAAAATAGAATCTCAGAGATGTTTCGATTTGTATTTCCCTGATGATTAAGGACTGAATATTTCCTTAAGTGCCTTTCAGACATTAGATATTACTCTGTAGAGAATTCTGTTTAGATCTGTACCCCATTTTTTACTTGAGTTATTTGGTTTGTTGGTGTAAAACTTTTTGAATTCTTTATCAATTTGGTATATTATCCATCTGTCAGATATGGAGTTGTTGAAGATCCTTTCCCAATCTGTAGGCTGCAATTTTGTCTTACTGACAGTGTTATTTGCTTTACAGAAGGTTTTTAGTTTCAGGAGGTCCCATTTATCAATTGTTATTAGAGCCTGAGCCATTGGTTTTCTGTCGGGAAGTGGTCTACTATATAAAGGAGTTCAGAAGAGATAAAATAGTCAAAGGAGGCAAATAAAGGAAGGAACAGTTTGGGAGAGCAGATGGGGAGAAGAATGTATGTGTTGTGGATCAGGCGTGGGAAGGGTCAGGAGTAATGGCCAGATGGCCATGAGAATGAATGATAATCTGCAACTGACGTGATTAGGGATATCGGAAGCATCAGAGGACATGATACAGACCTGGGATAAAGGAAGCACCCAAGAATCAATGGAATTGACTTTGGCTGAGACTCAGCACTGGGAGCATAGAACCTGAAGTGGTTACCTCCTGTAGCTTGGCAGGAACCCTAGTGGAGTGATAGGGACACCAACCCACCTATAAAACTTTCAACCCAAAATTTATCCTGTCTACAAGAAATGCAGGGATTAGGAATGGAGCAGAGAATGAAGGAGCTGCCAACCAGGAACTGGGCCAACTTGAGACCCATCTCATGAGGAAGCATCAATCCCTGACACTATTAATGTACTCTGTTATGCTTCCAGACAAGAGTCTTGAATGGCTGTTCTCTGAGAGGCTCCACCCAGCAGTTGACTCCGATAGATGCAAAGACCCACAACAAAACAATGGATGGAGCTTGGTGACTATTATGGAAGAGTAGGAGAAAGGATTGCAGGCCCCAAAGGAGAGAGAAAATTCACAAGAAGACCAACAGAATCAAGTAACCTAGACCCTTGGGGCTCTCAGAGATTGAGCTACCAACCAAAGAATATATACAGACTAGAAATATTCCCCTTACTCCCTGCACATATGTAGGTGATATAAAGATTGGTCTTCATGAGGATCCCTGACAACTGGAGCAGAGGCTATCCCAAAATCTGTTGCCTGTCTGTGGGATATGTTCTTCTTGTTGGGCTTCCTTACCTGACATCAGTGGGAGAATATGTGCCTAGACTCCCAGACACTTGATCTGCCAAGGTTGGGCGATACCCTGGTTGGGGGGGGGGGGCATCAGCCTCTCAGATGACAAGGGGATGGGAAGAGGACAGAAGGACTGTTGGAGGAAATGATAGGAAGGAGGGGCAGTAATAAGGGTCGAAAATGAATGAATAAAAACAAAAAAATAAATATACATATATAGCTATAAATAGGTAGATGATAGATAAAATGATAGATAGATAGATAGATAGAAGATAGATAGATAGATGGACAGATATATAATCAAGTGGGAAAAGATTGATGAAGTCAGCCCTCATTAAGCTGTGGCCTTTAAATGTGCAAAGGTAAATATGTATTGGAACATACACATTTACACACTCATATCAATGTACACATATAGCACACACATACAGACATGAAAGAAACAAAGAAAAGAAAAGAAAAAAGAAAGAAGAATAAAATTGGGAATGCCAATATATTTAAGAAAAAGAGATTATTTCAAATAGTATTACAGTCAAATATTTTATAAGTCTTAGTTAAAACTATTATAGGATGTCAATTGTCATTAGAATAATGAAATGAGATCAAAGTAGATGTATGTACTAATTGGACCACTCTACCAAGAATCAAATTAATCATGCACAATTTAAAATTCACAATTTTGTTTTCTTATGTAAATTCACTATTGAATTTTCAACCAAAAGGAAAGCAAATGATTGCAAAACTTGATGAAGTTACTTATCTAAATATTGTATTTATTGACCATGAATAAACACACTGTGATTTATAATATAATTAAATAATGTCACATACTTAAACTGTTCTACTGAATAAATGACAGAATATATCATAAAGCATCCTCTAAAACCCTAATTCTAAAACAAGCTTATTGCTTAGAGAGGGAACATAGATTGTGCAGAACTCAGAGGATAATTTTGTGGAGTTGATTCTCTCCTGGAACCTTTACAGGACATCCAAGCATCCAATTTGGGTTCACAGACCCATATAAACAATCTTTTTTAACAGAACTACACAGAAGAAGCAGGGCCTTTAATTCTGTGTTTACAAAAATTTTACCTGTATTTTTGGAGCAGTGTTCTGATTCAGATTTGACCGTTTTCTTATTTCCTGTAATTGACTATGTTCTATTTTAAAATTTTTAATAGAAATTTTCAGTCATTCATTAATTTATAGAATGGTGCCTGGAATTTATCCTAGGGACATGCATATGGTATGCTAAAAGTGGATCCCTTAGCCTACAGTGTTCTTATTTATGTCATGAACATACACAGTTGAGAAGAATTCATTCTTTGGCAATGACCTAAATTATCAGTAGAATTCTGTTTTTGATGACATGAATGTCTTCTCAGGGAACCATTCTTTACCTAAAACCTTCTGATCTTCTAGAGACATACTGCATGTGTCTGTATAAGATATTCATGTGATTTTTCATTGTCTGTGTTCTGAATTTAAATATCTTTTTCAGTCAGCACTTCTGATAACATAGTGGGAGACTCATGTATTATCTGAAGAAATGTCTATATTAAAATGTCACAAAAATAGAATTGAAAGGTAACCCTGGTGTGGTCTTATATTTGAATGTGAGGATATTTTGGCAAACTGTATCAGGTTTTTTTTTTTTTTTTAATGCATGGGCTTGGTGACGCCTCTGATCCTTAGGATATGAAAACATTTCTGACAAATCCTGACTTATTTTTGTACGAATGTATAGATTTCTTATAGAAAAGGCTTTGGATATCTTTTTTATTCTCTCATTTTATTGTATTAATTCATATTTTTTTTTAGCAAAATTAAAGGAACATGTAGTATGTTGAGGGAAATGCTAAAAGCATTTGGATTATCAAACATTTTAATTACAGAGCTTCTCAATTCCTACACTGTTATAAATACAAATAGTTATCGATGTGGTGGTAAATAAGTAGCAGTCTTAACATAAGGACCCTAGACTCTAGTCAGTGTTTATAAGAACATCAGGCACATATAGTAAAGGTAGATATAAATATTTCATCTGCAATTTTGCTTGATTGATTTTATTTGTCATTTTCAGACAGTCCCAAATGAAGCACCAAACGATAGCTAATCAATCACCCAGTACTAAATCATTCATTATTGTGGAATATGATGGTTTAAAAACCTAGTTTTCTCAAAAATAATTACATTGCCAAGTAAAAGTGTACTATCTCCTCAGAGAACACAGTAAATCAAAGCTGGAAATACAACTTGTTTACATGGCTCAATGAAATGAGAAAGCTTAGAATACTGTCTAGGCATATGAAAAATAGATCAAATTAAAATAGACATATGTAGAGGACACTGTGCTCTATGATTGTCAACTGCCTTCCAATTGTAAAAGAATGTCAGTATTTTTTAAAGTTTACGTTTCTTTTTTTACTTATTCATTTTACATCCAACTCACTGTCCCCCTCTTGGTCACCCCACACACACCCATTCTTTCTCCTTCCCCCTCCTCTTCTCCTCTGTGTAGGTATTCCTCCCACCTCCAGTATCCTCCCACCCTGGTACTTTAAGACTGCTAGACTAGGCACTTCTATTTTGCTTTTTATCTCAT
Organism: Rhynchomys soricoides; assembly: GCA_019843965.1. Lineage (NCBI taxonomy): Eukaryota > Metazoa > Chordata > Mammalia > Rodentia > Muridae > Rhynchomys > Rhynchomys soricoides. The sequence continues at coordinate 22,270,544 of JADRCH010000010.1, forward strand.
TATTTTATTATAACAATATCTGAGTCTGTTGTAAGATAATTGATCACATTGTGAATCTTTACAAAAATGGGAAAATGTTGCAAGATATTTGATTACAGATTGTGAACTAGAAAAGCCTATTTCTTGTTTACGGTATGTCTTAGCCCTAGCACACACCTTTAACCCAAGAGCTCTCTGTAAGCCATAGCTAACTAATAAACAATATGTCAAGTTGTAGATCAAGCAACCAGTTGGCAGGGGATGAAAGTAGAAAACCCAGGAAAGAGAAAAGAGTGTCTTTGAACTGAAAGGTATTTAAAACTGAGGAGGAGTTTTTCCTTTTGGTATGACAGTAGATTAGGAAGTACAATTAGGTGGTTTCTTTCCTTTCTGAGATAGTAGGTTTTCACCACGATGTCTGGCTTCTATGTCTTCATTTGGTAAATCAAACATTTGAGATTTTATTCGGATAACATAAATCGGTTTGTATAAAGGATGGAATCTTGGAAAAAATAGAACTTTCCTTTGAAGTTTAAAAGATGGGTAGCTATTTAACCACAATTTTTTTTTCTTGTCACTTCATTTTGACCTCTATCATATTCTGATTGTGGCTGATTTGAAAAGAAAATTGACAAGGTATTAATGTCAATAAATGCTCAGCATCATGATGATTTTTTTTTGTTTTCTATTTTATTTTATTGAAAATGGATTTTTTTCTTAAAATATATTTCCCAATCCTTACACTTCTCAGTTTGTCCCACCTCCCCTTCCATCTGGACCGACATCTGTTCTGCTTCTTGTTAAAAGACAAACAATCATCTAAAGAACAATGCTGAAATAAAATAAAATAAGAAAAATCAAAATCAAATGATTTGGGATATGTTGAAACAACCAACCAACCAGAAAGAAAAGAGCACAAGAAACACAAACTCAGGAAACCCCAAATTGGACTCTAGGAAACTACAATATATAACCAAAGGCCCTGTAATGTAGAAAACAAAACCTTCCTCACTTAACATTACTGTTATGTTTCAAACATGGGACAAATGGCTCAGGTTCCTAGTTAACATGTCAAAGAGTACCTGGCTGCCAGGTTCTACCTGCATTCCTCAGCCTTTACTTATTACAAGGTGTTTCTGGCATACCCTGCCCTCTACCTTGAGCTCTCCAGCCTAAGAAACATGTCTACTATTCCTTCCCTATAAAATCCAACCATTTTGGTTACTTTCTCCTTTTGAATCTGGGCTACTGCCTCTGTTTCTCTTCTCACCCTTCTCCCTTCTCCTTCCCTTCATGAAAATGGCTTTAGTCAGGGTCAAATACACTCTGGACGTTCCCAGAAGCTCTTACCTCTTGCTGTGCTCTCCCGCATGTCTATAATAAGCTTTTCCCTCCACCAGACCTAGGAACAGTCATGTTCGTTTTATTTCCTTTTCCTTTTCTTATTACTTGTCCTTTTCTCTTTTTTTCTTTGATTACTCATTCTTTCTTTCTTTTACTCTTTTTCCTTCTTTCTTTCTTTCTTCTTTCTTTCTTTCTTTCTTTCTTTCTTTCTTTCTTTCTTTCTTTCCATTCAACTATGAAACAGAAACTTTGAGAAAAGCTATTGAGTTTGGTGTTTTTGTTGGGTGTTTACAGTTACACATGTAGCCTACCCTTAAGAGTAGTTCGTTTTCCCAGTGAGACTATGTTTTCTTGAACTTACTTTTTTATATGCCAGTAACTTTCAATTGACAAAAACTTCTGAGTTAAGTTTAGGGGCCAGTATCCTCTTCTGCTTTCATCTTGAGCACCCCATCTTTGCAGATGTGTGCAGGCCTGTGTATGCTGCCTTAGCCTCAGTGAGTTCATATGTGTTAGAACTCAACAGCGAGTTCCTGTTCTGTCTAGAATAGATTGATTCGTTTTTTTCCCTCCTGTCTCCTCTGTTTTTTATATTCTTTCTGCCATCTCTTCTACAGCATTTCCTAAACCCTGAATGTAGGGACTTAATGGAGACATTTATTTACTTTAGGACTGAGTGTCCTGAGGTCTCTGCTCTACGCACAGTATCTGGATGTGGTTTTCTGCATTCATTCTATTTGCTTCAAGAAGAAACTTCTTTGATGATAACTGAGCAAGGCACTGATCTATGAGTATAACAGTGTTATTAGGCTTCATTTTATTGCTATGTTCCTTTAGCAGAGGAGTAATTTTTGGTTTTCCCCCAGGTACCTGACTTATCTAGTCAGACCACCCATTTAACACTGAGTTTGAGTTCAAGCCCATGAATTAGACCTTAACTCAAATCAAATATTGATGGGTTACCCTGGTGCTCCCAGAGACTGGACTAGCAACCAAAGAATGCATATGGAGGGACCCATGGTTCTGGCCACATATATGGCAGAGGAGCGCCTTGTTGGCCATCAGTGGGAGGAAAGGCCCTTGGGTCTGAGTTTGTTAGATGCCCCAGTATAGGGGAATGGCAGGAAGAGAAGATGGGAGTGGGTGGTTGGGTGGTGGAATACCCTCATAGAAGCAGGGGAGGGGGGATGGGATAGGGGGTTTCCAAAGGAGAGACCTAGAAAGGGGAAAACATTTGAAATATAAATAAAGTATTAAAAGAAAGAAATGGAAAAAAAATGATGGGTTAGTCATACAAGTTTTGTGGCCCTACTATACACTCATAGCAAAGAGGACACTCTTGCAGATCAAAGAGCTTGTAGCTGGGCTAGTGTTTATGCAGAGTTTCTTATACTAGTATTAATATAGATATGAAGGAGCTGGGTAGGCATCAGATCTACTTCTCTGTGTTCCATGAGTGATATAAGAATTATCTTCAGCAATACCACCTTGCTATCAGTTTGTAGAGAGCCACCAACAGCCTTGGAAATAGCCTAGGTTGTTTGTGGGTTCTCATCAAACATCTTTAGTCATTTAGATTTAACCCATTCTTGGTACTTGAGGTTTCATTTAGTGACAAGCGATAAACAACTTGTGCTCTGTGTTTCCACATTATTTGATGATTTCATTTAGAATACCACCATTTATGTATATATTATAGGAAAGAATGTACCAACTTTAGAAGGATTATTTCTCTTTTAAACCCTACTATTTTTGTTTGTTTGTTTGTTTTGTTTGTTTGTTTTTTGTTTTTATTCCGAGACAGGGTTTCTCTGTGTAGTCCTGGCTATCCTGGAACTCACTGTGTACACCAGGCAGGTCTTAATCTCAGAAACTAGATTCCTCTGCCTCCCAAGTGCTGGGATTAAAGGCATGTGCCACCACTTCCCTGCTTAACTCCTACTTTTTAAGTGGTTGAATAATTGATACCAGTTGAAGAACATAAAGCATATAACATTTTGAAAATGCAATGAACTGATACAAAAACTTAATTTGAATCATAAAAACAAGGACAAATTGATCCAAATTTCAAAGATAATTTGAAGCTATTGTCATTCTTTTGCATGTTAATAAATTTATTAAACACAAACAAACAAAAAAAACAAGACTTACTATATAAACAGATTCTTCTAGAAAGGATGCAAAACTGAAATACTGAGATGAGTATAATATTCTGAGAATCAATTGTAAGAATCAGCAATTGTAGAGAAATTGCATGCCTGTCAGATGTATATGCTCTGCTCCAAAAAAAGATGATAAATAGGTTTGACCCCAGAGCTCAGCTTATTACTTCTGTCACTTTGCTAGAACCCTAAGTTTTTAGAACCCTAAGTTTCCTCTTCAATAAACTATATATAAACTATAATAGTGAAAGTTCAAATCTAGAAACCCACCTTAGGAATCAAATAATGTTATCAGAAAAAAATGGTATAGAAAAGTACAAAAAGGTCATTCATTGGAAATGGTATTATAGGGTGTGGAGCATGCCTTCAATTCTAGCACTTGGGAGGCAGAGGAATCTAGTTTCTGAGGTTAAGACCTGCCTGGTGTACAGAGTTCCAGGACTGAGGGAGTAGTTAGGGTTACACAGAGAAAGCTGGTCTTTAAACCCTTCTCCCTACAGCTCATACACAGAGAGAGAGAGAGAGAGAGAGAGAGAGAGAGAGAGAGAGAGAGAGAAAGAAAATGTCATTAAAATACAAATGTACGTCAGTCTTTTCACAATGATATGACAACACATTTTTCCCCTTCAGGCAGGTCAGAGGTATTTTCTGAAAGTTCTTGTTGAAGGAGTTAAGAGAATAACACTTTTTCTCACATCAATCATTTTCCATAGGCACAAAACCATCATAACAGTCAAGGAGAAACACCTTATTAAATGTTTGTCTAGTGAAGTTCTTTATACACAGACATCGTCATCAATCCTCTACATCCATGACTGGCATTGCCAATTCTTCATCTCTGCTTAAGATCAAAAGTCATTCCATTAAAATGAATCTTTTAGAAGACTCCTTTGTATTAACAAACTTTTCATTGAAAGCCAATGCTCTTGTGCATTCGTGTGGTATTCCTTAATTTGAGCTAAATGTCCTAAACAAAAGTGAATTATGGGCTAGCATCCATTGTGTTCTCTGTGTTCCAGTTCAACTGTTTATTTGCTGTTTGCATTTGGACAGGTATATCTCTAAACATGTTTGTTTATCTTTAAAGGAGAAGTGAAAAGTATATCAGTCTAACAGAATTCTCACAAGAACTGAAAAAGCTCACACATTTCTTTGAACTATCTTGTTTGTAAAGAACAGTGAATGTCTGCCTAAAGAACAGGACTGCCTTCTTTGTCATTATTGTTTGTAAAAATCATTGGGGATGCTTAAATGATTAGTGTTTTTCTTTTGTATCTATGAAAACTCAAATTGTAAACACACCTTCACAAATGTTTATGCACATATATAGAAATAACTTTAGACATCTTCATATTCTCCTTGTAGATATATAATGCTTCACTTATTTGTTTCTGAGTACTACTTAGTAATTTCTTTGTTGTTATATTTTAATTACCCCATGGTCTTACAAATAAACAAATGATTTAATAGGACCAGAGGTGGCATGTAGACAAAATGAAGTGAGCTCAACTGAGTAGTCTCTCAAAAGATTAGATACTCATTTTAATAAATATTTTACTGTATTTTATGTACATGAGTGCTTTGAGTACATGCATGCATATCAGAAGAAGGCATCAGATCTCCTTTCAGAAAATTGCAAGCTGCCATGTTAATACAAGGAATTTAACTCAGGACCTGTGAAAGAATATCCAGTTCTCAAATCTTCTGAGCCATCTCTCTCGTCCCAAGATGCTCATTTTTCATTAAGCATCATTAAATCTAAATATACATAGACTTTGTGGTATTTTCATGAAAGATTGAATGAAAAATGATAACAAAAATATCATGTATAAATTTGGAGAAAAGTTAAAATACTAATAAAATCATAAGCAATATAAATCAGAATATGAATTTCTTCATCTCTATTTTCTTATGTTGAATTTTTTTTTTACTAAGTAAAATTAGGCAGTAAAATGCTCTCAAAATCCATCAAACTATATCCCATTTATCTGTATACACTGTCTTCCTACAGGTGCTGAAAATCTCTCTTATTCTATGTTTTATTAATCCTATAGTTTGCATAGGACATAATGGGTTTTCACTCTGCTACAAGATATTTATCTTCTAAAAATGTTCTTTTCAGTTGAACCAGCACTCTTTGTTGAAAATACTGTCCTTTTTCTACTGGAAGGTTTTAGCTACTTTGTCAAAGGTCAAGTGACCTCAGGTCTGTGGATTCATTGATAGGTCTTCATTTCTATTCCATTGATCTACCTGCCTGTCACTGTCAATACCATGTAGTTTTTAACACTATTGCTCTTGAGTACAGGTTGAGGTCAGGGATGGTGTTTTCCCCAAAAGTTCTTTTATTGCTGAGAATAGTTTTTGCTATCCTGGGTTTTTTTTTTTTTTATTCCAAATGAATTTGAGAATTGTTCTTTCTAAGTCTATGAAGAATTGAATTGGAATTTTGATGGGAATTGTATTGAATCTGTAGATTGCTTTCAGCAAGATGAACATTTTTACTATATTAATCTTGGCAATCCACGAGCATGGGAGATCTTCCAGTCTTCTCGGGTCTTCTTTGATTTCTTTCTTCAAAGACTTGAAGTTCTTGTCATACATATGTTTCACTTGTTTGGTTAAAGTCAAACCAAGTTACTTTATATTGTTTGTGACTATTGTGCCAGGTGTCGTTTTCTTAATTTCTTTCTCAGCCTGTTTATTCTTTGAGTATAGGAAGGCTACTGATTTGTTTGAGTTAATTTTACATCTGGCCACTTTGCTGAAGTTGTTTATCAGCTATAGGAGTTCTTTGGTCGAGATTTTGGGGTTACTTAAGTGTACTATCTTATCATCTGCAAATAGTGATATTTTGACTTTTTTTCTAATTTGTATCCCTTTGACCTCCTTTTTTTGTCTAATTGCTCTGGCTAGGACTTTAAGTACTATATTGAATAGATACGGAGAGAAAGGGCAGTGTTGTCGAGTCTCTGATTACAGTGTGATTGCTTCAGGTTTCTCTCCATTTAGTTTGATGTTGACTATTGGTTTGCTGTATATTGCTTTTACTATATTTAGGTATGGTCCTTGAATTTCTTATCTTTCCAAGACTTTTATCATGAAGGGATGTTGAATTTTGTTAAATGATTTTTCAGTATCTAATCATATGAATATATGGATTTTTTCTTTAAATTTGATTATGTAGTGGATTGCATTGATAAATTTCAGTACATTAAAACATCCCTTGCATTCCTGGGATGAAGCCAACTTGATCTTGGTGAATGATAATTTTGATGTGTTCTTGGATTCAGTTTGTGAAAATTTTATTCAGTATTTTTGCATCGATATTCATACAAGAAATTAGTCTGCAGTTCTCTTTCTTTGTTGAGTCTTTGTTGGGTTTTGCTATCACTGTAACTGTGGCTTCATAGAATGAATTGGATAGTGTTACTTCTGTTTCTATTTTGTAGAATAGTTTGAAGAGTATTGGTATTAGGTCTTCTTTGATGGTCTCATAGAATCCATCTGGTCCTGTTTTTTTTTTTTTTTTTTTTTTTTGTTAGGAGAATTTTAATGACTACTTCTATTTCTTTAGGGTTTATAGGACTGTTTAGATGTTTTATCTGATCCTGACTTAACTTTGGTATTTGGTATCAGTCTAGAAAATTATCCATTTCATCCAGATTTTCCAGTTGTGTTGAGTATAGGCTTTTGTAGTAGGATATGATGATGTTTTGAATTTCCTCAGTTTCTGTCGTTATATCTCCCTTTTCATTTCTGATTTTGTTAATTTGGATACTGTCTCTGTGCCCTCTTGTTAGTATGGCTAAGTGTGTATCTATCTTGTTAATTTTCTCAAAAGAACCAGTCCTGGTTTTGGCAATGATTTATGCTCTAAGATCTAGAATCAACAAAGGAGACCTAATAAAATTGCAATGCTTCCATAAGAGAAAGAACACTGTCAATAGGACAAAATGACAAATAAACAGATTTGGAAAAGATCTTTACCAATCATACATCTGATAGGGGGCTAATATCTATTATATACAGAGAAGTCAGGGAGTTAGACTTCAGAGAATCAAATAACCCTATTAAAAATGGGGAACTAAGAGCTAAAAAGAGAATTCTCAACTGAGGAACTTCAAATGGCTGAGAAGCACCTAAAGAAATGTTAAACAACCTTTGTCATCAGGGAAATGCAAATCAAAACAACACTGAGATTCCACCTCACACCAGTCAGAATGGTTAAGATCAAAGACTCAGGTGACAGCAGATGCTGGAGGATGTAGAGAAAGATGAGCATTCCTCCATTGCTGGTGGGATTGCAAGCTGGTACAACCTCTCTGGAAATCAGTCTGGCTGTTCCTCAGAAAATTCGATACAGTACTATATGAGAATACATCTATACCACTCCTGGGCACATACCCACAAGATGCTCCAAGATGAAATAAGGACACATGTTCCATATATTCATAGCAGCTATATTTATAATAGTCAGAAGCTAGAAATAACCGATATGTCCCTCAAAAGAGGAATGGATGTAGAAAATAGGGTACATTTACACAATAGAATACTACTCAGCTATTAAAAACAATGACTTCATGAAATTTGCAGGCAAATGAACGGAACGTGAAAATATCATCCTGAGCGAGGTAACACAGTCACAAAAGAATGAAAATGGTATGTACTCACTGATAAGTGGATATTAGCCCAAAAGTTTGGAATACCCAAGATTAAATTTACAGACCTTATGAAGCATAAGATGAATGAGGACCAAAGTGTGGATGCTTCATTGATTTTTAGAAGGGTGAACAAAATTCTCACAGGAGGAATGATAGGGACAAAATGTGCAGGAGAGACTGAAGGAAAAGCTATCCAGAGATAAATCCTGTGGATACATCCCATATACAGCCACCAAACCTGGATGTTATTGTGGATGCCAAGAAGTGCTTGGTGATAAAGTATCTCTTGAGGGGCTTGGCAAGAGCCTGCCAAATAGAGGCTGATGCCCGCAGCCAACCACTGGGCTGAGCATGGGGTCCCAGATGGAGGATTTGGAGTAGGGAACTGAAGTAGCTGAGGGGGTTTGCAGCCCATGGAAGGAGCAACAGTGTCAATGGGCCACACTCCTGGGACTGGGCCACCCTCCAAAGAATACATATGTAGTGACTCACTGTGCTGGCCACATATGTGGCAGAGGATGGCCTACTTAGACATCAGTGGACGGAAAGGCCCATAGGCCTGGGGGTGTTTGATGCCCCAATGTAGGGGAATGCCATGGAGGGAAGACTGGAGTGGGTGGATGGGTGGGTGTGCACCCTCATAGAGGCAGGGGTATCAGGATGGAATAGGAAGTTTCAGAAAGGAAGACCTGGAAAATCAATTTCTTAAAAATAAAAAGAATTAAAAATTGTTTTTTTCAAATTCTCCAACAGATGCTTCATTGCCAAATTCAAAGGCCAACTTTTATTCATCCTTGTACCTGACCTGTTTAGTGTATTTGACCGGAATCTTATATTTTTCACCTTAATGTACTTTTATAACTTAATTTCAAGATAGGGCACTTTTAATTTGTATGTATTTTTCTTTATATGATTCATTCTCTGTTCTGCTTCAACTTTTCAGTGTTAGAACATTCAAAACTACATAATTGCAGTTCATTTTCACCTGTTTGTAAGTCTTCTTTTAGTACCATATAAATCTCAGCCTTTACAGCACCCATGCACATGGGAATTTAAGAATTTTAAACCTATCCCAGATTTTAAAATGCAAACTCTCCACACATAATACTCTATATTTCAATTGAACTGAGGCTCAGAGGTCAGAATAAACAGAAGTTGAGCAGATCATCCCCATGCTTAACCCATGTGAATTCTTTTCTCATGTAGTCAAAGACACTTCTTTCATCTGTGTGCTTTTTAAGATTCTAACTCTTCTTCCTTTTATGCTCATAGCCTGTCTTATGATGGAAATACCTAGATTCTACATTTACACACCTATAGCTAGACATTTTCTCCCAAAGTGATTCAAATATTGAAACTGTTATCTGTAGTACATCGCAGTTCCAAAGCATTGTCTCACTTCTCATTCTGTGGGTTGCAGCCACTTCGGTGATCACATATCAGACATCCTGGGTATCACATATTTACATTTTAATTTATAATGGTAACAAAATTACAGATATGAAGTAGCAACAAAACTAATTTTACTTAAATTACTATCCTTTTTCTTATTTTCATGTTCTCTGTTCTTTTTGCCTTAACACTTAAGAACTGTTTTGAATAGCACATAAACCTATTATTCATCTGTCTACTCTACTAATACATAAGTGTTACACTATCAGGAAAGTTTTTGTTCTGATCACTGTTGTAAACACACAGCTATGGTGCTTAAATTGTGCTTAGTAATATTTGGCGAGAAATAAAAATATAAGTTTTATGGTTGAGCATGCAGCATTAAAGAACATCACATGACATATTATGATGTATATTTAATATTTGGAAACATCTTAATTAAATTAACCAGCCACCTATTATGCACTTATTTATTTTTATTATTATATAATTTATACTTATATATTTTATATTTATATATTATATATTATATAATGTATTTATATTAAGTATAAAGCATCAATAATAAATAAAAGATAAAAGTAACTCTCATTTAAAAATGTAGATCTCTCTCTCTCCTGGTGTGTGTGTGTGTGTGTGTGTGTATGTGTGTATGTGTGTGTATGTGTGTGTGTGTTTGTGGTATGTAAGTGTATGTGTATGTGTGTGGAGTGTTTATATTTATTGTTATGGACTAGGTCCATGACATAATACATTCTATCTTGGCAAGTGTTCTGTTGGTAACACATATTACCTGCTATTCATCTTAAGTAATAAATCCAACACAAAATTAAGAAATTTCTTCACCAGTTTATTAAGTTAGACCTAATGCATGGCTCCCTTTCCAGCTTTACCATCATCTGTGCACTCTTATTACCCATAGAAAAGACCTGCCTTTCTATGAGCAATCTTTGAAACTGGAAGTTTTCTGTTCTAGCCCTCATGGAACTTAGTGTTCCTCAAAGTCTTAGAGTATTCTGGGTCTTCGTAGTAATTTCATTGACCAATTTGTAAACTTCAGCCTTGCATATATAACTGCCCACAGTCTTAAATATATATATATATATATAAAAAGACTCACTGAATTTGGTAAAGTTATATTGCTTTTGTTTTCTTACAAATTTTAGCTCAATTGCTTTTCTGATACAATATGCAAAGTTTATAAAAAGCAAAGTTGTAGTAACTTGCTAAATGAATGGAGTGCCCCATTAAATATTCAATAAATAGTATGGAATAATAGTTACTAACTGTACATATTATTTTCATTATAATACATACTAGCTTAGGATATATTTTCTCCACATTTGCTAATTTCCAGAGAATTAGTTTTGAAAGGTCAAATTTACTATTTTCTTGTATTTTAAAGTATAGTTAAATAATTATGTGACCTAGACTTTGATGCTACATATGAAATCACTTTTATTTATAAATGAAATCAATATAGTTAGATAGCTTGTTCACTATTTTAAGGAATTAATTATCATTATAATGTTATAACAGTGATGTGAGTTCATTTCCTAGCTCTTACCCACTGAGCCTTTGAGGATGTTTTAATCCCATGCACTCTTAAGATTTTGCTGCAACTTTTGCTAAATATTTTAAATCTTTTTATATTTCAACCTAATAAAACATATCTACAATTATTTTTTAAATCTTTTGACTATAAACAGGTTAATTAGCTTACAAATCATATTTTCAGGTAATCTTTGGAAATATTTTTTTAAAAAACAAGGAATACATAATTACTTTTTATTGTCAATATTCCATCATTTTGTTTGTTTACACTCTCGGTGAGCACCCTATTTCTCCACTGTCTTAATTCTTTTCAACACTGGTCCATTTAACTCCTGCCTATTTGAAGTTCATTGTTCCTAGTCCCATCCTCCATTTTGTTGCATGTCTTGGACAACTCCAGTATGTACTTAATCAGTAATTTCTTTATATTGTGTATGCAAGTATATTTGTTAGTGTCCTGGCTTTCTAATGAATGTATGGAGAACTCAATTTTGTGTGTGAGTGATTTTACACTTTGTATTTTAATATGACAGAGACATTAATTTTCATCCGTGTCTCATATTACATCATCTACAGTCTAGGTGCTCTAGAACAGTAGGATGTCTTTCCACAACATGGGATCAAAATGCTCACATAGGTATGTGAGGCATAATTACAGAAATTAGTGGCACAGAGATGAACCTGGAGTGAGAGTCGAAAGGAAGTACCTTCTTATCCATGCTGCTTGGGTTCCAGTGGTAGCTTAGCAAAGAGAAGTTGTTCTTTCTACAGTGTGGTTTATTCTACCCATAACACTGGTTATAGATGTCATGGTTTTAAAGTAGAATGTATAAAGATTGACATTTTTTGCTTAATCTGTACCTTGTATTTTCAGCACTGAAAGACAAGCTGATTTGATGCATGGACACTAAAGATCCTTATCTAGGTATATAATTCGCTCGATTCCCAGTGTATAAATACAGAGTCATTTAGTACAGAACATTCCAGTCAGAGCCTGTCTTTATGCTTTTTAGTTATTAGACAGACAGAGAGAGAAAGAGAGAGAGAGAGAGAGGCTGTAAAACTTGAGAGAAACTGCTGTAATTGAAGCAACAAATTGTATTTAATCTCCCTTCAAAATGAGCAACAAATTGTGACTATAGGGTGTTGATAGCATGTACAAATATTACAGATTCTATTGGCTCATGCTGAGGATCTATTCTTGATTGGGGCAAAAAAAGCTATGTTGTAGATTCCTATGATGCTAAGAAAATGGACAAAAGGAGAAAAACTAAGAAAATAAGTTCAGTAGTTCTATAGTACAGTAAAGGGTCTATAGTTGGAGGTACATTATAATCTCCAAAACTATGAAAATTAGAGTAGATGGTTGGTGTTCTCTACCTCCACAACCATGTATCCATCCCAGGGATCAAATATGCATTGTCCAAATTATTGGTACAAGGTTTACCTGATGAGGTATTGTTTTGACTGACAGTTTGCTAATATTACTATTTTTTTTATACTTACCAAGTGTTAAATAACCCACAACATTTTTAGATAATTTTGTATACTTTAGAGTATATAAACTATTACAATTGGATAATTATATCAACAAGCAAACTAAAGAAAAAAACATTGCTAACTAAATTTTGCTTCAATGTGAATTATTCCTGTGTGTATCCAATGTCATTTGCTAGTATAATTCAGGGCTCACAATCATAAATGAATTACTTAAAAGTTTTATTTGCAGATTCAAAATATTATTGTATACAGTATATAGTCCCTATTGCTTATAACCATTTTGTATGTCTATTTTGTACAGCAGTAGTATTATCACTTGTATTCTTTGCAATGTGGTAATAAACTAATGCTTTCGAGTTTGTGATGCAGTTGATTTCTTATCTCTGTCAATATAGCTGAGTAATAAAAACCTCAATCAAAATGTCCCAAGATTTTTATATACTCTCAAACTAATATAAAATCTAAGAATGATTCAATAAATTCCTATAAAGTACTACTGCATCTACAGCAAGATATATTCCAGTCTTTGAATGTTATCTGATTCCCTTTGTCAGGTTGTAGATTCACAAAGAATGGAAGATACAAAAAAGTAGTAATGCTCATAGAATAATAGAAGACTCTATCTCTTAGACTTAATTGTTGTGTGCTTTGTTTGTAAGAAGTCATATAATAACATAATTATTATACATCCATTTGACTTGACTATGGCAGCTTTGAAAAGTATAGGTAGATTGCAGTTAAACAATCAGTTTGAATAATTCATGATTTTTGGTTAGGATACCTAAAAATATCACTATTTTTCATTATGATGTATCATTAGACGCATCATTATGGAAGTGTACTTCATTGTGGTAATATTAGTTTGATGACTTGATTAAAGTAATATAACTGCAAAATTATTGTTTCATTACTAACATCTAATTTTACTTATCTTCACATGTATGTTAAATCACCTGTTGATACATTTTGAATCTGAGGATTTTTTCATATTGATTAAACTTTTGTATGAAAGAAGTCTATTCATTTACTTGCTTATTTATTAACTGATGAATTGATAGGTTAGCTTATTAATGTCAGGATGAGTGAAATCACACTATGACCATTATTCTTTAGCTGATTCTTGACCCTCAAATGTCTTTCTTATCCTGAATATTCTTTTAATTCCCCTTAAACATTTTCTTTCTTTGTTTCTTTGTTTCTTTGTTTCTTTGTTTCTTTCTTTCTTTCTTTCTTTCTTTCTTCTTTTTGATATTTTATTTACATTTCAAATGATTCCATCTTTCCAGGTCTCCCCTTGGAACCACCCTATCCCCTCCCACCTTCCCCTGCCTCTAAGAATGTATTCCCCTACCCACCAACCCACCCACCCACCCACTCTCCTGTACCCTCCTTGGCATTACCCTACACTGGGGCATCTAACTCCCTCAGGCCCAAGGGCCTCTCCTCCCCGTGATGGCTAACAAAGCCCTTCTCTGCCACATATATGGCCAGCACCATGGGTCCTTCCATGTGTATTTGGTTGGTGATCCAGTCTCCTGGAGCATCAGGGGGTCAGGACATTTGACACTGTTGCTCCCTCCATGGGACTGCCAATTCTCACAGCTCCTTCAGTCCCTTCTCCAACTCCTCCATCTGGGACCTCACACTCAGCCCAACAGTAGCTCTGAAGTGAATCTTGGGTATTCTGAACTTTTGGACTAATATCCACTTATAAGTGAATACAAAGCATGTTCATTCTTTTGTGATTGAGATACCTCACTCAGGATGACATTTTCAAGTTCCAACCACTTGCCTGGGAATTTCAAGAAGTCAATGTTTTTAACAGCTGAGTAGTATTACATTGTGTAAATGTACCAGCTTTTCTGTATCCATTTCTCTGTTGAGGGACATCTGGGTTGTTTCCAGCTTCTGGCTATTATAAATATGGCTGCTATGAACATAGTGGAGCATGTGTCTTTATTACATGTTGGAGCATTTTCTGAAGATATGCCCAGGAGCGGAATAGCTGGGACCTCATGCAGTATTATGATCATTTTTCTGAGTGTCCACCAAACTGATTTCCAGAGTGGTTGTACCAGCTTGCAATCCCACCAGCAATGGAGTAATGTTCTTCTTTCTCCACATCCTCGCCAACATCTGCTGTTACCAGAGTTTTTGATCTTAGCCATTCTGACTGGTGTGAGGTGGAATCTCAGGGTTGTTTTGATTTGCATTTCCTTGATGACTAAGGATGTTGAATATTTCTTTTGGTGCTTCTCAGCCCTACGAGTTTCCTCAGTTGAGAATTCTCTGTTTAGATCTTTTCCTCATTTTTGATGGGTTATTTGGACCTCTGGAGTCTAACATCTTGAGTTCTTTGTATATATTGGATATTAGCCCACTATTGGACTTAGGATTGGTAAAGATCTTTTCCCAATCTGTTGGTTGCCATTTTTTCCTATTTACAGTATATTTTGCCTTATAGAAGCTTTGTAATTTCAAGAGGCCCTTTTTGTCAATTATTGATTTTAGAGCATAAGCCATTGGTGTTCTGTTTGGGAACTTTTCCGCTGTGCTCATGTGTTCGAGACTTTCCCCCATTTTCTCTTCTATTAGATTCAGTGTACCTGGTTTTATGTGAAGATCCTTGATCCACTTGGACTTGAGCTTTGTACATGGAGATAGGAATAGATCAATATGCATTCTTCTGCATGTCGACTGCCAGTTGAACCAGCAATACTTATTGAAAATGCTGTCTTTTTTCCACTGGATGGTTTTAGCTCCTTTGTCAAAGATCAAGTGACCATAAGTGTGTGGGTTCATTTCTGGGTCTTCAATTCTAGTTCATTGATCTACCTCCATGTCACGGTACCAATACCATGCAGTTTTTATCACTACTGTTCTGTAGTACAGCTTGAAGTCAATGATACTGATGCCCCCAAAAGTCCTTTTACTGTTGAGAATAGATTTGCTATCCTGGGCTTTTTGTTATTCCATATGAATTTGAGAAGTGCTCTTTCTAAGTCTATGAAGAACTAAAATGGAAATTTGATGGGGATTGAATTGAATCTGTAGATTGCTTTCAGCAGGATGGCCAGTTTTACTATATTAATCCTGCCAATCCATGAACATGTGACACCTTTCCATCTTCTGAGGTCTCCTTCAATTTCTTTCTTCAGAGTCTTGAAGTTCTTATTATACAGATTTTTCACTTGTTTGGTTAGATTCACACCAAGATACTTTATATTGTTTGTGACAGTTGTGAAGGGTGTCATTTGCCTAATTTCTTTCTCAGCTTGTTTATCCTTCGAGTATAGGAAGGCTACTGATTTGCTTGAGTTAATTTTAAATCCATCCACTTTGCAGAAGTTGTTTATCAGCTGTAGCATTACTCTGGTAGAGTTTTTCCAGTCACTTAAGTGTACCATCATATAATCTGCAAATGGTGATATTTTGACTTCTTCCTTTCCAATTTGTATCCCTTTGACCTCCTTTTGTTGTCTCATTGCTCTTGCTAGAACTTCAACTACTATATTGAAGAGATAGGGAGAGAGAGGTCAGCCTTGTCTAGTCCCTGATTTTAGTGGGATTGCTTCAGGTTTCTCTCCATTAAGTTTGATATTGGCTACTGGTTTGCTGTATATTGCTTTTACTATATTTAGGTATGGTCCTTGAATTCCTGATCTTTACAAGACTTTTATTGTGAAGGGATGTTGAATTTTGTCAAATGATTTTTCAGCACCTAAAGAAATGATCATGTGGTTTTTATCTTTGAGTTTGTTTATGTAGTGGATCACATTGACAGATTTCCAAATATTGCACCATCCTTGCATCCCTGGGATAAAGCCAACTTGATCATGGTGAATGATCGTTTTGATGTGTTCTTGGATTCGGTATGTGAGCATTTTATTGAGTATTTTTTGCATTGATATTCATAAGGGAAATTGGTCTATGGTTTTCTTTCTTTCTTTGGGAGACTGTTAATATATGCTTCCATTTCCTTAGGCGTTATGGGACTTTTTTGATGGTTTATCTGATCCTGACTCAACTATGGTATTTAGCATCTGTCTAGAAACTTGTCCATTTCATCCAGATTTTCCAGTTTTGTGAGGTATAGGCTTTTGTAGTAGGATATGATGATTTTTTGAATTTCCTCAGAATCTGTTGTTATATCTCCCTTTAATTTTCTTAATTTGGATACTGTCTCTGTGCTCTCTGGTTAGCATGGATAAGGGTTTATCTATCTTCTTGATTTTCTCAAAGAACCAGCTCCTGGTTTTGTTGTTTCCTTGTATAGTTCTTTTAGTTTCTACTTGGTTGATTTCAGACCTTAATTTTATTATTTCCTGCCTTCTACTCCTCTTAAGAGTATTAGCTTATTTTTGTTCCAGAACTTTCAGATGTGCTGTTAAGGTGCTAGTATATGCTCTCTCCAGTTTCTTTTTAGAGGCATTTAGAGCTATGAGTTTTCCTCTTAACACTGCTTTCATTGTGTCCCATAGGTTTGGGTAAGCTGTACTTTCATTTTCATTAAATTGTAGGAAGTCTTTAATTTCCTTCTTTATTTCTTCCTTGGCCAAGTTATCATTGAGTATAGCATTGTTCAGCTTCCATGTGTATGTGGGCTTTCTGTTGTTGTTGCCATTGAAGACCAGCCTTAATCCATAATGATCTGTTAGGAGTCATGGTATTATTTCAATCTTCTTATATCTGTTGAGGTTTGGTTTGTGACCAATTCTATGATCAATTTTGGAGAAGGTACCATGTGGTGCTAAGAAGAAGGTATATTCTTTTGATTTAGGATGAAATGTTCTATAGATATATGTTAAATCCATTTGGTTTATAACATCTGTTAGATTCACTGTGTCTCTATTTAGTTTGTGTTTCCAAGATCAGTCCATTGATGATAGTGAGGTGTTGAAGTCGCCTAAAATTATTGTGTGAGATGCAATGTGTGCTTTGAGCTTTAGTAAAGTTTCTTTTATGAATGTGGGAGCCCTTGCATTCGGGGCATAAATGTTCAGAATTGAGAGGAGTTCTTGGTAGATTTTTTTCTTTGATGAGTATGAAGTGTCCTTATGTATCCTTTTTGATGACTTTTGGTTGAAAGTCTATTTTATCTGATAATAGAATGGCTACTCCAGCCTTTTTCTTGAGACCATTTGCCTGGAAAATTGTTTTCTAACACTTTACTCTGAGGTAGTGTTTATCTTTAAAAAAGTGGTGCATTTCCTGGATGCAGCAAAATGCTGGGTCCTGTTTATGGATCCAGTTTGTCAACCTATGTCTTTTTACTTAGGAATTGAGTCTTTTAATTTTAAGAGATATTAAGGAATTCTGATTGTTGCTTCCTGTTATTTTCAATGTTATTTTTATGTTTGTGTGGCTATCTTCTTTTGAGTTTGTTGAAAGATTACTTTCTTGCTTTTTCTGTGGTGTAGTTTCCCTCCTTGAGTTGGCATTTCTATCTATTAAGGACTGGGTTTGTGGAAACATATTGTGTAAATTTGGTTTTGTCATAGAATATTTTGGTTTCACCATCTATGTTAATTGAGAATTTTGCTGGGTATAGCAGCCTGGGCTGGCATTTGTGTTCTCTTAGGGTCTGTATGAGATCTGCCCAGGATCTTCTAGCTTTCATAGTCTCTGGTGAGAAGTCTGGTATAATTCTGACAGGTCTGCCTTTGTATATTACTTGACTTTTTCCCCTTACTGCTTTTAATATTCTTTCCTTATTTTGTGTATTTGGTGTTTTGACTATAATGTGACGGCAGGAATTTCTTTTCTGATCCAATCTATTTGGAGTTCTGTAAGCTTCTTGTATATTTATGTTCATCTGTTTCTTTAGGTTAGGGAAGTTTTCTTCTATAATATTGTTGAAGATATTTACTGGTCTTTTAAGTTGGGAATCTTCACTTTCTTCTATACCTATTATCCTTAAGTTCTGTCTTCTCACTGTATCCTGGATACTGTGGATATATTGGATTAGGAGCTTCTTGCATTTTCTATGACTGTTGTGTCAAAGTTTTCTAAGGAATCTTCCCCACCTGAGAATCTCTCTTCAATCTTTTGTATTCTGTGGGTAATGCTTGCATCTATGACTCCTGATCTCTTTCCTAGCTTTTCTAACTCAGGGGTTGTCTCCCTTTGTGATTTCTTTATTGTTTCTTTTTCTATTTTTAGTTTCTGGATGGTTTTGTTCGTTTCCTTCATTTGTTTGATTGTGTTTTCCTGTAATTCTTTAAGGATTTTTTTGTTGTTGTTGTTTTTGTTTTTTGGTTTTTTGGGTTTTTTTTATTTTTTTGTCTTTAAGGGCTTCTGGTTGTTTATCTGTATTCTCTTGTATTTCTTTAAGAAAGTTATTTATCTCCTTCTTAAAATCGACTATGATCATCATGAGATGTGATTTTAGATCTGAGTCTTGCTTTTCTGGTATGTTGGGGTATCCAGGGCTTGCTGTGGTGGGAGAGCTGGGTTCTAATGATGCCAAGTAGCCTTGGTTTCTGTTCCTTATATTATTGCCCTTGCCTTTTGCCATCTGGTTATCTCTGGTGTTAGCTTGTCTTACTCTCTCTGACTGTGTCTTGTCCCTCCTGCTAACCTTGGTGTCAATACGCCTTGAAGGCCAGCTCTCTCTGAGTGGAATTTGTGTTTGGAGTGCTGTGATACAGGGTCACCTCTGGGGTACAGACGAAAACCTGGAGGATCTTTTACCCAGCTGTCTCTTGGTTCCTGTGTCCTGATGGCTCTACAAGGGTCCCTCTTTATCTAGTGAATTTGAACAGAAATGGTGGTCTTGCCTGTGCTTGAAGGTGTGTCCGCACTCCTGAGATACCAGTTGTCTCCTGGCACTATTTGAGTATAGAGTCCTGTGTCATAAGATCTGTTCGTGGCCACCTAAAGAAACCAAAGGAGCACTCCTCAGTCCTTTGTCCTGGGGATTCCGGGTGGTTCCCTCTGTGTAGACAGCTTGCCCACACTCCTGGTAGTCTAGTGTTCTCTTGGCACTATTTTGCTATGGAGCCCTGGTGGTGCAGGCAGAGGTTTCCCATCATAGGTGGATACCCCCCTTGAACAATTTCTAATGATTGGAACAACAAAGTATCCCAGGTTCTATGCATGTTTTCTTTGTTCCAGCACTGGAATCAACTTATCTTAGAAAGGAGTTTATCTTTAATAAAGAACACTTTAAAGAAAGTCACTGTATGCACAAGGCTGAATCCTGGGAACTAGCAGCCCACCCTTAAAATGGAGATGAAATCTGTCAGAGTGGCATAGCGCAAGCACCCTAATGGATTGGCCATAGTAACAGGTGTTGGCCAGTCTCTCTGAAAAGAATCTGTTCCTCAAATTAGCTAAAGAGAACACCAAGTCCAATTCTGAAAAGACACATGGTGTTGCTCCCAGACTCCAGCTTGGCAAAGGCTTGTCCACTACTTGAGTTACAGAAGTACCACTTGCTTCATGGAGAATGTTGTTTATCTGTCTTGTTTTCATGATATGATAATTCTGTTTTACTTGACACATACTATTTGAATATATTTATGAAATATATAGTATAATAATTTGATGCATGCCTATGATATTCTCTATGTGCATGTATATGATATATGTGTGTGCGTGTGCATGTGTGTGTGTGTGTGTGCATGTAGGGTTGGTGAATTTTTTTTTTTTTACAGTCTGTACATTGCTGTTTTGTCCCTATTGACAGTGCCCTTTGCCTTACAGAAGCTTTTCAATTTTATGAGGTCCCACTTGTCAATTGTTGATCTTAGAGTCTGAGCCATTGATGTTCTGTTCAGGAAAACTCTCCCCTGTGCTGATGTGTTTGAGGCTCTTTCCCATTTCCTCTTCTATTAGATTCAGGGTATTGGTTTTATGTGGAGGTCCTTGATCCACCGGATTTGAGCTTTAAACAAGGAGATAAAAATGCATCAATTTGCATCCTTCAACACACAGACTATCAGTTGAACCAGCACCGCTTGTTGAAAATACTTTCCTTTTTCCACTGGATGATTTTTGGCTTTGTCAAAAATCAAGTGGCCATAGGTATGTGGGTTCATATATATGGCTTTAGGTCAGGAATGGTGATTCTCCCAGAAGTTCTTTTATTGTTGAGAATTGCTTTCACTATCTTTGGATTTTTGTTATTCCAGATGAATTTGAAAATTTCTCTTTCTACATCATACCAAAAGCAATCTACAAATTCAATGCAATCCACATCAAAATTCCATCTCAATCCTTCACGGAGGTTGTATTTTTACATGCTGTATTTATGGTATTTATTTTGTCAAAGATCTGTCTGAGCCAACTCACACTGCTTCAAAGAGTACTACTGTAGACTGAGTAACTTAATCAGCAGATAGTTATTCTCTGACAGTTTTGGAAGGAAGGATTCTGAGATCAGAGAGTCTGGGTGTCTGATTTTTAGTGAGACTGCCCTTCTTAGCCTACAAGTATCCACCATCTTTCTGTTTCCTCACGAACTGGGAAAGGAGGAGAAAGGATGTACTATGATATCTCTTCTTATATGAACAAGAATGTTACTAGATTAGGCCCTTACCTCATGACCTAATTTTCTTGAGAACATTTATCTAATTTTCTCAAGATCTACCTCCTACTACTGGAGAACAGACATATGGGGGAAGGGAGGCACAAACATTAATTCGACACAACGTCTCGAATAAGATGAAAGAAAATGTTTTATAGACAATGCCACTAATTATTTGAAATGTTGCAATATAAATCTATTCCCTTAACTCTGTTTTGCATTGTGATTCATAACTTTTTTATTTAATATATCAATAATGTTAGATGTATCATATTGGCTTGGATAAAGAGTTGAGTTTGTACTCTGGAAAAATTACTCCTTTTTTCCAGTCATTTCTATCATAAAATATTAATATATAATATTTAATCTTCCATTGTCTCTGTTTTAAATTAATTTGGATGTTTTTCTTCAGTAATGATGAGCAGAATAGAACTTAGACCCAACGTCATTACTGGAGATGCCTCCTAGAAATTTCCTGGGATTGTTATATATTTGTGGTAGCCATGGCAGCAGGGCCTTTGCAGTGCGTTCTCCACCTCCAGCTTGGTCCTTTATTGACCTCAGTGACACAGTTCTCCTTTTCTTTCCTTTGTTATTTTCCATCTTTCAGTATTAAAAACATTTTAAGAAAAATTGCTTCCCCCTTAGAATTTTCATGTCAACAATGAGCACAGTACTGATACAAATACCTAAAAATTAATATGTGGAAGAAAACTGTCTGGTTACTGTAACATAAGTTTCCTGTTGGAGCTTATGCCTTGTCTAGCCATAGGCTTTTAAACAGGCTTACAGTTATATAATATACAATATATTCATACACACACACATGCACACACACACATATGCAGTATATTACTTTATTGACCTATAATTTGTCAGCATTCTGAGAACGACTCCTAGATACTCAGCCCTCAGGTAAGTATTGCCTCACCTAAGATGCTGGGGACATTGTGGAAGAATGTGTGTGACTGAAGTCGACATTCAAAGGGGAGATGTGAAGTGCTAAGTGCCGAGTATGGCATGGTTGTAGCATTACAGTCCTACTGCCAGTGTGTCTGTCTGTCTGCACAGATGTACACACACAAATGATGTGAAAGGGAGAGGGACTGGGTAGGGAGGAGATCCAGAGTAGAAACAGGGAAAGGGGGGAAGAGGGGTAGGCTTGGTCACAATACACTGTATACATAAATAAAATTATTAAAAAGTTAAGTAGTAAATATTAAAATGTTGCAAGGGTATAATTTTATTATTACTCCTAATTATTTGCCTTCCTGCTGCACGATAAGAAAACCCAACTTATCCTCAGTGACTTTTTTTCTAAAAAGGTGAATGAAGCTCGCTTTGGCCAAGGAAATGTAAGAAAAAAAGAATACATGGCAGAGCAGAATGCATATTATGAAGCAGCTTTGCAGGTTTCTGGGGGGCGGGTGTTATTTATTATTTGTTTATTTAGTTTACTTTTTCTTTTAAAAGAAGACAGACTTTGTATCCTAGTGTTTCTTTGGTGTCTAATGCACAGAGGGACACTAGTGAACTGTGGGAGAAATAAAGCATTGTTTTAAGAGGCTGTTGGTCACTGGTAGAACACTTGCCCTAGCAACTAAGAGTCCTTGCTTTGATTGCAGACACCACAAAAATGAAATAGTTTATGGCATTAATAGTTTGATGGCACCATGAGAAATTATACTAATACATATCAAGAAATTAAACAGAAATGCACATATGCTCCAACATAAAACCATACAATTGAATAAATTAAACGTTAGATTTTTATCTA